>NW_004624835.1:4736531-4818674 GCF_000247695.1 Heterocephalus glaber | reverse complement strand
ATGGGACTTCCAGTCCTAGTTCTTTGAGGTATCTCCATACTGATTTCCACAGTGGTTGCACCAGTCTGCACTCCCACCAGCAGTGGAACAATGTTCCTCTTCCCCACAGCCCTGCCAGCATTTGTTATTGGTTGATTTCTTGACAGCAGCCGTTCTTTCTGGAGTGAGGTGGAATCTCACTGTTGTTTTCATCTGCGTCTCCTGAATGAGCAGTGATGTTGAACATTTTTTCATATGTTTGTTCCCTATTTCTACTTCTTTCTCTGAGAAATGTCTGTTCATTTCAGATGCCCGTTTTTGGACATGGCTTGAGAGGATTCAGTCCATGGTCAGCTGCTCCAAGGCAGGGGCATCGTGGTAGAAGGATGTGGGGAGCAACGCTGCTGCCTAGTTTACAGCAGTGAGGAGGCAGAGCAGGGAACAGAGCCAGAGAAGAGGGGCCAGGGACCAGACGTAGACCCCAAGGCCACCCCTCCACGACCACCCAGACACTCCCAGAAGTGTGCTCTACTAATCCCCTCAGTGACTCCCAAGCCAATCAAATTGACACAGTTAAACTTAACCACTTTAGTAGCCACATAATACCCTCAGTTCTTCGGTGACTCTGAGCGTCTCCTTACAGATTCCAACTGGATTCCGTCTTCCGTAAGTTTTCTCTGGCTTGTAGTTCTCCCCTCTTCTGTCCCTTTCCTACCACCCACACTCATCCCCGGTGACGCTGTCTTAGTGAGTGTATCCTTCACCCTTGAACAGCCTGGGCTCCGCCACGCCCTGGCGCCGTGCACTGTTTCTCTCCTGTTTCTTCATACAAGGCACTGAGCCTCTCTCCTTAAGATCCAGCTCCCATGCATCTGGGCTTCACAGAGCATCACTTCCTTTTCTGTTTTGCTTTATTTTTCTTTGTTGTTGTTGTTGTTGGTTTTTCTTTTCCGGTTCTGGGGATCAAACTCAGGACCTTGCGCTTGTGAGGCAGGCATGGCACCCCTGAGGTAAATCTCTGGCCCTTCTTATTTATTTTCTTATCTACTGATCCTCAAAGACTGCATGTTTCTTGAAGGCAGGATCTCTACTAATTCATGTTTATATTCGACGTGGCTGGCGTGGATCCTGGTACCTCATAGACACTTGGGGTGTTGATTTGATGGATGACTTGGAGCAAGGCACCCACACTTTGGCACCTCTCTTAGCAGTGCGGGCAGCCTCTGGGGGCCGCTGTCTCCCCCACCATCAACACGAACAGTCAGGAACCCGGCAATGACCACAGACACGGGTGAACAGGGGCTGCTCTAGTGCCACCCGCTCAGGCCCATAACGGAAGTCGGCCCGCTGGCCTGACCCGGGGAGATGGCAGATGTGAGCTCTGGCCTCTGTCTTGGAAGCAGGTGGGCCGGGGACAGCAGGGACACTCAGCTGGGATGTCTCCGGGGAAACCCACACCCAGGCTACCCGGGAGTCTGGAGTGCAGAGTTTAGGCCATCGCCTCCACGCGCGTCACCTTCTGGCTGCCCAGCTCATGGACCCAGCAGAGTAGGGCTCCAGCTTGGATCAGGGTGAACTGGAGGGAGTTCTTGTGCTCCTCCACCTATGAGTGCCTCAGCCACATCTTGAGGGTGCCTAAGTACCTGTCTCACATGCCGAAAGATGACATGATCTTTGGGATCTTTGGGATCCCGAGGCCTTGGACGAATGATCTGCAGCCCCTTCTCCTCCCACTGTGCCTCCCTCCCCTGCAGGAGTGAGAACCACGATCCCGTCTGGCCATAACCCCAGCCTCAGTGTTTCCTCAGGCTGCAGGAACACAGTCCGGGCACTGGCGGCTTCTCCCTTCCGTGGTTGTGCTCAGGGAGAGAAGGGCTTTTAGGGGTTCTGGGCTCCTTTGCTCCTGTTCCGTGGCCTGACACGAGGCAGGTGAACGGCTGCCCCAGGATGACAAGCAGCAGTGGTAGCCACAGAGTCTGGCACTGAGTTCTCAGGAGGCCGCCTGCATGCACCTGGCCGCCGTGTCAGATGGAATTCAGATGAGGGCACAGCCCTCCAGCACACTGGCCAGATCTCTGGACAGCCAGATCTTCCCCCATTGCAACCTGTCACAAAAAAAATGCGCCTGACCTGACTACAAATCGAAGCAAAGTGGCCCTGGCTGTGGGGCTCTTCTTGCTGCTCTAACAAGGAAACCGTGCCCGGCACCAACACTGCCCCCCACTCCTCAGTCCACGTGGTTTGGGGGTGCCCACGGGCCCCAGGCAGACCTTGGCCACTGCTGCCCCACTGTTTGCCCCTGCAGCTGGCCCGGCACCCAGGTGATGCCTTGCAGGCACAGAGAGGCTCAGGGTCGCTCAGAGACACTGAGCCAGGCCTGCAGCGCTGGGAGACAACAGGGCTTCCGGGCTACTGCCCTGGGAGAGGCTCTGTAGGGGCAGCCGCAGGCAGCAGTCCAGGGCAGTGGTCACCCGAGAGTGCTGGTGGGCAAGGCTGGCAAGTGAGTTATGATTCAGGGTCAGGCTGTGGACCGGGGCGCTCTTCTGCCAGGCCCAGATCACCGGTGGGCACAGCTTTCCTGCAGCTGCTGCATCGACACGGGGAAGGCAGAGGTCTTCATTTGCGTCTTCAGTGCTGGCGTTCGCAGTGCCCAGGGCTGGGCCTGGCTGGCAGGCAGAGCTGGAGGGGGCCGTGGTGGGTGGAGTTGGAAGCCAGAGTGCACGTGCAGGTCTGGGGATTTCTAGTGTCCACAGCATGTTGAGAATGCCCGGAAAGCACGCTTCAGCTGTTCCCACCTGGGTGTGGCGTTGTGACTTCAGGCCTGTCTGGAGACTCTTGCAGACGGGGCCCCGATTTCTAGACCTCATTTGTAGGAAAAACACGGTCCTCTTGGTGTGCAGGGACTTCTTAGGAAGCATCGGCCGCGCTTCTCCTCCTCAAGGAAGGCCTCGGGACAGGCTGCTGACAAAGCTGGCTTGTGTGGGGTGACTCAGGGTAACAGCGAAGCCGCTGTAGGGCTCAGAGTGGGGGCAGAGGGAGGGGAGTGCGCTGCCAGAGCACAGACCAGTGCTGTCCCGGGCTGGCTGCGAGTGCGTTCGGCAGGGCGGCTGAGTCTGTCGGAGAGGGTTCCTCGTCTTCAGGGCCGTCAGCAGAGCTGACCCGAGGCAGTCATTCAAGCATGGGTCCTAAGAGACAGTGGGACCAGGCTGTTCGTTCACGCGGTCACTTCGCCCACCCCTGGGCTTGTGGGAAACAGCCTGTGCGGGGCACGGAGAGGCTGAGCCTGTGGGCGTCGTTCAGAAAGGGCGCTCGGGCCAATCGTCAGAGACGCGGTCTTTTTAGGGTTGAGACTTGAACAACGACATTTCACTCCAAATAAAAGCGTTTTTCTTTCCACTTGGGGATGGCACAGCAGGTATGAGGGCAGCATCCATGATGAAACGGTGTGGGAAGCCCCAATGGGGAGGAAGCTGAGCGTCCCTTGCTCCAGACGCCCAGGCTTCGCTGTCCTTGAGGCCTCCCCATCTCCCCCTGCGCCTCAGCTCTCTCTGAGCTGCAGCTGCTTGTGGCTTGGAGAGCACTGCACGAGACACGGTTTGAGAAATGGCAGCTTTATAGCTGTCTATTTGTATGGGTCTTTACATCTTTTTGTTTTGTTTTATTTTTTTTTGGTACCGGGGATCGAACTAGGGACCTTCCGCTGGCGAGGCACGCAGCAAAAGCACTGAGCTAAATCCCCAGCCCCGGGTCTTTATATCTTTTGCCTTAAAGACTTTTCTTTAAAAATGTCATGTGATGGCCTGGGCTTGAGCTCAGCAGGAGCAAGCGTGAGGCCCTGGGTCTGGCTCTGAGTATGAAAAAGCAAGCAAGCAAACAAAAAACCAAAGCCGCAAACACGCAAGGTGAACAAGTACAAAGATTAACGCACCACATGAGAAACTATAGTTAATTCTAGGGTACTGTCGTGCATTACAGCTTCTCTCACCCAAATGCGCAGCTATGCGAAATGATGTTTATGATCATTTACAAGCATTTTACTATTTATTGTTTTACATCATTAAGTTACATACCTGAACGTACACAATGAAATCTATGGTCCAAAGCACATTTCAGAAGCAGGCAGATGTGGCTGAGTAGGGATGGTCACCGCATGCCCAGGTCCTCAGCAGGCCACACACCTGGCCCGTGGCTGACCAGTGACCGACCCTGTCAGTCCCTGGTCTCCTCTGCCCTTCCTGCCATCCGCTCAGACCCCAGAGAGTGGGCACCAACTCTCACAGGCCTGAGGGGATCCCGCCTCACAGGCTGGGTCTTTGTCCTGCAGCCCCAGCTCCAGCTGGAAAGGACTTGGGGGAAACTGGCTCCTGGCCCCAACTTCTCGGTTTTGTTTACCAATTTTTCTCTCTAGATAGATTTCCTTACCTCAAAACAAGGATCGTAGCTAATATGCAAAGCTGTGGCCTACAATTATTCCATCTTTTTATTTTCATGTTTTTTTTCTGTACTAGGGGTGGAACCCAGGGCCTGGCTCATGCTAGACAGGCGCTCACCACTGAGCTATATCCCAGCCCTGGTCCATGTTGAAATTCCTGCAGCTCTGGGAGAATACTCCCTGTGGGGTGCTGACTCCTTGGATTCTTTCTGGGTGTCCATGTGGGTTACACTTGAATTTTAAAAGAAGATGTAAGGGAAAAGATAATTGTCCAGCAGCGTGAGTTCCAGTGATGCCATGTTATACCCAGAGACAGCCTGGCCCAGAGTCTTTGGGGACCCTGGTTCTCAGCCCACTTTGTGCAGGTGCTGGGTCCCCTCCTTCCACACTGTCTGCTGGAGGCTCCACTGCATGTGCGATGTCTCTAGGCATCTGTGCTACTCCACTATTCATGGCCCCAGAAAGAAACTCTCAGAGCTTAGTGGCCTTGAGTGACAATAGCGTATTCCTTCTCACGACTCTCCGGGGCTGTACCGGCCCATTCTGCTCTGCATGGTAGGGGCTGGGAAACACATGTGCCTGTGGTTTGCCAAGCCCTTAGCTAGGGCTGTCACACACTCGGTGGCCTCATTCACGTGCCTGCAAGCGACGCTGGCCACTGGTGGAGGAAGCTCCAGTCCCCCTCATGTGGCCTCTCCTCTTCCATCATCTACACTGAATTCCCCAGAGCATGGAGTCTGGGTTCCAAAGACCAAAACCTGAGGTACCATATTCTGCTGGTGAAACAAGCCACAAGGACAGCCTGGATTCAAAGGAGTGGAAAGAGATGCGACCACTCGGTACAAGGAGCATGGTCAAACACAACTCGCGCATCTTTAGAGACCCTACTACCACAGCCGTCCTTGAAGTAACCCAGAGACGAGTTCAGCGGAACAGTGGACAAGCTGCCTGTCACTCCAGGGCTCAGAACTACAATGCCATTCACACGTACAGTCCTGGCTTGTGGGTATCTCTGAGTGAGACTGATGTTACTGATTTTCATGGCTCAAAGGATAAAGAGAAAGGTTTCTGACATGAGGGTCCAGTCCGCAGTATCCCATCTTCAAAGCTTTATTCTGTCAAAGAAAAATACAGCAATAAGGGCTGGGACCAACCCCACCACGCTGTGAACATCAGCGGCTGACAGACTTCCTGTTACTCTCCAGACATCCCGGTACAGTTGGTCCCAGGCAGGAGGGAGCTTGGCTTTTTCTCTGGAGCCTCAGGGTAAAGCAAAGATGATCACCCTAAAGGTGCTGAGGGCGGACTCGTCTCCAGGAATCTCTCTCGCTTAGGTTCTGTCTCTTCACTGACAGCCCTGAGAAGCTGGAAATGACAATTTGAATAGAATCAATTCTAAAACAGTGGCACCTCAGTTCACAAATGTAACTCATTCCACGATTCTGGGGAACATGGTCACGTTCATGTTCCTGCGAGGAAGGTGGCCAGGGTCCTGTTCCTCATCCAATGCAGGGTTTGTGAAAGGAAGCAAAATTTTGCTGAAGGCTTCTGTTTGTGAACCAAGGTATTGCTGTATTAGCAACAACCTGGTCCTTTTGTAAATCAGATGATTATCCATTAACTAGCAGGGGGGCATTCAGAACCGAATAGCCAAGACCCACTACACTGTCATGTGCACTGAATATGAATGAAAACTGCCCCAAGCATCAAAGAGGAGATCCCAGGCGGATAAGAGGGAGGCGGGTGGGATGGATGACCATGCCCTACACCACGGCTGGAGCAGAGCTTTTAGAACACACAAAGGAGTAGCTGCTCAGTCGGCTCAGTTGAGAGGCGGCCACCGCTCACTTTAGGGGAGTATTTTCTGACTTTCTCATATCACTTTTGCTCCCCAAAACTATTTCTGGTCACAGTCGTCATGATTTCTTTCCACAGTATTCATTCGAAGATGTTCAATCTCATGTGTTTGCATCTAAATTGCTTTCCCTTTTGAAAACAGATGCTGCCCAGGGCTCTGTTAGTGAGACTGTCAGGAGCAGGTACGTGTGGCAGGAAGTGGAGTGAGATGCCAGCTGCACTGTACCCACCCCACACCTGCCCACCAGAGCCTGGGAGGTGAGGTAGGTGAGAATCTGGCGTTCTCCCAAGGAGTTCTGAGACAAGCCTGCATCGGAGACAAACCTCTGGGCGGGACCTTCAAGGTGGTGCAGACATGGAGAGAGCGCTCCAAACAGCCCACTGAGGAGCTGGGGCAGGAGGGTCACAAGTTCAAACCCAGCCCGAACAATTTAAGAAAGGGATTGGGGGTGGAGCTCCGTGCAAAGCCCTGGGTTCACTCCCCAGTGCCACACACAGAAAGCACTCTGGATGCCCAGCTTCCTGGACAGCAAAGCTCCCTTGCAAATGAGTTTGGCTCCTGCTTTTCCTGGCCAATTTAATCCAATCAGCTCCATTCATTCCTACTTCATGAGTCGGCTTGCAGGGCACCAAGTGTAGAGCTGGAGGGTGGTTTTCCTGCTCAGTCCGTCTTTGGGTCATGCTTGGGGCTCTGAGTCCTCACTCCTGGCTGACAGTCACAGCAAGCTGGTGAGAGCCAGTGAGGGGACAGTGCTGACCGCATTTCCCAAGGCCCTGTGCAAGAGGCTGAGAGGACACTTCACCACCGCACTTACTCCACTTTGGCAGCTGGTGCCAGCCTGTGTCGCCCGGCAGTGGTGTGGGTGCCTCTGCCTCACTTGCCTTTGCCCCTGGCTCTGCCCCGTCCCCAGGGGCAGTGTCTGTGCCAGGGCTGGTCCTGCTGTGACCATGTGAGCTGCGGGATGGGCCGGTGTGGCTGGGCTGTGGCCATGGATGTCACACAGCCTGGCCGCCTCCTGCTTCCTCTGGGGACCTAGGCAAGCGCCTGAGGCCAGGGGCCAGGTGTTCCCAATCTGGAGCTGCAGCCCTGGGCCAGGAGCGCGTTCTGGGGAGACAGAGCCCCAGGGTGACTGCTCCTGAGGCACTGTGATCACTGTGCAAAGACACTTGTCTTCCTCCCTGCGGGGCGAGTCTGTGAGCACTGACACTGCGCACTCGCAGGGCCCTGCCTGGGACCCTCACGCCGTGAGGAGCCTTTAGTGCTGGCTCGGATGTGGCTGCAGGGGCCCTGCCTACTTGGAGCCTTGTTTCAGAGTTCACAGCAGGCTGCAGACTGAAGGGGACAGGGCAGGGGTGTGGTCACCAGCACACGGCAGGGGGAACAGGAGGGGCGCGGCGCGTCCTCGGGGGTAAGGGGATGAGCAGTGGGCAGGTGGGCACTATCTCGGGGAACCTGGAAAAGCTGGGGCATCAATCACCTGCTGCTGCATAGTAGGGAGCTCCAAAATTTAAAAACTTAAAATACTTGGTCTCTTTTGATTTCTGGGAATCAAGACTTCAGGAGCAGCTGCTGGTGGTTCAGGCTGGAGGCCTCTCATGAGGCGACATTGAATGTCAGTGAGGCCTCAAGGCGTGACGGGCCTCGGGCCACTTCCAAGGGTTCTGTGCCCTGCTGCTGGCTCTTGTCAGAAAGTACCCGTCCTCCACGCATGTGGCTGAGTGTCCCTGGGGCAAGGTGGCGGGCTTTCCTCAGAGCACCAACTCAGTGCACAGGCAGAAGCTCTGGTGGCTGCCATGGCCCTGCCCCAGAAACGCTGTGGTCACCACGAGGGTCACCCCAAGCCACCTGGGAGTAACTGTTCCAGGGCATGGCTGCAGGAGGTGCAGGCTATGGGGACCATCCCGGCGGAACCTGGCTCCCGAGGATGGAAAGTGCTCTTTTGGAAATCCGGGATGACTGGGTTTGAGGATCTGGAGTGGCAAGAGGACAGGAACCAGAGCTGCACTGACTCAGGCAGGTGGGGGAGAGGAATCCATACACAGGAGGCAGAGACAGCCTGCAGGGGAAGCAGGCAGCCTAGCTGCAGCCTGGAGGGTGACGCAGGCCCTCGGGAGCCAGGCAGGGTAGTGCTGGCCTCTGTGGGTGACTTGCAGGGCTGGGGCTCAGTGCTGACCGCCGGCAGAGGTCAGGCTGCTCAGGGACTTCCTTTCTCCACAAGGGGCTGGTCTGGAAAGTAGCGCGGTCATCTGTGCAGGGAGGACACAGAGGCTGGGGAAGCAGCCCACACCGCAGCTGGGTCTGTGCTATTGGCAGGGCGATAGGCTTTTGTGAAGCTCAGCTGTCCCCAAATATGTGGAAGGAGCTTGGACCACGAGGCCCTGCATTCACCAGTGGATTCCTCCATGATGAGCTCAAGGCTGGCTGTGCTGTCAGGAGCTGGTTGGTGGTGACCTGAAGGGTGGGTTCCCTTCCCTGGCTCCTCCTTGTTCTTTCTGCTTCCTGGCTGCCATGGGTTGAGCAGCTTCCCTTCCCCAGGTCCTTCTGCCATGATGTTCCCAACTTGGAGCTGGCTGACCATGGACTGAACCCTCTGAATCTGAACCAGTAGAAACCTCTCCTTTAAACGGTGAGCACCTGGCATTTTGTCCCAGGAGCAGGAAAGTGACTAAGACATGGGTTTAGGAGGCACAGGGCTGCCTGGGACTGGCCTTGGATTTCAGCTGTGGGAACACACGCTGTGTCCCAGAAAGAGCCTTGGCATGCAAGTCAGCTTATTACAACCAGGGCAGTGGACACTTCCTGTCCCTCTCCCCATCAGCATGTAGAGCTAATCTTGGAATTCTCTCAAAATCCCTTGCATTCAGGTGAAATCTCAGCTTTCCAATGTCCTGTCCCAGCATCATTTTCCTTGATGATCTGCCCATCAGCCAAGGCAAGTTGATAATGACTGTCCTGGGACAGAGGAGAAATGGAGGGATCACAAACAGTGGGAAAGACCCAACTCCTGAGAGGCGCTTCCATGACTTTCGGCTCTAGACCCACACATTTCTGCAATGAGGAAAATGTGACACATTTCCCTTCCTGTGTATATCTGGGCACATCTGATGCAGATGCTACCCTGCTCCTGGCACTGAGTGCGTGGGGCCTACTTCCCCGGGTCCCTTTCTGTCTGCTGAGTGCATCACTGCTCATTGTCACATGTATTGCCAGCCACCTGCACTTGATTCTCCAATGAACATACAGGGAAGTTTACTGGACCCTCGGTGTTCTGTGCATCAAGGTCCTTTCTGGCCCAGGCTGCTGAGCAGGCCAGGTCATGGCCTCAGCCAGGCACTGTTTGTGCCGAGTGTAGAGTGTAGATGTATGTATTAGCTGGAGAAGGCCCACTGTGTGCCAGGTGGGGCTGTAGACAGTGCCCCGGAAACCCTCTCTCATGGCATCTTCATGCTGTGAGGTGGCTGCAATGTCTTTCCTGCTGCTGCCATGGCAGCTGGAGCTGGGTTCTGCATCTGAGCTGCTGGCCCTCAGCCCCCTCCTTGTTTGCCAAGCCTCGCTCTGGGCAGGGTGGAAGTCTTCAATGGCGGGGGCTTTCTCTGTGCACAGATGTCACTGTCAGGTGTTCCAGAAGGAACTCTGTTCAGCTGAGTGGCTCTGTGTTCAGGGCAGGAGAGCAGAGGGTTCCCAGGTGTTGGTGGCTCTGCAGAAAGAAGAACAATATTTGCTTTAGGTACCAGCACCTCAGGTGGTCCGGGGTTTCTCAGGGTGGTCTGCAGTGTGGGTGGATTTCACAGATTTATGGAGATGTTTGCATGTCTCACTCCAGCCCGACTTCATAATTTGCTTATATAACTCCAGGCCACTTGGTGTCCCAAGGGCCCAGATCAAGAACTCTATACAGATTCTGCTGTGTTTGGCCGGCTCTGCCTGCATATCTGTTTCACTAACTCTGAGGGGCTTGCAGCAGGGCATCCAGTGGTCTTAGCCAGCCGGGTGGGAAGCAGTGAGCCCTCCACCCACTCAACTTGTCCTGCCTCCCTGTGAGGTCTGTCTCCGGCTCTGTGGCCACTGCAGTCCTTTCTGTCCCCGGGGACCACGCTGGGCATGCAGGGGAAGCCACAGCATCCGGTTCAGCTGGAAACAGCCCTGGCCTGCAGGGGCCGCTGAGCCTCCTTCCTTATAGGTGGGAAGCGGCTGTCCTGCCCGCTCTCCTTTCTCTCTCCCCGCCTTGTCTCTTCTCTTTCCTGTTGTTTCCCTTCTTCTTCCAAGCTCTGGAGTCTGCCCCACACCAGTCTTTCCCAATGGTCCTCTTCCGGCCTGCTCCACTCCTGCCCTGGACCGTCGAGCCTTCTGCTCCACTGGGGCACGGGGAAGGGAGGTGCCCACCGCAGTTCCCACCCAGGTTCCTCCCTCAGGCCTGCCCTCATTATTCACTCCACCCTCAGTGACCACAGCGCAGTGCAGGGTGCATCCGAAACACTGAGGAACAGTGAATAGGCCAATTTGTCAAATGGTTTTAAAAATTCTGTTTCTTTCCAACAAGCCATTATGAGCAACACACCTCACTCTCCCACTCCCAATCCAAGCTGTCTGCTGCCTGAAGACCTTAAGCAAGCACAGCTTTGAAGAGCTCTGGAGTTCCCCTCCCTGGGCTCTGGGGTGAATGGCATTGACTGCTGCTACCGGCACATCAAGGGTTGCCAAAATAAGAGGGATCTGCTGAGAGCAGTCACCCTGTGGAGAGTGTCGCAGCATTTGGAAATGAAATGAAATAGCTTCCTGCTGGAGACCTGCTGGCACTCAGAGCAAACCGTCAGGGCCACTAGGGTGTTTGTCTTTGTGGTTCTGTGATGTCCCACGATTCACTGGCGGGTGCCTGGGCAGTGGGTAAAGAGCAGCCTGGCCCTGAGTTTCTTCCTCAGCAGCTCTGCCCACCTGCCTGTCTCTGGCAGGAAATCACCTTCGACAACTTTGTTGGCTCTAGTGAAAATCAATGATTACATGAAAATCCGTAAGCAAATATTCACAGCACCTTTATCCATAAAAGTTGGAAGATGGAAAATAATCCTGAGTCCATCACAGATGAACAGGTCAGCACACGTGGCCTGTGTGTGGGCTGGACCAATGCTGGGCCATCGGGAGGAGTGACCACAGGGTGCCGAGTGCAGGAGGGCGGCAGAGCAGGCCACACGGGGTGTGGTGCCCTTGTGAGCAGGTCCCGAAGAGGCGGGTGTAGCAACAGAGCAGGCCAGCGGTTGCCCTGAGCGGGGCTGGAATGGAGGGATTGGAAAGTGATGCAATGGTTGCAGATTTCTTTTAGGGATGAGGACAGTGCTTCAACACCGATTATGGTGATGACTGTACAGTGCCATGAATATATGAAAATCCACTGAACTGTGTACTTTAGAAGAGTGAGGTTCACGATATGCAAGCTGTATCTGGATAAAGCTGTTACTGGGGGGCCTCCTCTGGCTGTGGCTGCCTGGGAGCTGTTCCTCCACCTCTGCCTATTCAGAGTTCTGCGGTGAAAGCAGATGTGTCCATTCTCTCAGACTCAGCCAGAGGTGAGGCTCTGGGCTCCTCGAATGTTTCTGTGTACTTGAGCCACTTGCAGCTCCTGACTTGCATGCCCGGGAGGAGCCTGAGACCCTGTATTCCTAAGAAATTCCCAAAGGATGTCAACTCCAGAACCAGCTGCCTGAAACATGTAATTTCCAGCTGGCACAGCCTTTGGCCCCCCACGCCAGCCTGTTCAGTTGGATCAGGCCTTGGGCCTTCCTAAAGTAGGGCAGTCTTTTCCTACCCTGCATCTGCTTCTGGGGCTGATGACGGGAGATTACGAATTACTGCTCCAACATGACGTGGTGCACAGTAATCACGGTGGAAAGCACCTAGCAACTCACGTGCACCTGTTTTTTTCTGAGCTGAATTGCTTGTTTGTCTTAGCGTCTTGGGGAAAACCCCACACTGTGCTCAGCCTGAGCTTCCTCAATCAAGACTGTGTATGGGAAGCCGTAGGCTGTTCTGTGCTCTCAAAGCACCACACAGCCTGTCATGCTGTGGGTAGCGAGGAGGCCCAGAAGACCAGCTCTGAAGGACACGGAGAGCAGAGGACCATGACCCCGCCAGTGGTGACGACAGAGTTGTGTGCACACCTTCGTTTGTGTCTAATAGGCAGGTGGAGCACTTCTACAGCACACCACATGCTGCACCTGCACCTCGGCCAGACACAAACACAAGCGCATCACGGCTGTGCTGTACAGGGCTTTGTCCTGGCCATGGCAGGCCCAGCTCCCCCAGCCAAGAGCAAGTGACACAGGCAAGCAGAGCTCACTGGAGACAGAGTGCACAGGCTTCGCCCGCTCTGCTTTAACTCTGCCTTCTCCAGACTTTGCTGCTGTTGCCAACAGCTCGGGAATCCAGCGCCCTCTCTCCACTCTGCACACTCTCCACTCAAATCAAACTTCTGGATTTGCCGAAGAGCATGAGGGAAGTGTGGCCACAGTGCCATGCTCAGTGGCAGTTCCTGAATGGTCTTTCCTTGCTGCCTGGAGCGCAGGAGGGCAGAGTGCCCCCAGCACAGCGGCTGCATTCTGGGCCCCAGGAGCACCGTGAATGCTGCACAAAAATTAGGTTCCGGGGGCTGGGGATTTAGCTCAGTGCTTTCACTGCCTACTGTGCAAACGCAAGGACCTGAGTTTGATCCCTGGTACCTAAAAGAAAAAAAAAAATTAGATTCCAATTTCTGCTCAGTTCAGGGTTGCGTGCAAGACAGCCATTGGCTCATAAACCTGTTGGGCCCTTATCTTCTTCATCTGAAATACAAAGATGACGTTCCTAACTCCATCCAGGAGAGGAATGAGCAGCAAAGTGGCAGCAAGAAGGCCTCTGTGAACAGTCTAACTTTTCCTAGAGGTGAGGGGAAAATGGCCATCTTGGTCCCCTCATCCTCCAGGAAAGTCCCTGTCATTTAGCCAGGGCTTCCAGTCTTTGCCAGGGCCCTGGATGACAGACAGGAAATGTGAGCTTGTGTGGAAAACCTAAGTCCTCCGTGAATCCTGTAGGACTCCACATCTCCAATTCCAGAATAAAGCCAGTGGACAGGGGCACAATGAAGGCCATGGCTGCCTTATTTGAGTGGTGCTTTCCTACAGATTTCTGCACTATTTCCCACATTCTACACATCTCTCTAATCTCATTAGAAGTGAAGGAATCCTCCACCTTTTACTCCTCCTCCTCTTCTGCAGTTGAGGTCTCCTCCATGACCTCTTGCTGCTGGGAGACGATCACCCACAATCCCTCAGCGATTGAGAAAAGAACCATTGGCTCAGTGGTGATCGAGTGACGTTTGGCATCTTTTACTAGTCATGCTGTAAGACATCGCTCATTTATCATGTTAAAATTTATTAGAAATGTGTGCTCATCTTGCAGAACAAGTTCCTTGCCATCCAAGTTTTTACTGTAATGGATAAAGTAATAGCCCAGCTCACTGACAGAGTTGTCCCTGATAAAGGCTAGTGAGCTTGACTTTGGCTGAGTAGGTTTTGAAGGAAAGATAAGAGAAAAAAAACCCAACCCAAATTAATCCATCCCGAACTTGTTATATAAATTCCATCCTCCAGACAGTGAGAAAAGTAGCTATTATAAAATATGCATAGCTATGTATGTGCTGGGTACATTATTTCCAAGGCTCATTTGATGGATGTAGGCTATAAACCACAATCAGGGTGATGAGATATTAATAATTATTTCTGGAAGGTGTGATATTTTCCAAATGACTTGCGGTTATTTATGACATCATTATTTCACATTGAGCAGTGTTCTTACTGGATAAGGGAGATTTGGGAGTAAAGAATGGGCTGGGACAAAGGTCTAGAAGAAGTCTTTGCCACCTCCTCTGGGTACTGCCCTCTGTCCTCAGACTGGCACCTGGCTGCTTCCCTCCTGGCACCTCCGGCCATGCACCAAGGAATAGGTAGGGCTGCCGCGTGCCACATCTCCTTGAATAGTCGGGAGCTAGGCCTTCTTCCCTGACATGGGCTGTGACCAGTCCCCAACCCTTCTTCTACCTCGGGCAGCTGTCATTTAGCAGAGGAGGGCAGGTGACAAAGGCCGCAGGGAGGAGACCTGGGCCTTGGCCTGGGCCCTCCCTCGCTAGCTGTGTGATGGGTCAGGCCCCCTCACCATCTGTGGTCACTGAGCTGTCATCTGTCACGCCAGAACGACAGCATTCAATGTTTAGGGGAAACAGGTTTGCTGGATGGAGTGTGCACCTGGCCTAGCCCCTATATCGGTGAGAGCTGTGCAGGTTTTGTTTCCTTTACACCCAGAGGCAAGATCACTCCTTCTGAATTCTGATGGGTGAGTCCTGGCTTAACTAAGACACCCACCTTTTACCACAACAGTAACAAAGACAAAACTGTACAATTCGTGCTGGCCATTGTTGCAGTGGTTGAACAATAGAATGCACCAGACCATGGTCCCGGACAGAGAGGAGACTCGTGACATGAATCTCAGGTCTACCCCTGTGCTCTTCTGGTGGGAAACTTCACCACCATGAAAACGACCACATGAAAGTCTTGGATGACACTTGGGCTTTCCAAGATCTTCCCTAACGCGGACTACAATAAAGCCCAAACACCCTAAAATTGAACAGCCTGCTCCAGTAAAGCCCAGCACTCTTCAGAGAATAGAATCCACAGTCTCTACAATGTATAATTCACAATGTCCACATACAATCGAGAACACACACACACAGACACACAGACACACAGACACACACACACACACGAAAGTGATTTAGGTCAAGAAAAAGAAGTCAGAGTAATCTGAACTAATCTCAGAGTGGCCCAGAGCTCGGGTTTGGCAGGCAGATACCGGAAGCATCTACTGAGAACATATCCAAGAATTAAAGGCAAATATGATCTTAAATGAGTGTATTTTAACAGTTATAAACATACAGAAAATCTCAGGAGAAAGGAGAAAATCCATAGAATAGAATAAAATAAACTGTTTTTTCAGAATTATAAAGGAAAATCATTGGAAAGTTTATCAAGAGGTTTCAACAAAGAATTGAAGATAGCAGAATACAGAGACAGTGAAGGAAAGTAGGTAGAAACTTATTCATTCATTAGAAAAAATACTGAGAGAATGAAAAAAAACCCACACAGAAACTCAAGAGCCTGTGAGGTGATAGTAAATAGTGCAAAAACGTGTACAATTGGAGTAGGGGAAGGAAAGGTGAAGCCAGCATAGTGGCACAGGCCTGTGATCCAGCACTTTGGGAGGCTGAGGCAGGAGGATCACAAATTCCAACTCGGGGCCTTAGCTTGACCCTGTATCAAAATTTTTAAAAAGGCCTAGGGATTTAGATTAGTGTGAAGGCCCTGGATTGAATCCTCAGTAACAAAAGAAGGAGGAGGAGGAGGAGGAGAATAAGAGAGAGAAGAGTAGAAATATACTAAGAAACAGTGGCTGAAAAGTTCCCATATTTGAGAAAGCATCATTTACAAATCTATGGTATTTGAGAAATCTTAAGCAACATTAATAAAGAAAACCATACCCAGGCACATCAAAGCCAATCTGTTGCAAGCCAAAACTGAAGAGAAAAATCTTTAAAGCAAACAAAAAAAAAAAAAAAAAAAAAAAAAAAAGAAAGAAAGAAAGAGAAAGAGAAAGAGAAAGAAAGAGAAACCATCCAGCTACAAAGCCCAGAGAACTGAGGGAGGAATATTTAGTGCCTATGGCGAAGCAAAAGCAGCCAGACTGTGTGAGTCCAATTGTGGATGCTCAGAAGGAGGAAAACCCAGGGGCTGACGGGTTCAGTGGCTGCAGGGGTGGAGGCACAGCCGGTGGAGCGCAGGATGGGGGTCTGGACCCTCTCTGGGGACATGCAGGGGGACACAGGCCGTGTGCTGTGGACGCGGTCAGTGGGATCATCAGCCTGGCTCCCAGGCCGGGGTAACTGCCCTGTAAAACTGCAAGATGTTAGCAAGCACTGTGACAGTTAACTGTGGCAACTTGCATAAGAAATGTGCCTGACTGACTGGATCTGCAGTCTGAGGCAGTTTACTGAAGATAGAAGCCTCGCCCAGGGTGGCCTGTGCCCTGGCCTGAATGGTTTATTATAAAGGGAAATGAAGAAGGAAGGCAGCTTCTGTTTCTTAGGAAGAGCTCCAGTCTTCACCTTCCCCTTGACATCATCTCCTGGTTTCCAGTGCAGACCCTTTAGCCTCCAGCACAGCCTTCAGCCTCCTGATGTGGACGCTCTAGGGACACCACAGGGAGCTCCAGGCCTTGGCTGGATCCTTCGGGTCCCCAGGGTGCAGACAGAGCCTCTGCACTCTTTGCTCCCAACTCTGCTGCGGCCACTGCAGGCCAACTGTAACCCTTATGTATTTGCATATCTTGCATGAGCTCTGTTTCTCTAGTAAGCACTAGTAAGACTGATACAGAGAGGGAGGGTGGGGAAATGGGAACTCTATGGGTCATAGTCTGGAAACCTAAAACTATGCTAAAACATCAAATTTACCAATTAATAAGTTACTATATGGAAGGGGAAATGATTAAAAAAATCTTGACTATTTATTACTACAAAAGGTGGGGCCCAGAAGGATCTGGAACAACACCTTTTAGGTGGTGATAGGAAGATTCTGCCATGCCTCGAGGAAAAATGCCCTTCAACAGTGAAGACAGAATAAGCACCTTGAAGACAAACTGAAGCTGACAGCTGCAGAGGGTAAGACAGGGTGGGAAGTGAGATGAAATATTAAAGTTAAAATTACCTAATTAATCCAAAACAAGGTTTTAAGAAATAGAGCAACAGAGAAACAAAATGCATAAGGAATAAGTGTGAAATAAATAGCAAGATGATGATTAAACTCAGCAGTACCAATAACTTCATTAAATCCAAGCATACTTAAATACAACTGAAGGGAGAAATTAGATTAAATTTAAAGTACAAGATTTAATGATATGTTGTTTAGAAGCATGTAAAAACATACATAACACAAACCTAAATTAAAGTTAGTCCTGAGTCTCCAAAGAAACAAAGTATACATACAGTAGTACCTCAGTTCACAAACTTAATTCTTCCCTCGATTCTTGTCGCAAACTGAATTTGTTGAGAATGGAATCAAATTCGATGGTTAGGTTCCGTGTTGACCCTGTGGGGAAACTTGATCTGGTTCTCATCCAATTCGGTTTGGGACCAGAATTGTGGAGAGAATTGAGTTCATGAACTGAGGCACTACTGTAATAAATAAATACATAATAATATATGTATATATTTCTATATAGTTATATATTATCTGTAATCTACAGGTTATGTATACTACTATATATAAATATACATAGACATTGACATATGTACAAAAATAGGTTTATTCCAGGACTTAGCTTTGTGAAGACCTATAGAGAAAATTCTGAGCAAAGTTAGCCATGTTCCAACTCTGGATCTTTGGAAAAGAGGTTTCGAGAAGTGCAAAGAAAGACACTTATGGTTTCATTGCCAGAGAAATTTCGAGGGAAATCCCCAGGGTGACAGCCCTGACTTCTGACGGTGCGGTGGGAACTAGCTGGGGCGAGCAGAGAGGAGCGTGTTCCCTGGGGCAGCCTGTACCTGGAGGTGGGGACAGCATGACCAGGGCCCACAGGGGTGCTGCACACGAAGAGGACGGAGATGCTCTACATGCAGACGAAACCAAGCAGACCCTGGGAACCAGGCCGCTGACTGCTGCACCTGTGTAGGAGCAACACTGCCTGGTATAAGGGAAGGGGGTCCAATCAGAATGGAAATACGGTGCGGGGTAAGCGAGGTGATGGACGGTGAGGGGAGGGTCTCGCAAAGGGTCCCCACCTGGCTGGGGCTCCAGGCAGGCCACTGTCCTCACAGTGTCCTGGAGGAGAGCAGAAACCCTGAGTTTTGTGGGATTTGAACCTTATACTAATTGGGGGTTCAATTTAAGAAAAATGAATGAAAAATACATAGGCAGTTAGATTTAAAAATGAATATTCATTCATTCAGAAGAAATCACAACAGATGACATATTTGGCCAAGCTGTGATTCACACATTTTTCAAATTACAGAGACATAATACAGTAACAGAACCAAACTCCCACTTGATTCTCAAATGCTTCTTTCTATGTTTTGATGGCTTGTTCTTTATCACTGTTTTAAATAATTTTATGATATTATTCTCTATCAGAGGGTGGAAAAGTGAGTTAAGTCTAACATGTCTGATTGAAAGACTTTAACAATGCTTTATTGTTTTTAGAACAGCTTTAAGTTTGCAAAACAAACTGGCGTTCAGAGAGCTTCACTGTGGCTGGTGACCGTGTCATGCATTAACACGGTGCCTCTGTCACAGTCAGTGAGGTCACATCTACACACTGAGAGAAATCCAAACTGTACTCGATTTCCTTATTCTTCACTGAATGCCATTTTCTACTCCAAGACCCACTCTGACCTTGACACAGGGGGTTAGGGGTGCGAAGCTGGCTGGGGAAGTGGGTGTGACCTGTTAATCACAGGATCCCAGACATGCGCAGAGCAGTTCCCTAAACACTGCATGGGGACTTCTCCCGACCACTGCAGCCAGTTTTCCATAGGATGCCTGACCTGCCTCGCTCGTCCCAAGGCCTGGGATCCAGCACCACCCCTTGGGACCCGGATGTGGAAGTTCTCACAGGTTTCCTGGAGATTTGGACAGCATCAAAGAACACAGAAGCCAAGAGGGGATCGCTATCGTGGCTTTCCTCGTGATAGCTTGCCCTGCTTTCTCCAGGGTGTTCTTTAATCTCGCCTTTTCCTCTTACTCTGCCCAAGCTCACTCTGCAGAGCCAGTTTCTCCCTCACTCTTCACTTTTACTTTTTCAAATAAATTTTGCCATTGCTTTTTGCTCGATTTGTTCAATTCTTCGTTCAAGATGAGAAGAACCTGGAATCTAACTCCAGAAGGAGAGGTGAACAACCCAGAACCTGGGAATGCTTAATTATCGAGCCATTTTTTTAGCGAAACATTTATTGGTACATTTTAGATATGCATAATGATAACATTCATCATAGGGAATTTGTAGCTGTACATGATATAGCTTGCTTCTTCTTTTTTTCCATTTCCCTCCCCTCACTTGACACCTCAGGAGCTACTTGACAACCTTTTGGTGTAGCCATTGAGAAGAATCAAAAGCCAGGGGATTCTGATAACAATCCCACACTGCACTAGAGTCACACGCTCCTCTGGGCTGCCAGCTTTCCAGGCTGCCCTTGCTGTGGAGGACTGTCTTTGAGAAGATGAGCATTTTGTAGAAGTCCTTCAGTTGGGACCTGCCTGCTATTTGTCTCATGAGTAGTTGGGGTTCCAGGTTCTGGAGAGGAAGATGACACAGGTAAAGTGGCATTTCATCACAACTTATCACATCACATGTTGCTGTCACTGTTGGCCTTGATGGGCTGTGAGGCTTCTTCACTGTAACATGCTCCAGCTGATCCCTGCTGGACTCTGTGACAGGAAGTCACTGCGCAGAAAGACTCTCTAACAGGAAGTTGCTATGGTGGGAAGTCACTAGAACAGGAAGTCACTGGAACAGGAAGTCTCTGTGGAGAAAGGCACTCTGCTCAGCCTGTACTGGGGTAGAGGGTGTTAACTCATCCCTCAGGGGGTGGGATCACTACAAAAATTACTTGGAATTTCTCAGCATGGGAGATTTGTCTCTTTTCCCCATTTATTTATTCAAACATTTATTTATATCACTATAGATTCATGAATATTTATTTTATAATTTGGGTTATGATATATACTATCCTATTTATTTTGTTGCTCAAATTCCTCCTGCTTTAACCACTGGGAGCTGCTTCATTTGGCTCCTACACCCCTTTCGGATAGCCTTGTCCTTATGACTTCTGTTAAGTATTAACTTCCTTATTTTCTTTTTAATTTTTAAATTTTCTTACTATATTTTGAATTTGACACACAGTAACCGTACATATTTACAGGGGTACTGTGTGACATTGCAGCACTAGTACACAGTGTGTAATGGTCAGTCAGATCAGGGTAGCTGGCGTAGCTATTGCTTCCATCATTTATCATTTCTTTGTGTTGGGAATATTCGAAATCCCCTCTATTAGCTATTCTTAAATATACAATTAATTGTCAGCAATCACAATAACTCTAATACTGCACTTCCTTCTTTTTGTTGATTTTCTTCTGTAGTTCTGGGGATGGAGTCCAGGGCTTCATGCATGCTAGGCAAGTGCTCCACCTCCAAGGTACACCCGAGTCCCTTCCTTACTCTGTGACACTGCAAGATGTTCCAGAATCACCATTTATGCTGCCTCAGTCCTAGAACCAGGCATTAATCCAAGGGGTTTTTGTTCCTTTTTTGAGAATGGTTTTAGAAATCAAGGTCTAAGTATTAGAGATGCTCACCACTATTAGGGTATTACTGCTTCCAGGCCTTCCCAGGTAGTAAATCAAGGAACTGTAGGTGCGTATGCTGACCTGTGTGGACGTACACACCTATGGATACTTCCATGGGTGCTTTTCCATGAAGCTAAGCATCCATGCATGCTGCCATCTGCAGTCCCAACATGCCACCTCCCTGTTCCTCCTATCTCCTGCCCTTGCTGTCTATAACTCCACTTCCCACGGTGACAAACCCAGATCCACTTCCATCTACTGACCCAGTCTTCGTTCTGCAGTGTGCCTGCACACAGTCTCAACCCGTGGCCCTTCTCCTTCCCTGCCTCAATTCCAGCCCCAGATTCCCGGTTCGGACAGACCTCTTCCCTGTGTTGGCACGCCTGCACGCTCCCTTCCCCTCCCAGAGAGGAGGCTTGTACCCAGCTCTTTGAGTATCTGCCTCTGCCTTCCTCTAGGTCTGAGCCTAAATGCCACCTTGTATTTGTCAGCTTTCCTGTTGCTGCAATGAAATACCCACAACTTAATGAGAAGAAAGTTACTTTGGCTCACAGTTTCAGAGGTTTCAGTCCCTGGTCCACTGGCTCTAAGGCAGAACGGCATGGTGAAAGGGCATCATGGAGGAAAGGTGCTCATCTCATGGTGACTGCAAGTAGAGGGAGAAGCGAGAAGTGAGAAGCCAGAGGGAGCAATGTAGGCTCCAAAGCCACATCCCCCTCGACCCACCTCCTCCAGCTAAGCCCCGCCTCATAACAGCACATTCAGCCAGGAGCTCAGGATGAGTCCACCGATGAGCACAGCACCCCACAATCCAATCCTCCTGTGTCTGTCTTGAGGCCAATTGCATCTCTAATCTCTCCCTGCCTGTCTGCCTTCTGGATGAGTGGCTGACCTTCTCTTGATGACTCTGGTTTCCATTGCTGTCCTCTGAAAGTAATCATTTCCTCCTCTTTACATATAAAAACTCTATTGTCTATAATATGTACCAGGCCCTGAGCAACCATCTAGTGTTTATTTCTACCCCCAGAGGTAGATCCTGTTCTGTTCTGTTTGGTTTTCCCTAATTTTACAAAAGAGAAAACTGAATTGTGGCAAAACGAAGTGACTTGCCCAAGGTCCTGCAAGAAGTACAAAGTTGCCGACTTGACCTCAAGTTAGTTGATTCCAAAGCCTAAGCCCCTACCCATGGCACCATCCTATGTCCCGGCAAGTGTGACAGCCTAGCCTGAGGATGCCCTTCTCGGTGGACACCGCTATGTGGCAGGGGTCGTGGGAAATTCAGCCGCCTTTGCCTGTGTGGAAGGCAGTTGCAATAGGCACAACTCTGTCCTGGGCAGGTGAAGGGTGTGGCTGTCAGCGGAGGAGGGTGATCGATGTTGCTCTGGTGGGCCCTGAACCCCCAGGGGTACCCTGCCCAGGGTGAGGGTCGAAAAACTCCAGCCATGGTGAGACTACAGGGGGCAGCTTCCGGCAGGAGGAAGAAAACATGTGCATGGGGCTGAGGAGACCCCAGGGATAAGGTGGAAGGTGGAGGAGCCCTGCCCCACTGGGGTGCATGGAGCCCAGGAGCAGCTGGCAAAGGTGGCTCCTCAGGTACAGTGGCAGCCGAGGCGGAACGGATGGTCCACAGCTGACAGCCACATCCTGGAGAGAAGACATCTTGGGCAGGGGAGCTGAGCAGCCTTTCCCTCTGGACAATCAGTTAATTATTTAGCCAGCAGATATTACTGTGCACTTCCTGTTCCCCAGGAGGGAGGTCCTGGGATAAAGCAAATATCCCCACCCTTGTGGAGGTTGAATGTGTGCACTTCTCATGGCGAAGGGAATTAATCAGAGGCAAAACAAAGCAGATGACGGGCGATCAGGGCTGGCTGGTCTGGAGAGGAGCGCAGTCAGAGCCTTCATAAGGATTCACCAGGCAGCAGACGGACACTGGAGTCAGCCTCACTTCACACACACAAGCTTCAGCTGGCGTCCTGTCAATGATGCCCTGGAGACCCCTGCGCACACACACACTGGAATCCAAATGATCAAACCCGTCTCACATAGAGAGCAGGACCTTCCAGGAGCAGGTGCTAAGTAGGTGGCCCCTTTCTGCAGCTGACACTCTGATGCCTTTTGGAGTTACTTGGTCCATGAGTCTTTTGATAGCAAAGTCATTCCAAACACAAGACCACATGCAATAAGAAAGGCTTAACAATAGCCAGGAGTCAGCCTCTAGCCTTAGTAACTAACTTTTCTTGTCACCTTGAATAACTTGTTTCCTTTCTGTAAGTTTCCTTTTTCTTTCTTGGAAAAAACCAGGGTATATTAAGGGATTGCTAAATTCCCTTTCATGGTGACTGAGTCTTTCTGTAAGTTTCCATGAAGGAAGTTATTCTGGGGGATTGGAGTAGATGGAAAGAGGTTAAACACAGGCCCATTGCATTTACAGTGGCAAAATGGGCATGGCTCCTACAGCCTGGCACTGGGCATTGTCCTACGCCAGGTGCATGGGAGGAAGCACTACATGGACACTAGAGTCACTCCATATGGTCTGTTTTTCTCCCCAAGGCTGATCTGCAGGCTGGATGTGGCCTCAGCCATGTGTGTCAGGGCACCTTGGACGCCACAGGCTCTCAGGGTGGAGTAAACTCCCGGCTCCCTGTGAGAGTCTCAACAGTGCTCAGTCAGCAGCTTGGAGCCTGCTCCCCTCGAGGCCAGGGAAAGAAGACTTGCTGTGCCCATGCAGCCTTCCTGTCCACTGACATGAAGGGCTGGGGATGCCTTAGCCATGGACACCCCACCCTGGTAACGGCACCTCGCTCTATTTGCTGTTTGTGTGTGGATCTGCTCTTCTCTCCGTGGTCAGCTCTCTCAGTGCTCTTGCTTTTTTGTTTGGTTTGCTATTTGTTTGTCTGCACATCACTGCTGTGGAGAGGGCAGGAGACCATGCCGCACTTCCCCAGGGAAGGTGTGTTTCCCAGAAGGAGGCTTTCGGAATGTCTTCTCAGGACAGCAAGGCCACAAGACCTTCATGTGGTCACCTGAGCATAGAACCTGTTTGAAAATCAGGAATCAGTCCATGAAATCAGCCACTGCTTGCTCTAATGGTCCCCCCTCTTCCACAGGGAGGCCACAGGGCACAGGGCGAGTGCCGTGGGGCCCCAGATGCTGACAGGTCGGGACACATGAAGCCCAAGACCACTGTCCCTCTGGAACTTCCTGCTTGCTTCCCCAAATAGCAGCACAGGGCACAGAGTTGTGCAGTTCCAATGAGATGGAATGTGTGAACGCATTGTGTGGGGTCAGCTATGCCGATGTGCACTGTGTACCATAGCTATCTGTGAGCGTTTCACAACCTGGGAACCACAGCTGGGCTGGGACAGAGTGCGCCTTATGTCCAGGGCGACGCTGAAGACACTTCACAGCTGCTGGGCACGCACTGTCAGGTTGCCGGGCCTGGGTGCAGGGAACCCGGTGCTCACCACTTTCTCCTGCCTGGCGCTCTTCCAGAGCAGCCCTGCAGGGCCCGTTGGGGCTCAGCAGGGGAACGGAAGACACTGTGCTGTCTGGAACTTTACCCACAATGTGTTTGGAGGAACTTCCCATAAGATGGCCCCTCTCCCCCCCGCTCCCCCTTTCCCCCAGGCTTCCTTAGGGGCCTGTGACACCCCCTGCCCTGTTGACTCCCAGTAGGTAGGTAGACTATGGTGCCAGGCACTGCTCCCCGAACACCTGAAGCCTCTTTTCTTTTACCCGAGTTACAGATTCATTGACCCAGACTTTTTGGAAATGTTATTATTAGAACTTTAATCACTTATGTCCTCCTTTTCAGTTCTTTCTAAAATTACTTTCTGGCCATAATAATTATGCAAATTGTGGCCCAGTCTCGGGGAGCCGTGGCCCCCTGGCTGAAGCAGGACAGCAGCTCCACCACTACCTGTGAGCTGGCTGCAGAAGGTCGTGCTGGTTTCCCACCTCCATGGCCAGTCTCTGTCCTGCAGTCCGCGTGGTCCTAATGGCCAGGGTGAGGTCCTAACCCAGCCTGCCTTGGCTCCCACCTCAGGGCTGCTGTGGGAGCCAGATTCTGCAGTCGCATCTTAGCTCTGGCTCCGAGGCCGCCCGACCACAGTCAGCAGCTCTGGACACTCCACTTTCATCAGCTCTGTCACAGGAGGGCAGCCAAATGGCTCCTTTCTGCCTTGCAGTCTTTCATTCATTCAGCAAATGTGTACTGTGTGCCCAATTTGGTGGGTGTTGGGGTTATAGAGTCTATTCTTGGGGTAGGGAACCAAGGCAACAGAAATCTAAACCACAAATCACACTGAGAGGGAGAAGCACACATGGAAACTCAGAGACCAAGGAAGGGCAAGGCAGCAGCCCCAGTGCCTGGTTGGCAAGGAGCAGCCTGGGAGCCACCAGGTCGGTTCGAGGATGATGGGGACCATGGGAGGAGGGCCAGGGAGCAAGTGTCCCTGGGCACTCGGCAGATCCCGGAGTGGCAGTGCAGAGAGCCTTGCCCAAGCCCGCAGTGACGTCCAGCGACATCCGAGCGGCCTGGACGCGCTGTGGTGGCAGCCACTCCAGCAGGGGGCCTCTCGGAAGCTGCGCAGGGCTCTCAGCTTGGCTGGGGAGCACAGGTCCAGAGAGGAAGGAGAAGGGGACAATGACTCCCGCTCCGCTTTTCTGGCCTGTGCCTGGCAGAGGAGGCTGCCAACCTCCTACCTGAGGAGAGAATGAGAAGCAGAAGCATGTAGAGGGTGAGCTTGCATGGTTAAAATGTCTACACGGCAGGGGGCGTCCTGTCTACTTGGCAGGAGGAGTCAGAAGCAGTGCTACCCACAGGCCTGCGGGAGCTGACGTGCTCTGCGTGTCTCCCAGGTAGAAGGAGTGTCACCGACCCCTGGGGCTCACGCCCACACTCAGTCCCGTGGGACTCAGATCCCTCTCTGTGTCCCAGTGCTGCACTGCAAAGCCTGGATCCCCGAGACCCTTGGCATCCCCTGCGGTCCCCACTCCCCTCCACAGGAGCTGAGGGCCACCTGTTTCCTGCTCCCTCACCTGTCCTGCCCCGGCCACGCCCTCTGTGCACAGGGTGACTGCTGCCACTTCCCTCGCACCAGCCACATCTCTGCTCAGCAGCCCGCATCCTCTGCTTTGCTTCAGAGCCCAGAGCTCCCTGCCCTCACTGGGCACTCTGCCACCCCACAGCCCACTGCTGCCTGGGTCCCAGGACTCCTCCCAAGCCTTCCTCCCACCTCAGCCTCCTAACACTCCCTGCCAGGAGGTCTGCTAGTCACTCAGCAGTCACCCCTTCCCACTGGTTCCTACTGTCCCTGCCCCTTCCCCTCTCACTTCTCTGACCACGTGCCCCCTTTCCTCTTCCGCGGGTCCCTGAAGATGGGATCTATAGGCTCCTCTCCCCAGCAGCGGTGGAAGTGCGTTCTTGGGTTCAGAGCTTCAGCTCTGCTTCTATTACCTTCTGCAAAATGAAGACACTTGCACTGGGGCACTTCCAAAGCCAGGTGTAGTTTGCACCAAGAAAACCCATGCACATGTGGTATGGGCTATGGAGGGACAGAGGGAATGCACTTTGAAAACGGGAGTCAGACCAGGAACCATACAGCGATGAAGACACTTCTCAGAAGGAGGCAGCCCGCAGAAGCCATAGGAGAGGCCCAGGGCTGCTGTTTTTGTGGAGCAAGCCCCTGGGCACAATGGGCACTCTAAGCTCGGATCTGGATTCACACAGACCTTAACTGAAGTGTGCAGCAGGCCACACGCTGCTGCCGAGCTGAACCCATGAGCCTCTTGGGCCATGTGTGGCAAGTGGCCCCGCAGCATCGACGTCCCTAGAAACAGTGGTGCAAAGCAAGGCTCTGGTGTCCCGAGCTCCTGAGTCAGGTCCGGCACCTGTGTGCGCTCAGAGGATGCTGATCTTGGTGAGGAGCCAGCGAGAGTTGTGCATTCACAGCTGAGCACCCACTCACCCCGGGCAGAGAGCGGGAAGACAAGGGCCCTACACCTGCAGAGGGAGCGAGTTCCTATCTCCCAGGTGGTTCTGTAGACTGTGGCTTCTCCTAGAGCCAGCTGGCAGCCCTTAAGCTGAGATTTCACAGTAATTCTGCCACATGCCAATTAACTTGGGAAGGCAGGAGAAAGGGGAATAAAGAACCATACGAGGTGTCATTAACCCTGGGTTGAAAATGTCTTTCTTTAATACATGCTGGCAAACCGGGAAAGCAGTGTGTGCTTAGCATGGAGAGTCCGGATGCACTCAAACATTGGGATCCTTGGATCACGGTTAAATGTACGTTTCGGGGAAAGCAAGCACATCCACTCTCTCTTCCCTCAGGCTGCAGGGATGCATCAGAGGCTCAGGAACATATCTTTACTTTTATCTGTCCGGCTTCCAGACTGCTCTAGAATCCCTAAGCAGGAAGACCTGTTGGGACTTTCCTCCAATGAAGGGTGGGGAAATTTGTTTTCTTTTTTATTAGTAATCTAAGTTTCTTAAATGTACCCCTGTTGCCCTTTCAGGGGAATTTTAAACTCTTGTGAATGAAGACACGTGAAAGTAAAGATTAACTCAATTAAGATATCATGGGTAATGTGGACAGGTATGAATGTTACCTGCTACAGTGCCCATCTCTCTGGCTTTGCTCTCTGACCCTTGTTCACCAAAGAGGGAAATGGTGCATTAGTCAGAGCTTCCAGAGAAACAGAACCGAGAAGACCAGGTGTGCCATGCACAGAGAGGGATCTGCTCAAGGCATGTTTGCAGGCTGGCAAGGCTGGACCCACAGGCACAGGCTGGGGAGAGCCAGGGCTGCCGCTGGCATCCAAGCATCACCTGGCAACATCCTTTCTTGCTAGCAGGTTCTGGCCAGGCCTTCTCCTGATTACATGAGGCCCAGCGACATCTTGGAGGACAGTCTGCTTTATTCACAGCCAAAGATGGCCTGTCAGGAACAACCAGAGTGGGCTGTTTCTGGCCCGAGGCCCAGTCAAGCTGACACACAAAGTTAAGCACTCCAGGTGAAAATCCCCCTGGCTTCAACACACACAGGGCTGAGGCCTCACCCACAGGTGGGGCATGAGCCGCTCTCTGCACCAGGGGTCAGAGGGGCTGCCTTTGGGGTTCCCCTGGTTTGCAGACAGTGGAGCCAAGCATGGTGGATGCTCTGAAGGGCCTCACTCTGGCTCCGCTCAGTGCAGGGCAGGGGTCAGCGTGCCCCTGTCTGAAATGCTGAGCTGCACAGGAGCAGCCCTGGCCACTCCTTCCCGCCCTTGAGCGCCTTCTGCCAGGGAGCAGCTCGGGCTCCAGACCCCGCCTGTGTCTGGGCCGTGCTCACCCAGCCAGCCGGTGAGCCTGGACCTGCCCCTGCCTCCCTAGGCCTGCTCTGCCCAAACCCAGCCTTCCCACCCTGATGCCAGAAAGACAAAGAACGTGCGCACGACGCCCAGGCCTGCCCATCTGCATGTGGTCCCTCCCTCCTGGTTTCACAGGGTCACCTCGGTGGTTAGAGGGTGGCGAGGGTATAGGAGTCTATACCAGGGACAGCGGTCACAGCAGGCAGAAGGGCTGACACAGCTGGCAGCTGTCCTGAGCGCCCTGGGGAGCTTGCAGGGAGAGGGTCCATGTGACAGGATGCCTGGGGAGCCCCGGCCTACTGGTGCCTCCACCCTGTGCAGAATGCAGCCGTCTCTCTGTAGCCCTGGTTGTGCTACTAATCCAGTTTAAAGTTCAAGGTGTCCCTTTTCCCGGGCATGGGCACTGCACATGGAAGGATGGAGGTGGCCCGGCATGTCCCTCCCAGAGGAAGGTGATTCGCTGCCTGGCTGCCGGCCTGCCTCTCTGCATGGGCAGATGTGGGACACGGGGCCCCACTCAGCCTGGCCACTTCCAGATCCAGTCTGTTTATTTGTGCTGCGCCTCCTTGGAGAAGGCCCCTACTCCAGCTGAAAGGCTAGTGGAGTCCGCAGAAACTGCCTGCTTAATTCTCAGATGACTTGAGCTGACCTGGATTCGCCCAAGCACCTGCTACATGCATGGTGCTCTGGGCTCAGGACCCACGGCCTGCGGGGGCCAAGAGCACACAGACAGGTGCAGCTCAGGGCTCCACACAGAGCGGACTCTGCCCCGCCTGGGAGGGCCTGCAGGCACCAGTATAAGTCTCAGATGGTGGCGTCATTCGCTGTGTCAGAAGCCAGGGACCCTCAGAGTGCCGTCCCTGGGTGGGCCTCCAGCAGGTGTGGCCACCTTCCCAGAGCCACCACAGGCAGGGCTTCTGGTCCTGCTCCCTGGCCACTGCAGGGTCAGGGGATGTATTTCTGTTCAGAGCACCTGCCCGGACACAAAGAACTTGTTGACATCCAGTGTCCAGGATAAAATGCCTTTTTTATGACAGCAATTCACAGTATCAGTCAGGTGTCAGTGACTATGCAGGAGATTAACACCAGGAAATGTATAGCTTTGGGGTCTCCAAGAAGAAAGATGCTGAAAATGTAGTCGGGTCTGGAATGATCACTAAAGACCCACATCTTTATCTCCAGAGATAAACACGTGGTCCAGCCTGTGGGCAGTGACTGAGTGGTGGTGGAGACTTCAGGAGGTGGGGCCCAGTGGGAGGAAGTGAGGTCACTGGGGGTGGGGCCTTGAAAGGGGGTTATGGGACCCAGCCACTTCCTGTTTCCTCTGCGACGTGCTGCCTCACCACAGGCCCAAGAGAGCAGAGCCAACCAAGTAGGACTGGAACCTCTGAAACTGTGAGAAAAACAAACCTTTCCTCCTTTTAAGTGGATAATCTTGGTATTTTGTCACAGCTAACACAATAGAGCAAAGGGAGATATTGTACCTTTCCTCTCCTGAAAATGATAAGAAGGAAACATTTTCCCATGCCTCAGGACAATCGTAATTGCAGGGTCCTGGCTAACCACAGCATCAGGTATGTGTGGATTAGAAGGAACTGTAATGAGAAAGACATTGATATTGACATAGATGTCAGGGAGAAAGAGGTTGAAGTTAAAATGTTAAAGGAGAACATGGTAAAAGGCAGAAGAAAACCCCCAAGTGATGCATGAACACTGGAATTCTCCTGAGATAAACACCTGGTTGGTATCTGCATAAATAGTTCAAAAGAGGGATTGAATTTACCGACTTCAGAGGTCCCTACACTTCCAGTTAGTGAAGAAAATGAAATCAGTGGCTAAAATCCAAGCATCAGTTGAGTCCAGGAATGTATCTACGAAAAACACAATTCAAAGGTGTGTCCACTCCGTGGTCTGGATGTTTGTGTCCTCCCGGTTTCTATGTTGAAATCCCAAGACCCAACGTGATGGTGTGGGGTTGTGGGTCCTTTATGCACTGGGGGAACAGAGCCCTCCTGAAGGGTGAGCACCCATATAAAGAGACCTGACAGGCCCCTGGCGCTTCCTCCACATCAGGACACAGGGACAGGCTGGCACTCTGCAGCCTGGGGAGGGTGCTCAGCAGAACCCAGCCAACTGGCAGCACAGGCTTGGGTGTCCAGTGTCCAGAATGGCAAGGAATGACCTTCCATTGTCCTTAAGCCACTCCGGCTATGGTACTGTGCTGCAGCAGCCCAAGGAGCCTAGGGCAGTGAGTGTCAGAGCACTCTGCTCCTCCATCTGGGCGTCTCCTCCCACTCACTCAGCAGGAGCGCCCTGAGCTCACAGCCACACTGGTGCTGCTCCTGCGACCATCCACGCATTTGGACCCTCGGCCAACTTCTTTACAGAATCCACGGTAAGAGTCGGGCTATTTCTGGAGAAGAAAGCAGCAGTTCTGATCTGGTTTCCTACTTGGAGGATGCGGTTGTGAGACTGAGACCACATGAGGATGAAGATGCTCAGAGGGTTTGGAAGAAAACAGAGGAAGACAGACAGCTCTCAGCAGTAGTCAGCCTGAGATATACTGCAGCCAGGGGGCAGAAGTCAGTAAACCATGAGAGTTCAATAGTGCCCCCCCCCCCGCCCCGGCTAAAGGCAGATGCTCTGAGTCTGGCTTTTTGTGTTGGTTGTGCTGTTTTCTGGCTGTGTGGGCTTGGGCAGGTTACTTAACCCGTCTGTGTCTGTTTCCTCATCTTTAAATCAAAGTGAATAAATCAAAGTGCACCTTCAGTACGGGTGTGAAGATTTAACTGAGCTGATGTGAGTAGCTCAGAACAGGCTGGGCAGAGTAAAACGCTCAGGAAGTGCTGCCTGTCATAATTTTATTTCTGAACTCTAGATCTGTAGAACAGGTTGTGTTAATATTTACTTGCAGAGATAAACGAGGTAGGTTGTGATGCCTTTGGTCGCCCACAGGGCCTTGGTCCAGGATGCAGAAACAGTGCATCATGACTCTTGGTTCTCAGCATGGGTGACCTCTCATTGGTCCACACTGGTCGAGACTTGTGAACTTTGGAACGTCTGCATCCTGAGGTACCGCGGGGATGGAAGCCGAGTCTCAATGCAAAGTGTGTGCTTATAGCCAAATCCTACGCACAGCCTGGGGGTAATTTTCTGACATGTTCTTAGCGCACCTTTGTTTCGACTGTGATATCACACAAGATCAGACACGGAATTTTCCACTGTGATCATCTCAGTGCTCAAAAGCTGTCGGGTTTTGGAGCATTGCTGATTTCAGAGTGAGAATCTCCACCTGCATGAGGCCTGCAGCCTGTCAGGGTCATGCTCAGGCGGCACCTGGCCTTTGGACCTCACACCGTATGGCACACCTGGGTAGCACAGTCAGATGCAGTCTCCGGAGGAGAGGCCCAGACCTCCACCTCGGGAGCCTGGCAGCGTCTCCCAGGCACGCAAAGCAGCTGCTCAGCTGGGAGGGGAAACCCTGACAGTCACTGAAGGAGGCGTTCATCTCGGAGTGTGTGGCTGGACCCACATGGCCGGTGCCTTAGCTGTGTGGTTGGTTGGTCCGTGATGGGTGTAAGCTTGTGCAGGCGGTCCACATCCTCAGCTGGAACCATGACAACAGCAGGCATCTGTGAGGTCAGCCAAGGAGCTGCCTGGGAAGGGGGCTCGCCCTTCATGAATACAGGGAGCTTGTGGGTCGTCCCTGTCAGTACCTTCCGGGTGGCCAGGAGAGGCTGGGCCGAGCTCCACTGTTGTTGTTAGACAGGGTCTCATTATGTGGTCCAAGCTGACCTTGAACACACACTGATCCTCCTGCCTCAGCCTCCAGATTGCTGAGATTACAGGTGTGCACCCCCACTCCTGTCTTGGGCCCGACTTTGAGGAGAGGGCAGAAGCCACATGCTGAGGCCATGCGCAGCTGGGGCATGTTGTCTCCATTCTCTGGGCCTCAGATGCTGTACAGGTCAACATCCGACAAGCATGGAACCACAGAGGAGCCCAAAGGCCAGCAGGGCCCTTTCTGCAAATGCCCTGCTGTTGTGTTGTCTTCGGAGTGAAGCCTTCCACCACGTGTCCATGTGCAGGATGGAGGGGTGGGGTAGGCGTGTGGTCACTCACCTTGGGGTTCTGTCCCTCGGGGTCTCCCTGAAACAGCTTAAGAACCAGTGGCCTAGAAAGGCTCTAAAGTCCCGTCCAGACCCAACATTGTGTGGTTCCAGTGGCTTTGGGGTCAAAGTGACCTGAAATCCAAGAAGCAATTAGGTTCTACAACAGCACTGTCCAAAAGAAATGGGCAAATTGTGTCAGTCATTGGAAGTTTTCCAATAACCATATTCTACATAAAAAATAATTGGAGAAAATTCATTTTAATAACATTTAGCTCAATATAGCCAATATATAAGCAGTTGAATGTGTAATCAGTGTAAAAATCACTGAGCTCTTTTACATTTGTATATGAAACTTGCAAAATCCAATGTGTGCTTGAACCTCAGGTGCCTCTCAGTTGCACAGGGTGAGTGGCCGCTGCTTCGGGCACTTGGACATGCATGGCCCCGAGCCTGGGGCTGTCCTGGGCAGGACCACAGTGGTCCCACACTGTGGACCAAGCATGTGGCCTGCCTCTGGTCCAGCCCACAGAGCCACAGTCCCACTCGTGCTGCTGTGACGAAATACCTGAGACTCGGTAACTTACTCGGAACAGACTTATTTCTCAGGGTTCCAGAGGCTGAGGAGTCTCAGGGAGGTGCAGGCCGTTCCCGTTTTCCCCTCTGGCCAGCGCCTGGTCTCTGCTTCTTCAGAGCATGCTCACACGGCAGAGGGGACAGGGATGGAAGGGAGGACCCCATTCCTCATCCCATCCACACGGTGGCAGCCATGCTTGGGGGCCCCCCTTAGCCGTTCCTTCCTTAGCCAGAGCTTGGTGTGGGACGGCTCCCGGCTCCTGGGCCTGGCCACAGTGACTCCACCCTGATGCTGTGACCTCATCACTGCCCTGCACTTTCCCATGCTCAGCTCGTCCCCACTTCTGGTTGACTGAATATCTTCTTTATCAGGAATTTAAGATTGCCATGTTTTCTCTAAGCCTTTCTCTGCCTAATGCTACAATCTCCAGAAATTTACCTTGACCTTGAAGATTACATTGAAGGTATCATTCGAAACGCTTCACTATTTGAACACACATAGGGAAGTAATTTAAATACCATGTTTGTTTGACATCATCCATCTTAATATCGTATGTCTTACATCTGGGCCTAAGTTGTCTTCATCTCTCGACAGGAATACACAGCCTGTTGCTTGACTTATGTGCAGGACCAAAGCTGTGACCCAGTGCGGCTGTTACAGCACCCAGACACGGTGAGGATGCTTCCTTGTTCTCTGGGACTAAAAGTGCATGGAGACTGCTGGTTATTGGTATGCAGATGAGGTTGCTGGCCACTGGCTGAATGCACTGCAAACTTAGAGCCACAGGCAGTAAGTATTTCAGGCATTTTCACTGCCTACACCAGACTCAGAAACAGAGGCCAAATCACCTCTTCTGGTCCAGAGGGAGCTGAGAAGTGCCTGGAAAGCAATGCCTCTAGGTAGTGATGTTTTTCTACCACTCTATAATCTGCACATAAGATTTACACATAGAGATGCCTAATTGAAAAAAGAATCACGCCTGTGTATATACCCAGGGTCTGGCAATCACCCATTTTTAGGGTTTTATAACTGATGAGCACTTTTACCATCTTTCTCAATTTTTCAGCCTGGATGATTTAGATTCTTAGTTAACTGAATTATAAGAATTCAGAGCTTGAAACTATTATAAAATACTTGTCTCATTAGAGGAGTTACACTTCTTGGGGTTGTGTCCCCTTGAAGACTTTGAAGCACACTTCTGGAGTTGTGCACATCCCTGCCTTGGGGGCAGAGCCTGGTGGCAGTAGCAATGCATGAATCATAGATAGACCTTGAGGTGCATGAGAGGACACAGGAAAATGACCCTTTTCTGAACGCCTTTGAGCCACGGGGAGTCTGTATTTCCCACCATCACTTGCACAAGTATTCTTCTTTGTCTTCTGAGCTGGGGTCTCGCTGTCTTACAGGTATACAAATGAGCACGATCCTCAGCAGCCACAACAGTCAGAACCAGGACCTAGAATTCTTCAGTCTTGGGTGTGCACGTCTTCCCCACAGTTGTGCTTAGGAAGAGGCCTCAAGCCTCTCAGTCCCAAACCATCTGCGCTGGCCTCTGGGAAGCTCTCTTCTGCTTTCTTTGGAGATCACCCGGGACCCACCTCAGAGGCGGAAGGACAGAGACCTGGGGTGGCTCCCAGGTACCACCCAGGGGCAAGGGGCAGGGGGAGGGCCGCACCCCAAACCCTAGCTGTGCCGGATGCATGCGGGAACACAGGCATGCAGTGGCGGGGCTGTGTATGTGTGCGCACATGGATTTGTGCTCTCCAGGGTTTCTGGTAACATCTGAGCTGAGAACAGGTAGCCAGCGGTGGTTGGTGCCTTCTGACTTCGGATCACTTAGCGTGTTTCTCAGGCCTGGATCTAAGGTAAGCCTTCAGGTAAGGGAGAAGACCACGGGCAAATAGGCCACAGTGCTCAGAACACGTTACTCCTCTGTAATTATTTCGCTTTGGCCCTGATCCGGGCTCCAGGGAGCGGAGCGGGGCAGGACTGGCTGTTTCACCAAGAGTAGGAATCTTCAGGTGTAGACTCCAGGGGCGGCCAGGCTTTGCCACTCCTCCCAGTCGTCCAAGGCAGCCTCCTTGCAGATTCCAGAGGTTCCTGGGACCCCGGGCGGCTGGGGCTACCTCCTGCTCTTCCGCGACCCCTCTGCTGGCCACAGCTGGGAGTCGCGCGAGAGAGGCGGTGTCGCCTGCCCAGGTGCCTCCACCCGGTCCAGCGTGGCTCTGACCTAGGTTCCGGCTCCTTTCCGCCCGCGGGGGCCAATCCGAGGGAGAGGAGGGGCCGGGTGGAGGGGTCCAGGCGCTGGGGCTCCGACCCCCCCGCCCCCCGCGCAGCCTCCTCCGAGCAGCCTGGGGCGGGGCGGCTGCTCCTGTGGGGAGCACCCGGGCAGCCCGAGAGCCGCGACTTCTGCGGGCGCCCGCGGTTCCCTAGGGACCCGGACCGAGCGGGGCCGCGGTTCGCCTTGGAAAACCAGCCCTGCGCTTCGCATCTTCTGCCTGGGTCCCGAGTGAGGGGGGCCCGTGGGGTTTCCGCGGTGGCCCGAGGTGGGCGGCGGAGGCTGCGCAGTGTCCCTGGGTGCGGAACTCCGCGGTTGCCAGGTATCCGCGGGATGCGGGTGTCCGCGGGTGCGGGATCTCGGAGGCCCGGCTACAGAAGGGCACCGGCTTCACCTCGGGCGAGCGCAGCCCCGGGCTCGGGCCGGGAAGGGTTAACGGGCGGCCGGCCTGGCTTCCCGGGAAATAGAGAGCAGCTGCCCGCCAGCCGGCCGGACTTCTCAAGGGTTTGATTGGCTGCCAATGACATCACCGCCAGAGTCTCAGCATCGAGGCCCCAGGCCCCGGCCGACAGACCCGCCCAAACGCCGCGCGGCCACGCCCCCAGACACGCCCCCGACCGCACATTGGCTGCTGGTCTCGATGAGGTGGCGGTCCGCCTTCTCTGGCTTCTGATTGGCTTAACTCGCCGTCGGTTGGCGGCCGGCCCGCCCCCTCGGAATCATACATTTACAGTGTAGCAAAAGAGAAAGTAACTATGTTGCTGCTGGAGATCAATGAAACCCGGTGAATGGGCTGCCCGCGCGAGTCCACAGCAGAGGCGCAGCGCCCGGCAGTGCAAGGCTGGTCGGTCGAGGAAGTAAGTGGAAGTCCCTCGACCACTCAGGGGCGGTGTGTGCGCGCGCGTGTGTGCGCGCGTGTGTGAGTGTGCGCGCGTGTGTGTGCGTGTGTGTGCGCACGGGAGGCGGAGAGGGGGAACGGTGGACGCAGGACCGCGGGTGCTGCCCGGGCCCTGCGCGCCCACGCCGCGGGCCCCTTGCCCTGGCCGGAGGGAGCCAGGTTTGTTGGGATGCTTTGCGGCAGTTTCGCCGCCGGCGTGTGAGCGCCCTGCGCGGCGAGGACCGGGCGGTGGGTGCCGCGAGCAAGGAAGGCGTTCTCCAAGCGCCGTCTCCTCCGGGCCCTGCGCCGGCGAGCCGGGTCCTCGTCCCGGGGCTGCCAGGCCGGGCCGGCGGTTCGGGGCGCCGCGCACACCGCTTCTCTGCTGCAGGGACGCAGCCCACCGGGAGCGCTGGCCCAGGCGAGGGTCCTTAGCGTCGGTGAGCGGGCCCGCGTGTGCGCACTGGCGGAGGGCAGCGGGCTGGTCCTGGACGTCCGCCTCGGTACCACCAAGGCAGGCTTCTGCCCCCCAGTCCAGCTGGGAAACAGTTGCAGCAGCGGGAATAGTACTCGCTCTCCAAAAAATACTACGCAAGGGGGTGGGGAGTGAGGGCGGGAGGCTGGGTCTTCGTTCCCATCCAGGGATGCGGGGAGAAGCCCGAGTCTGTGGGGACCTGTGCCTGGCTGTGCGTGCGTGTGTGGACTCCGCCTGTGACACTTTGGCTGGATGTCAGAGAGCGGTGTCGGCCGAGTGTAGACAGATGATAGATGATATTTTTCCAGACAGCTCTTAAAGTTCGCTTAGGTGAGCCGCTGTTGCATGGGTTTGGTTTCACGGCTGTGTGCATCTGTTAGAGAGGAGCCAGCAGAGCCGTGGAAGCCTCTAGTGCCCACAAGGAGCGGGGAGCGAGGGACTGCCCCTTCCCTTCGCAGGCTCCCGGGAGCAGACCGCAGGTGGACCTCTGTAAGGACCCCAGCTCCCTCCCGCAGGGCACGGCAGTGCGGCTGCTCCAGCCCGGACGCAGCCTGTGCAGGACATTCGAGGGCAGGGAGGCCAGGCCATCGGTCCTGTCCTCAGAGGCCAGGTGAGCGCCGGCAGGGGATCGGTGGGTGATGGAACTCAGGATGGGATTTCCAGACCTGGCTCCTCGGCCGGCCATCGTGACTTCATTTTAGCATACCAGTTGGTAGTGCAAAGGGGAAATGTAGGTTAGTTTATAAGAGGCCAAGAAGGGACATGAGGTCCGAGTGTGACTGCTGTGGTCTCCAGAGGACCTACTAGGATGGGGAGCAAGAGTAGCTCCTACTTAAGTTGATTCTCTCAAGAGGTGCCTTCACTCTGACCGGTAGAAAGTTGACATCCACCCTGAGGTATATTTAGCGGCTGAGTACTTCTGTGTGCCAGGCCAGTGTTCTTGGTTGGCTCTGAATTGCAGTGGGTTAAGGAATTAAATAGCAAGCACCCGAGGGTACACAATCGGGCTTCCTCCGTGGAGAGTCCTTCTGCCTGGGAGATGTGGCCCAGAATAGATCCTCTGAACAACTCCCTTCTGTCTGCAGCTTTCTGATTCTCTGAACCCTCACTTTCCGGAGGCTGAACTTTGATGCTGCCCATGAAAGTTTGTTCATTAACATTTGCAACATGAAGTCCAACGTCAGGGTAGACTTAGTGGCCAGATACACAGGGCCCCAGTCCGCATCCTGTTGAATCCATCAGAACGGGTGTCAGGCTTTGGTAGCTGTGACAAAGGGCAATTTGCACTTCGCCCAGAGATAGGCAAAGGCTCCCCCCAGAGAATGGATGAGACTGCCTTTTGTGCCACATGGTGACTTTATTCTTTCTTTTCCCCTTCCCCTTCTTTGCAGACTCTTGAGTTCTTCTTGAATTACCAGTGTTCAGCCTCTTCATGCCTCCGTCTCCTCTAGATGACAGGGTAGTAGTAGCACTGTCTAGGCCCGTCCGACCTCAAGATCTCAGCCTTTGTTTAGACTCTAGCTACCTTGGCTCTGCCACCCCCGGCAGTAGCAGCCATCCTTCTGTCATTGCCACCACTGTTGTGTCCCTCAAGGCTGCGAATCTGACATATATGCCCTCATCCAGCGGCTCTGCCCGCTCCCTGAATTGTGGATGCAGCAGTGCCAGTTGCTGCACTGTGGCAGCCTACGACAAGGACAGTCAGGCCCAGACCCAAGCCATTGCTGCCGGCACTGCCGCCACTGCCATCGGAACCTCTGCCGCCAGCCCTGCCAACCAGATGGTCAACAACAATGAGAACACAGGCTCTCTAGGTCCATCGGGTGAAGTGGGCAGCCCTGTGACAGGGGTCCCCAAGCAGCTCACCAGCATCAAAATCATCTACCCCAACGACTTGGCCAAGAGGATGACCAAGGGCAGCAAGAGCCACCTGCCCAGCCAGAGCCCTGTCATCATCGACTGCAGGCCCTTCATGGAGTACAACAAGAGCCACATCCAAGGAGCTGTCCACATCAACTGTGCCGACAAGATCAGCCGGCGGAGGCTGCAGCAGGGCAAGATCACTGTCCTGGACTTGATTTCCTGCAGGGAAGGCAAGGACTCTTTCAAGAGGATCTTTTCCAAAGAAATCATAGTTTACGATGAGAACACCAATGAGCCAAGCCGCGTGATGCCCTCACAGCCTCTTCATATAGTCCTCGAGTCCCTGAAGAGAGAAGGCAAAGATCCTCTGGTGCTGAAAGGTAAGGATCCTGCTCCCCTCCCACCACATCCTTCTTCTTGCCGGAATCCCCCCAGACCAAGATAGACTTTCTGCCCACCTTCTCCGTGCCCATTCTTTAGGGTTTGGCTATTGTGAGAAAAATGCAGCAGCCTCGGGCTGCTGGCTGGAAGATCTGAGTGAGTCCTTGCCTGGACTGGCTTCTGATGCATGGCTAGGGCAGGCCACGTCACCTCTCAGAGATGGTGCTCACCTCGAACCAGGGCCGATGGGAAGTGAAGCGTGGCTGGGAGCTGGGTGAGACTCATTGCCTGTTAGACCCAGTGCTGTGGATGGAGCAGAGGAACAGAGTAGTGCTGAGCTGGAGAGGACTGTTCTTTGGGAGGAAACCTCCTCTTTCTCCCTCTCTGGCCAGCTTGGCTTTGGATGGTTGCTAAAGTGACCTTTGAGAAGGGCAGAGATCTGTATGAAGGCCCCAGTGAAGAGGAAAAGTTCACCCCTGCAGCCATCACTCTGCCCCATCCCCAGGGGGACAGAGGCAGTTTAGTGACCTTCTCCCTGGCCTGCGGTGGTTTTGGGCCTCACTTGATGTCAGCTGGCATCGTGGCTTTTCCCAAGAAGGCGTGGTGGGTGGCTTTCCCTGTCCATGGAATGTGGAATGACTGTGGTCAAAGGAGCTGCACCTGGAGGAGGAATTCAGGACCCTCCTCTGGGTGCCTGGTAGCAGGGCTGCCTGGGCTGGCAGGGGGGGTCCCGTGCCTGGCCCGCCTGTCCTCGTCACCCCTCGTGTCCTGACCCTGTGCCCTTCTCCTCTGGGCATCTTCTGCCTGGTGGCGGTAGCAAGACAGTCATCTTCCTCCCTTTCTCCTCCTTTGTGTTTTGACCAAGGTGACGGTGGTTTCTGGGGCCCAGCTCAGCCAGCTCCCAGACGTGTTGAGCCCCGGTGTTGCTGGTTGCCCCCTCACCGTGTGTGTTTAAATTGCCACCATCCGCTTAGGTGAGCCCAGTAGTTTGTCTTTGTCTTTGGGGAGCCCCTCTGCCATTGCCTCCTGGGTGACGCCTCCTGCCTTCTCTCATGCAGTGGCCTTGGGGGTTCGATCCTAGGTCCCTTTGCTGTCACTCCCCTCCCCACTCTCCACTCCTGTCCTCAGGCATGCTCCTTGGGCCCCACTGTCACAAAGACTTGGCTTTCCCTGCGAAGGGGTCTTCGGTGAAGGAGAACATCTCACAACTGTATGCAGAGAGATCCGGAAGTCGGGCAGTGTTGGGTGATGGTAGAATGTTTTCTTGGAGTCTCACACAGGTTCAGGATCCTCCACAAGCTCTGTATTCCATTTCTGTTTTCGAGTGTGGTTGGCTCCTAGTATTTCCTAGTGGGCTCCCCCTGCCCTTGTTCTTGCGTGGTAATCTTGGCTGGGCTTGTGTATCTCAGATGAGAAAATACTGTCCACAGAGTTCCACTTGTGACAGTTTGCCTCGGGAAACAATGACAAACAGTCTTGCTGGTCTCATTTCTCCCGTAGAGTCGATATTCTTGATGAAAAGCAGGCTTCTTGTGTCTCCATAGTCTGAAAGGCATCAAGCAGTACACATTCAGATGACCCTGAACTTGGGTGTGGGTGATTAGGAGGAGGTAGATCCTGACTCTGCTGTGCTGTGGGCCTGTCAGGTGGTGAGCAGAGAGTGTCTTGGGGCCACTGAGAAGGTGAGGTTCCTCTCACTCTGCTCTGGGTGCAGCTGGGTGCCAGGCAGCCGGCTGCCCCGTGCCTGGGTAAGATTGCCTTGTGGGGCGGGGCGGACTGCACTGACCTCACCACGCGCAGCCGCAGGGAGCACTGGGTGTTTTCGGGCTGCTGAGCCTCGGCTGCGATGGTCAATTTGCAAGACGCTCTGGTAATAGGGGTTGGGTTATTTGTAATTTGGGGGGCCTTTTCTTCAAATATCTGGGGATCTGGTGGAAAATACATAGTTCAGGAGCAAAAGGGTCTCATTCTGTGGGTTGTTCTCATCGCTCATGTGGCATTGATGGCAGAGTGCAAAGGGAAGCAGGCCTGGGTGGTTAGCAGAGCGCCTCGCTGCGCTTTCTCCCGGGTGAGCCTGCGGCTAATTCCAGGCAGCACTGAGGCAAGGGTAGGTTGGGCTTCCCTCAAGGGCTCGGTCAGCAACTTCTCCCGGGGCTCGAGTGGGTCCGACAGACCACGCTGCTCTGGCTTTTCCTGTGAGGTTTATTTTAGGAGCCCTGTCCCTTGGTGATCTGAGATTGCATTTCAGCAGGGGTGGTAGTGGTGTCATTGGGGCTGCGTGTCTTTGGCAGGGCAGTTGCGTGGCTGGGCTGGGGTGGTTGGGTGATGAGGGAGACACATGCAAGGCCTTGTGCGTTTATTTCGGGGATTTCAGTGCAGTCTCGGGTAATCTATGACTGCCCCGGACGAGTCCCTGGCCGTGTTTGTAAACACTGGTTGCTACCCTTGCCACCCAAGCGCTCCTCCGGCCCCATCCGTGCCAGGCTGTCCGCTGTGTTGCTGCCCGTCAAGCGCGGCTGCTGGTTGCCGTTTTGGTGATGCTGGGTCAGGTCGGGAAGAGGTGCTGAGCACAGAAGCCCCTGGGATTACGTCCCTGCTCTAATTTACAGCCCCCTCCCCTCGTGACCCAGGCTGGACCCGGCTTAGTCTCATCTTCCGAAGAGTAAGTGGCGTTGAGCCCCAGCTTCTGCTCAACCTGACGAAAATGACCAAGATGAATACTCAAGGCTTCTCGACATCTGTGAAGGATTACAGTCGGCTTCACTGAAAGCTGATTTTTAATCAGCTGTTACTTGGTTTCTGGCCACAATGCATAAGACGGCAGGCAACCCTTGACCTTTCCTAACCAAAGCACCACGCTTGCTGTGGTCCCCGGAGGACCCCTTTGTTCCTAACAAAGCTAGGTTCAGGGAAAGAATTTATCTGTCTTTTACCTGGATAGGGAGACTCTACTGCTGCCTCCTTTCTAAACACAATATATGCCTTTAAAACTTTTATCATAAAAAATGTTGTTTAGAGAAGTAGAAAAGTATAGAATGAATATCCTTGTCCCTGTCAACCAATAATGGTTGAGTTTCCCTGTTTGCTTTCTCTTTTCTCTTTGTTGAAATTTTGTATGGTACAGACAACATTCAGATATGGTTAAGTATGTTGGCTAAGACTTAATATTTTAAACTTAGTAATGCTGGGAATATTTTATAGGGTAGTCGGATGTGTTTGCTGCCAGCTACCTCAGTGTCATGTTCCTGTCTGAGTGTTTTTCAAAGACAGGGTCCCAGGCATCAGAAGAAGCTGCCCACAGAGGGGAGTGAGGTCGCTGGGCACCTTAGGGTGCGTCCTGGCTCCCGTGTATGTCTGAGAGCCCTGGCCTTGCTGCCATGTGCTGCCATGGAACACTGACTGGCTGAGCTCCGATCTGTGATGCTACTGGGAGTTACTTTCCTACTTCCAAACATCCCATGCACCCTCTGAGAGGGCGGCAACCTCAACTGCATGTTTTCCCTGCTCACAAAGGGTTCCGAAATAGACGCATGCAGGTGGTGGCCATGAGATGGTGCTGGGAATGACCACGCTCAGAAATCAGAGGCCCTGGGAAAACAGTTTTTTCTCTGCTTTGTTTGGGAGGAGGTGTGAATAAAAATCACCCCTCCCCCCCCACAGGACGTCAAGAGGATTTTTAATTGAAAAAATTAATTTTTAATATAGCTCTTGTATGAAATAAAATCCATATCTATGTTCACAAGCTTAACTGTCAATATTCTCAGCCCCTGACTCACGCCCAAGGCTGGATGCCAAACATTGGCTTTGCAGCAAAAAGGGGAGAAGTTGAGGCCGAACTTCAGACTCACTGTGTCCAGTGGTGGCGTGGCCCTAGGGCAGGGCGCTTAAGCCCTGCAGTCCTTGCTTTCCTCCCTCACAGGAGGTGACGCCGTTGCTACTCACTCTCTCCTAGTGGCGGTTCAGGAGCTAAGCGCAGTAATGTGTTTCCAGTGTTCAGCGTAGCACCTCGTACCAACAACCACTTTGTAAAGGCGGCTCGCTGTTATTATTACTATTGATCGAACAGAAATACGGTGCCAGTAAAAATGTAATCTTGCCTCTTCTTACAAAGGAGCACAAATAACAAGCTACGTCTAGCAGTGCGTACTTGGGGTGTGTGTGTGTGTGTGTGTGTGTGTTGCTATGGCCTAAAAATAACTTGGTGACTGTGACCTAATTTAAGTAGATACAGTTGGAGTGCCAAGTAATTGCAAAAACATGTTGAGTCAAGAGGCTAGAGTAATTTGGACCTATCTTAGAATTATTTGTAGGGTAATTTCTAAAAACGTGATGATAAGTCTGTCCAGCTAATGTCCTGTCCTAAGTAATGAAAGTACAAAACTTTTGAGCTTTGCTTTTCCTGGTGTCTCCTCAGGCGGACTTATTTTTGGAAGGAGGGTTGTAGTCTGACTATAAAAGGGTAGGTGGGGGCGGGGTCCTGGACCAGGGGCTGGCTGCTGCCCTGTCCCTCAGTCCGCCCCAGAGCCTGGCCCTCAAGGGCACAGGGTGACCTGGGGTCCTGCTGCTCGGCAGGGTGGAGCTTGGTTCCTCACACCTGGCCACAGTCTGCCTCCCCAGGTACCCCTGTGTCCAGCAGCACAGAGGGGTCCAGGTGCCTGCCACGGTGGGGGTTCCAGCAGCACAGAGGAGTGAGGGGTGCATGTGGACAGGGCACGCAGCTCCGGGGCTGGGCTGCCACACCGGCTGCCGGCCACCCCACAGAACCTTTCACCTAGAGGAGGGCGGGGTCCAGGTGCCCCAGCCCAGGGCTGTGGGAATGGGTGGCAGCCGAGTTCACATCCTCCCAGGCCCATCCTCGAGGCCAGGGCCGGCAGACTGGTCAAGGTCAAGCTCAGGAAACCCAGGACGCTGGGGGAGGATGCGATGGATCGGGGAAAGCTAGGCAGGGGCGGAAACTCAGGGGGCAGAGCTGCTTGTCCAGTTCTGCTTAAAAACTCGCTTGCCAGAGAAGGGCGGGTGGGTACACATTCCCTACCTGTCCGCAGCAGAACTCTCCCTCCCGGCCTCTGCAGGTGCCTGGGGCTGGGTGGAGCCTTTGCTGCAGGGCCCTGACCAGGCAGCAGAGCCAGGCCCACCTCTTGGGATTTGAGAATCTACTCTCGGAGCTGCAGGGTCCCAGCCCTTAGGGTCTCAGCTCCCGAGGCTGCTCCTCCGGATCCCTGGGGGTGGCTTCAGACCTCAGGTGCTCAGTTCCTTCCCCTGAGTCTGGTCGAATTGGCCCAGGCTGCAGCCTGCGTTCAGATGGAGGTGTTGAAAGCTCCCTGGGTGATTCTAAGACGCAGCAGAATTGAAGAACCATGACCTAGTGGAGTCTCCTCATCCTACGGTCATGGAGATGAGACCGAGGTTGGTGACTTGTCCAGGATCACACGCACGATTGCCAGATTGATAGGTGGATCTATGGGTGTGTTATCGAGCAACAGTACCTAATATATAGCATAAAATATAAACTAATGTATTAAATTAATACTTTTGAGCAAAAATACCTTTTTTCTTTTTTAAATTCTGACATTTCAGACCAGAACCAAAGGTTCTAAGTCTAAGCACTTTGAACTGCTGGTTAGCAAGCAGTTCATGGTCTAGATTTTACCTGGCCCTAGAAATACAGCCAGATATTAACACTGATTTAATTCCATCTTCTGAGTAGCTTAATGGCTTAAGCAAGAGCTGAAAACACACATATCAAGATGCACTCCCGTATCTCAAGCTTCCACGACATTTGTGTAGTGGCCGTGTGTGGGCCAGCTAGGGGCAGAGGGTGCTGCTTGTCCTCGGCCCTTGCCAGGGGCCCGTAGCCCCGTATGCAGGGCTGGCAGGGTCCCCGGCCATGTGGGAGGGGTCCCCTCGGCCTCGCTCTGGTTTATGGGCCACTCACCTTCAGGGGGTGCCTTAGTTTACCTCTCTTGAAAAATAGCACACCTGTTTTAAGCACCCCGTGGGCCAGCAGAATTTCCCCCAGCCCCGATGTGAAAAGCAGGGGTCTGCTGGGTGCTCACGGCCTGAGCCTGAAAGCTGCTCTCCACTGGCCAAGCTCGCCTGGTGCGGCCCCCTCTGCAGAGCACAGTGGAGCTTGGTCGCTTGGACCAGAGGTTGTGGACGCGCCGCTGACAGGAACAAGGCCTGGGTTTGTTTTCCTACGCGCTCTGTGAAGAGAGGACGTGCTGGGCCTCTGAGCCCGGCAGACAGTTTCAGTGGCGAGGCTTTGCCTGCTTTCCAGAGACCGTGCCAGCCGCGCCCTGGTGGCGGCTGGGGTGCGGCCCTGAGCGCCGAGAGTCCCGTACCCTGCTGCTCCCTGAGCCCTGTGGCTCCCGCTCAGGCAGATTCTCTGGTGATGCTTTCCTACACCATAATCCGATGGATTCAAAGAGACGGAGAAAACACTGAGGCTGTTACTGTGAGACATTTGGAATGCACGGTTTCGTATTCATCTCGATGGGATTTCCCAGCTATGAAGTCTTTGACTCTTCAGTGTTTTTATCCACACCCTGAGGGGCCACAGCCTCGTTTGCAGGCCCGCCTGCAACTCCTGTTCCCACATGGCAGCCGGGAGCCCTGCTCCCCAGCAGGGCCTGCATTTTCTGTGACCTAGAGGAAAAGGACCCGGGCCTTTGCACAGGGAGCCCGCTGAACCTGCCTGCGACTTTCTTACTAGACAAAGGAGGCGGTTGCCCCACACCCTGCCTCTGGTGAAGCAGGAGATCAGTTACAGGAAGAGAGGGGCTCAGGAGTCATCAGAGGATCTGAGTTCCAAAGTGATTGACTTGTAGGAAGACTGCTCCTCCTCTGCAGCCCCAGACCGAGAGTTCATGGAGAAGAGCATGCAGCTGACACTGGTCTGTGCTCCTGCCCTCCCGTGTCCCCATGGGCCCAGGAGCCTCATCATCTGCTGTCCACGTCCACTGTCAGCTGAGGCCTGAGCCGCCGTCAGCCGCTGCTCTGCCGTCCAGCTCCATGAACCTGAATTTTGTCCCGGTCAGGAGGTTGCTGTCCACTTCCTCAACACCTTGCATTTATTCTGTGGAGAAATTATCTTGTGTTCTTTAAACCATGGCCCTGGAGCCCACTGTGCTGGACTCAAGAGAATGAAGGACAGCCTGGGAGGAGAGGTGGTGGCAGGAGGGACGGCAGGAAGGTAGGGCTGGCTCATGGCAGCAGCACATCCTGCCCTCGGGCGTCTGGGTTCAGAGCTCAGTGGACATTTTGGCACAATCATTACAGTGTCTCTGCCTCAGGAACAGTCACACTGGAGCAAACATCCAGAGGCCTTTCCCAGAGGGACAGGCAGTGTTTTCTTAGGACTTGTACAGTATGTCTGTTCTCACTGTGTAGTACATGCTGGCCTTGAGCTCACAGGGATCCTCCTGCCTCAGCCTCCCGCGTGCTGGGATCACAGGTGTGCACCACCAGACCTGGCCTCTATTCTCATCCAAATGCTACATTTTTATGATAAGCCTTCAAAAGGATGAGTCTGGTTCCCATGCAGTGATATTTTAATCCACCGGCAAACATTACTCAATGACATGTGAGTGCTCTGGATCTGACCAATCTATCATCCTTGAAATTACAAAATTACTTTCCAGAGAGCTCAGAAGCATAGGAAGAAAGGTGCAGCTCCTGGCCACTTTCTCTGCTGGCATCTCCCTCAGCTACCAGAGCGGCCTAGCGGAAGGAATTTGAGGGACAGATTTGCTCCTTCTCTCCCATGAGTGACTGGTGAGTGGAGAACAAGGATTCAGACCTGGTTCTTGGGCTGGGCTCTGGCTGTGTAGTGTGTGCTTAGCACACACCTGTTCCTGGCTTTGCCCCCAGAATCATCAGAAACAATAAACAAAGAGCAGGAAGGGGGTGGGGCGGGGCTCAGTGTAGAGCACCTGCCTGGAGTGAGTTCCAAAGCCTGGGCTTCCATCCTCAGCCACAAAATACAACAACAACAACACACACAAACACACAAAACCCAACAGAATCCACAAACCCAGGCCTTGGGGTTTCAAATCCGGCTGTCTTTGGACTGGGCCTGCATCTGGATTCCTCAGCTGGTTGTGTTCATCCTGGCACTGCCTGCTGAGTTTTCTGAGGCTCACTCAGCCCCCACCCTCTGCACTCTGCTGCTGGTGCACCCTCGAGTGACAATTCCAGTGTGAAGGAGCATGGCCTGCTGTTCTGAGAGCAGAGCAGGCTTCCCTGGGACCCCACCCCAGGTTCTAGCTCAGCCTTTGGAAACGTCACGTTGGGTTGTGGCAGAGCTTTGTAAGGAGTAAGGAATTAAAGAAAGTTTTGGAGAAAGGCAGTGATCATGGCTGGCATTTTTGTTGTGTTTTTGAGCTAGGGTCTTGCTGTGTATACCAGGCTGGCCTTGAACTCATGGCAATCCTCCTGCCTCAGCCTCCTGAGTTCTGGGATTACAAGCATGCAGTACCACACTCAGTATTTCGGGCATGTATGAAGTGTGTCTTATATTCCAGATGTGCTGTGAGTGTCAGATCTTGTGATCACACTCGATTACCTGTGGTGAGCAGGACTCAGGAAGCGCCAGGTCTGGTCCGGAGTCCCTGGACTGGCACACACGCTGCTGGGCACAGTGTGGCTGCACTTCTGCTTGGTGCAGTCTTACAGCCTGGGGCTCGAAACCCATACGCCCCCTGGGAGCCTGCGGAGGAGAAGAGGATGCTGCTTCCTTCCTCCACATCTCTTCATTCATTCCCAAGTGGGAAGCAGAAGCGGAGATGGTACGGGAGATGTGAGCTGTGACTGTCTCAAAGCCCCTCACACGCACACATGCTCAGCTTGTGTTGAGCTCATTATTGTCCTTGAGTGTAGACGATAATGCAGCTACAGACTTTCCCTGGTGGCTGTGAGGAGAGACTATTGAGAGGCTGTCATCCCCCTCAAGAAGGCGAGGTCCCAGGGACAGGGTCAGAGACCCTGTCAGGGCTCCACAGCTCCTTCCTGTGCCTCCCTCATGACTGCGACCCCTTCTGCATGGAAGGCTACAGGTGCAGTGTGGGTGACCTGGGGCACTGCCATGAGGGCCCATGGAGAAGGACCCTTGGAGGAAGGGCAGCAGGTGCCCAGACCCCGGCTGGGAGCCGCATTTGTCAGGCAGAGTTCTGTCTCCTGGGGTGCCAGCTCCGCCCCTGGGGAGCACGTGACTTGTGCCCCTGCTCTCCGTGCCCCCCGAAGCTTTGTCTGGTGGCTCCAGCCCCAGGACCTCCAGGAAATAAGAGCAGTCCTTAGTCTGCAAAGCAAAAGTAATTGATTTAAAGTTTTCAACAATTCCAGGCTCCATGTTGGTGGCAAACGCTCACACTGACATTGCGCAGTGAATTTTCTGAGCCCCCAGGCACTTTGGTGTTGAAATCCGTGTTCTTTGGGGTCCCTTACACAGTAGGCTGTCACTGTGAGGTGAATGAGAAAGAGTGAAGGGGACTTTTCTGGGTGCATGGGGGTTCCCGAGCATCGGCTCCGTCCTCTGTTCACAAAGTGGGAGCCCGGTCACCCACCGAGGGGAGGCCGGCAGCTGGCAGCAGGGATGACACAGGGCTTCACAGGTTTGTTTTTAATCCCAGTGAATGCATCACCCTTTGCCTGTGGGAAGCTGGTGTCAGTCATCAGGCCTGTGGGGCTGACCCGTCAGTCCGCTGCGACTTTCTCCTCCTTACAGGTCACCATGTGACTTCTCCGTGCATGGCCGCAGTGCCCCGGAGTCCACATGGGGCCTGCCCGGGGACACCCTCTTCCCGCAGAGGATGGATGGTAGGTGGTCAGGAGCACGGACGCTCGGTCCACTTCCCTGCCACTGTGACCTTCAGCAAGTAGCTCTCCTGTGACTCATTCAGCTGGTCCGTAAAATGGGGAGGCAATGGCATGGGCCCAAGGGAAGATCACCGCAGATGATGCACAGGGCCATAGCTGCACTGCCACTGGGAGGCTGACATGCACTAGCAGTTCACCATCACTGTGATATCAGACATCTGTATGATTCATCATCTGCTTATACCCCAGGGACACGTGAGTGGTCTGCTTCCTCAAAACATGGTGATGTCACCACTGACCCAATGTAAGGGAAGATTCTTTGTTGCTTAGTAGATCTTTTTGTGTGTAGCATTGGAAAAATCTGGTATCTAGTGAGGTGGGCAAATGATGAGGTTCTTTTTCTAAATTGGTGCCATACTGGACCATTACTGTATACACTGTTTCCATGTAAGAAAATCTCATCAAATTAAGTCTTGGCAAAGACTCAGTGTACACTTTTTGCTGGAATGTGAAGAAAATTTTGGAAAAGAGACAAAGAGGGAGGTGTGTGTGGCTCCGACAGACCTGGTTTCCTCCTTGCCGGTCGCCCTTGCTGCTTACCCCTGTGAGCTGTGTGACTGATTTCCCGTGGAAACCGAAGTTCATTTTCGCCTCGCAGCCACACTCTGGCCTCCAGTGCCCTCTTCGTCATCTGCAGTGTTCCGCTCCCATCTGCCCGGGCCCTGGAGGAGCCCTGGAGGAGCCCTGGAGGAGCCCTGCGGGGCCCTGTCCGCCCACCCTCTTGGAGGAGCAGGGAGAGCGGCCAGTGGTCTGGGTTTATCTCTGTATTCCCTTGATTCACTTCTACCTTTTCGTTTCTAGTTTGCTCCCCCAGATACAAGAGCCAGGAAGCTGTCTCAGTCACTCATGTTAAGGGCAGTGGGGCGCGTGTCTCTGGGCATAGATCTTTCACGCGTGCTGTATGTGCACCACGGGCCCCCTGAGCTTGGGGGGCGGGGGTGCGCCCTGAGGACCCCGGCTCACTCCCACAGTGAGCAGGCAGTAGGGCCACAGCCGCTCAGGTTGCATGAATGTGATGTGGGCCTGAGTCGCGCCCAGCTTTGCACAGTGGCTGTGCCTGCACCCCACCTGGACCCTTCTCCCCAGCCTGGGTCTGGACTGCGCCGAGGCCCCGAGTCGAGTCCTCACCCAGGCGCAGGAGCAGGGCCCCAGGCAGGGTGGGAAGAGGCTCTCGTAGCCCTGCCTACCTGGTCGAGGGAGAGTGACCTGTGAGCGGCAGATAGTTAGCTCTTCTTCCTGCACAGTGGCTGGAGTGGGGCTGTGCCCCTGATCCCCGCCTGGCCTCGCACCGTGTATGAAAGTGCACGCCTGTGCTTAGGCTGATCTCTTTGCTCCCGCCTTGAGGGTGCAGGGAGGCCCACTGGCTGTGGGGTCTCAGCAGAGCAGGGCGGAAGCAGAGTGATGGGTGCCTTGCTGTGTGTCCCAGACCCAGAGAGGCTGCACAGGAACTGCCATTCTGTGGAAGGTGCTTGGGGCCCGAGACTCCATGACAACACTGCCACTGCTGAGAGTAACTGCCTGACACCAGACCCTGCTAGTGACGTTCTCCCGGACATAGAGCGGGCTCATTGGGTGGTGTGATGGGCTCTAGGGGCCTGCAACAGCTGGGCACTGCCACTGCCCCGTGAGCCCGGGCACCTCCCTGCAGCCTTCCCGGGGTCTTCACCCACTTCGAGTCCCAGCCTTGTGGCTCCTTGGCTTTGTGCGTCTTCCACGGGAGCTGGGAGCCAGAGGGGCCTGTGGGAGAGTGGGCCACGGGCCCGTGCTGTGGGTTCACGTGTTCCTTCCCCTGAGAAGTGGCTGATGGTGTCCTGTGTGGCCCGCTGACTTCCTGGCATAGACTAGCATGTAGTGCTTTAGAGTTTAGTCTCTGGTCGCTGTCCCTACATGCGAGTCAGCACATGCTCATACACATATGTGCACACATGCAGCATTTGGTTGACATTTATAAACAGGGGTGAACGTGGCATCCACATTTGCTCATTTAATGAGTGCATACCTGCTCTTCCTGGCCCATTTCTCCCTGCCGTGTCCAGTGTGGCAGCTGTGGGTCAGCAGGGCTGCTGAGGCCCTGAGACAGGTATGTGGTGTCTCACATGCACTGCAGCCATGCAAGATGTGTCAGTCATTGTTTCAGTATTGATTACATGTTGAAATGCTAAGATTGGAACCTGTTAAGTAAAATATATCACCAATGTTACTTTGTAACATTGCTTTGTTCTGCTTCTTCGAATGTAGCTACTAGAGAGAAAATCTTGTTAGTTGCTCTCAAGTGCTGCTGATCTCACAAGTGACAGAGCCCTTGATAAGTACTATTATTATCCCCAGTGATCAGTATTATTGACAAGTGTTATTATTATTCCCAGGCTTTTGCTGAGGAGACTGAGGTTGAGAGAGGCTAGGGAAGTTCCTGGAGTCACAGAGCAGGAACAGCCTCCATCACCCGGTGGAGTGCAGCAGAGGCTGAGTTGCCTTTGTCCTGATTTCTGGGAGATAACCTCTCCCCCTGGATCTGCAGAGTGCTGGGCCAGTCTGCACTGCTGATGGCCCTGGGCCACACCTGGGCGTGTGCAGAGGCTGACTTGACTGGAGGTGGAGCTGGTCAACAGACAGCCACACCACCGGGGGTCCAGGCTCCAGTTGCTTGCTCAGCCCTCCAAAGGGAGCTGGCTGGGGTGCCGCTCAGGCCAGGGCCAGTGGTCTGACCAGCTGTGCTCGAGTGCAGAAGCCTGCCAGACAGACTGGGCACCCGAGCCCTAGGGGCTCTCGATGCTGATCGCCCTGCTGTATCAGCTGGGCCATGGGTCCTGCATCCAGGGGACAGGGCACACAAGCCCGCGTTCAAGACCCTCCCAGACCCGCCCTGTGTGTCTCCTCACTCTCCTGTCTTGATCTGTGTCCCCGTGGTGACACTGTGACCCTGGGGGAAGTGTCCGTTGGAGCTCTGAATCATTCTCGTGAGTCGGTGAACCCAAGGGCCGTGGAAGCCTGGAGCTGTGGCCCTGTTGGAGGTGATCTGGAGATGCGGACGTCTTGTTGGGGGTAGCAGCCTTCATTGTGGAGTCTGCACAGAACGCGTTTAGCATCGAAAGCACAAACATCTGCCCTGCCCGCATGTAGGTCCTGGGGATGGTGGTGGGCACCACGGGCAGCTTCACGTGGCCTCTCCAAGCCCATTTTCTCGGTGGCTGAGACACTGAGCTCTGGACTTGGAACTGACTCAGGCTTGGATCAGCTGCTCCAGGCCCCTAGGCCTAACCTGGAGGCAGTAGACCCATGACTGCTGCAAGCCCCTCACCCTGCAGGCTGCGACCTTCGAGGCCCTTTGTGTCTTCTCCCAGTGGCGTCACATGAGAGGTGACGTGTGCGTCTGCTGGCCTGTATATATCCTGCACAAGTCCCCTTGGACCCGGGATTCCTGTTTGCCAACAGTGGGATCGGTGCAACCGAGTTCCGTGTGCAAACTGATGAGCAGTACTACAGGTAGGCAGCTCTGGGGCTTGTGGTAGCTTTGTGATCGTGTGTGTGGTCGGGTATCACACTTCTGCACTGCAGCATGTCCTGCTCCATCTGCTCAACAGGCTTAACCATACATTGGCTTTCCTTTGGGCACTTACTTTGGATCTGTTTGTTTTTCCTTTGATGTTTTGGGCTCTCCTTCCCTGCCTGTACTGGAGCCACCTCCTGGCTGGCTCTGCTAACCCTCTGCCCACACTTGGGCCCAGCCTGGGTCCTGCGCAGCCTCTTAGGTCAGCAGCTCCTAGAAATCGGATGCCCAGGAGGCCAGAGTTCTAGGAAGAGACAAGGGCAAACCCCGTCTTGCTGCTGGGAAGTTTCCCAGTCCTCGAGAACTGGAATTGGAACCACTGGGTTCCTTCCCTGTGAGGAACTTCCCTGGGCACAGTGCTGCCCATCGGGCATGTCCAGCTGGAGGCTGGGGACATTTCTGCCCGACACTGGGCCTTCGAGTGGCTACTAAAGGAGGTGGAGCGGAATCGTGGACAGCAGTAGGTGAGGCCAGAACCTTGGGTCCCCTCCCCGTGTGCCTGCAAGGTCTCACCTTCCTGGGGATCCAGGCTGTGAGGGTTCCTTGCCCACCTTTGAGAGCCACCAGAATGTGTCACAGCCCTGAGGCAGTCTTTCTTGAGAGAGGAGGAAGTTCCTGGATTTGGAAAAAAGCTCTTTAGAGACAATCATGTGATTCTAGATGACCACAGGGTTAAGTGACTGCCTGAAGGCCAGAGTTAGGGTGGGGAATGGGAGGAATTCCTGACTACAGACCTGTGCTGGGTCCCTCCATCAGCAGGCAGGAGAAGCAGAGCCATGGGCACAGGGCACAGGGCCCTGTCTGGGTGTTGTGTGCAGCTGAGGAGTCTGGGTGGAAGGCCGCCAGCCCCCAGAGCCATGGTGACCTTTCTGTGAGCCCTCAAGCCCTTGGTTTGAGCAGTCCCTTCCTGTTGCCGAGGGCCCTCAGGCTGCTTCTCCCTCCTCAGCCTCCTGCCCTCTCCTCTGCCCGGCACCATGGTGTCTGTCCCACGGCCTGGCCCAGGAGGCCTGGAGAGGGACAAAGGCCTTGGCTCCCGGGCACCCGCTTGTGCACTGGAGCGGCACCCAGCCGCACTCCTCCACCCCTCCAGCCTGCCCTGCCTGGGGCAGCGGGTTATGGTGCTGTCCTGGAGCTGAGGTCCCTGGCCAAGCCGCTCCTGTGCATGCCCAGCCTATGGCCTTGCCAGGCCAGCGACCAGCTGGTCCTTAGCGTTGTCCACCAGCCTCTGCTCCGGTTCCTGCCTTCTTTCCTGGGGAGACTATTTTTAATCCCCAAGTTCCCAGCTTCATGCTGAATGAGCATCGCATAACTAATGGCCCTTTCTGTCTCCTCCCAATGTTCATTTACCTAAAAATATTTGATGAGAACTTCCTGTACGCATCAGATGCTAAGCACTGAACGCTACAGTTCTTGTGGACGCCGAGTAGTAGCTCATTTAATTGCCATGATGACCAGGGCAACCTCGGGCGTTGTTGGTTCTATTATACACACAGGGCAAAGGGGTCAAGGTCACAGGGAGGTCATGGGGCAGCCCGGCCCTGCACGCTGGACGTCATGCTCTGCGTCCCCCAGGACAGCCTCAGCTTTGGGGCTCACACTTCATAATAACAGTGAGCAAGGAAGGAGTACAGCTTTGGTGGGTGCACGCCGGGTGGACAGTGCCTGCCTCTGGGTGTGTGGGGATGGACCCTGGCACGGAGTCTCGGGGATCTGGTTTCCTTGAGGTGTAGGTGTCCCTGCGTCCTGGGAGCCCCTGTCCTGCTGTCCCTGTTCTGTGACCCTCGCGGGGTCTTCGGCCCCCAGAGGCTCCTGTGCTGGAAACCCTGTCCCAGGGGCGGCTGGAGGTGAACTGGTGCCCTGCAGGGACGGCTCTGTCTCCTGTCTTCATCCCCAGGGCTGCAGGAAGCAGCTACGCTCCTCTGAGCTGGAAGCCAGTCCAGGAGAAGGCTCCTAATGGTGATTAGGAGTCTGATTGCTTCCCCACCCCCTCCCCTTCCCCGGGCCTCCAGGTGATGTGGAAAGCAGAGGCCGTGCCTCCCTGGGGCCTGGGCTTCACCCCTAGCAGGCTCGGATGATGACCTTTCCTGCCTGGGCTTCCAGCGGAAGGCTCCGCAGCCAGCCGGAGAGCGTGCTACCCCAGCACGATGCCCTCGCCTGTGGAGAGTTATGTAATTGGACTTCACTTGCCTCCCCTGGGGGAACACATTTTTGCTGTGAAACTGTGATGTGTTTAATTTGGGGTCTAAGATAAATGTTGATCCTGGGGGGAGGGTTGTTAAGCAGCAGTTTTCTCTGGGTACTGTGGGCTGGGTTAATGAATAGCTTTCCTCTGTTTGTTTGTTTAGCAGCGCTCAGTTATTAGACTTCTGTACTCCACAGCAAAGCCAATTTCTGGTCAGAGCTTCTGGTTGGATGCATGGGGGAAGTATGGCTGTGTTGTATAGCCCTCCTCTGGTTCACATTCTTCCTGCCTCTCAGGAGAGGCGTTCTCCCTCTCGTGTAATCCAGCTCCATGGATTAACCAGCAAGGAGCTTTTCAGAGGGCAAGGAAGGTGGGGTTTTACCGGTAGTAGAGGAGCTTCCAGCTTCAGTCCACTGGGCCCAGAATGATGTCATCTGGAGGGCGTGGGCAGATGCTGGTCTCTGGTAAAGGGTGCATGTGATGAGAGGGACATGGCTTTAGGAAAGGACCTGAGTCTGTGTCATTGCCTGCCCAGGAGTTGAGGTTCTGAACCAGCTTTGAGGGGCATTTGTGTTCCAGCAGGGAGCACTCCCATCCATACCTCGGCCCGCTTCCGGCCTGACTCTGAGGAATGGCTCTGGCCTGGGCAGCCCGCATGGCTCTGTGTGGCTTTAACAGTGGGCATTGCAATTTACGCTTCTGTGAGCTTTCCTGGGGTTCTCATGGAAATGGTGCTCCTACGCTTGGCTGATGGATTAGTCCATTTCTGCAGCTACAACAAACAACCCAGGGCCAGGTACTTTAGAAAGACAAGGAGTTCATTCAGTTTGCAGTCTTGGTGAGGCCACATCCCATCAGTGCCATGCTGGGGCTGGAGCAGAAGAGACCCTGGGACAAGACAGGAAGACTCAGGCCCAGGCCAGGGCGTGCACATCCTCACCAGTCGGCAAGTGGAGATCCCAAGTCTGCACTGCCGGGTTCCAGCCAGGGCTCTGTCCTGGTGTGTGACAGCTGCCTGTCTGCCATGTTCTCCGAGGCAGAGAGGACATCAGCACACAGTGCTCTCATCTTCTTCTAGTCTTCTAAAGGCTCCGCCCTATGGTGCCCCAATGAAGACCCCAGCCAGGCCTGTCCACACCTGGTCTCCAGTGCCCTCACATCGAGCCCTGGGAACCAACAGCGGAAGTTCTGAGAGAGAGAATTAGTCCATAACATGAGCATTCGGGGAAAGAAAGAAGAATTCCATGTGAGCTTTGGAGTGTGTAAGTTGCTGTGTGAATCAGCTTTCCCAAACTCTCATGAAATCCAGAGGTAGCAGCTTGGAAGGAGGAAGGGTTTGTTCTGGCTCACGGCTCCACAGGTGTCTGTCCATGGTCCATGCTCCACTGTCTGGCCCTTGGGCAGCACAGCGTGGCGGAGCAGAACTGCTTGTCCGGTGTAGTGCAAAGTGGTGGGAAGCAGACAGGAGACCAGGCCCATCCCTCACCTGCACCCCCTTTTCTAGATGTGCCCTTGGTTCCTCACCCACACCCCCTCTCTGGGGAGGCCCTAGTTCCCTAACCCTAGCCCTGCATTCCTCCTGAAGGCTCCACCCCTCCCTGTAGCACCAGGCTGGACTCAGGTCCTTCAACACACGGCCCAGACCCAAGTGATGAGGGTGGGTGTGCTGCTGGTGGCGCCACGCCTTCTCTCCCTCTCCCTTTTCCTCTTGAGCATTTATTGGCCACCTGTCATATACTCTTGACCATTCAGGCTCTCTCACTGGGCTCAGAATGAGACCAGCCGGAGACCCCTTCCCCCTCCTCCTAGCTTGCTCTGCTCCCCACCGACTGTGAGGCCCTCACGCCCGCTCTGATCTCTGGGACCCTGTCCTGCCCAAGCCTGCCAGCCCCTCTCATCCTCCAGGCCCCCGCCAGGCCCATCTCATCAGCCTCCTCTGCAAGCACCGGCGACTCCCTGGCTGTGTATCCACCCGTGTCGCCTGTGTGTACCCCTGTGTGCCACCTGTGTGACTGGTGAGAGGGCTGGGGAACAGGGAAGGGACACCAACACATGGCATCGCCTGCTCTGGCCCTCGTGTGTTGGGCTGGGTTTGACCTGGAGGCAGGAGGTCAGACCGGGGCAGAGCATGCTGAGCGGCTGGAGACTGAGCCTTGCCTACCCGAGGCCCACCTGCGGTGAGGTGCGGACTGGACCCCGCTGTCTTCTCTCAGCCCTGACCCAGCCCCAGCCTCTGTTCCTCTGCTTCCTGGCAGACAGCCGGTCACAAGTTGGCTTTTCAAAAATAAGTTGAACGCATGCTCTGTAGATTCATGGAAGAGCATCCCAGGTCTCGTCCACCTCTCCAGCCATCCACGCCGGTGGGTTGGGGAGCTCTGGAGGGGAGGTTGAGGCATTCCTAGGCTCCCCTTGGGAAGCAGCCCTTTCTCTTCCCCTTTCAGCTGCACCCGCTTCTCCCAACCTGGGGGTTCCTGAGCCCTGTGCACTTAAGTTGGACTCGCTCATCTCCAAGTCATCTGCTCATTAGAGTAACACAAAGCCGCCTAATTGGAGCCTTTGTGGAAAACTGCGGGAGTGTCATCAGCTGTTGCTTCTGTCAGAGCTTTCTGTGCTAATGTAAATACATGAGGTAACAGATTTGAAGGAGCAGGCTGTGTTTACAGAGGTGGGGGATCCTCCGGAACATTCTGCCAGTGTTATTCAAATGTACACAAACGAGGCCTGCTCTCCCAAACTGGCTTCTCCCGAGCCCTACAGGGGAAGGGTAGGACAGCTTCTGGAGGGCACCCCCTTGGTGGGGTGAGATTCGGTTCCCAGCCCCTCTGAGGCACCTGTGTGGTTAGAGGGGACCTGGGGGCTGGGGATTTTAAACTCAAACACCTCTGGGATTAGCCTTTCTGGGAGGGTTTTCTAAGAAAGCTTTGTTTCAATTTTTAAAGATCACAGTTCTCAAATCCTTTATCTTTCCTATCAGTCCACTTGAGAGAGGTAAATATTTAGGCAAGACTTTCTTTTGAGAGTCTAGTGAAGATTTTATCAAAGAAGGAAGCAATATATTTGAAGACAGCGGAAAAAATTACAAAAGTCTCCCCCCCCCCCAAAATAGTTGTAGTGATTGAAAATAATAGTAGAAGCTGGCAGAGCCAGACCATGAGAAGGAAGCACACTGCTCAGGAGACAAAGCTGGGGAAGGAGCAGGCCACTGTTCTCTGTTCTGGGGTCTAGGTTACTTACTATTCTCACTGCTGAGACAAATACTCAACCCCCAAAGTTAAAGGAGAAAAGGTTTATTTAGCTCACAGTTTGTAGAGGATTCAGTCCATAGTCAGCTGGCTCCAAGGCAGGGCAGCAGGACAGAGGAGAAACAGTCCATGGCAGGGTAGAAGGCAGCAAGGCAACAAAGCAGCAAAGTAGTGAAACAGCAGAAGCAGCAGCAGCAAGCCGTGGCAGCAGCCTCTTTCTGCCCCTTATATTCTGTCCAGACTACATGCCCTTGGGGCAGGTATCGATCCCACCCAGGGTGGGGCACCCTTAATCCTACCGGGCCCTGTGCCAAACCAATCGGACCAACTTAGTAAGCACACACCCTTGATCCCAGCATCACACACCCTAGATCCCTCCACCTCTTAAAAGCCCCACCTGTGACCACATGAGGCTTTGGGGGAGATCTAGATATAAGCCATAATATCTGGGTAAGTGACTTCACCGTTGAGCATCAGCTTCTTCCCAGAAGGCTGGAATTTTTAATGTCACAAATCTGAGGGCAAGAAAAATCATGATGAAGCCAGAGTGACAAGGATTGGATAGTGCACCTTCCGGAAGCATCATTGAGCTAAATGATGGGACTTTGTCCGGCAGAAAATCCCAAAACAAGACTCAATAAGCTCAAAATTCAATCAAGTGCTGGTATAGATTTTGTAGGAATTTTCTTTTCTCCCTTAAAACTGCTAAATACAACTAGGTCCAATTAATATGAGGTAAGATCAAAACTGATCATTGGTCTCTTGTAGGAGATAGTTTTGTGATGGGTGCTTTGGGATTGATGTCTGCCTGTCACTTGTCACTAAGGTAGACACCAGCAAAACCCCTTTGCTTTATTGTTTAATCAATTGCTTCCATACAGACACTGCCCACCTAGCCTATGCCTGTCCCTGTGGCTCCCCTTGGTGTCCAGCGCATGAGCAGCTCCCTGTCCTCCTGTGGCAGAGGAGGAGGTCCTGGGCTCGGAGACGCCCCCCAGGGACAGCGCTGCTCATCAGGAAGTGCACAGAAGGAGGGTCGGAAGTGGGCATCTCCACGGGGTGGACTCGCTGTCGACAGGCTGTGTGTCTGCATGTGTGTGAGCTTGCAGAAACTGACTTTTTAGAGACACCTGAGAAAAATCGTGAACACTTCAATTTAGTGAGGAAATAGAAGCAGAGAAATGTTATATATGACATTATATATTCCTGTGCATAACTTAACTTATGGAGCAAATAGAAGTATAGGGAGTGTATAATATACTTCACATTTGTTTCTATGTTTCAGACCTTTGTCTAAAATTTCTCTGTATGATATATATGTGTATATATAATGTGTGTGTATAAATAAGTATTCCAAGAAAATTCTTCTCTAGGAACGCACATTTTACTGTTTGATAAGCATATATGTCCCCTCCTCCACCAATTCTACTGAAATTGGGCCATGAAGAACCAAGTCTCAGGAGCTTCCGAGGGAGACCCCCACCCCAAGGCCCAGCTCTGGCCTGGCCTGCGTCCCTGCCCGGGGCCCGCAGGCTGGCTCTGGTCCTCAGTCTCTGGTCACCTCCACACTTCCAGTTTCTCACGTCACCCAGTGTTGCTCCCGATCATGGCGGTTCTGCAGCACTGCACCTGTGAGGAGCCCGGAAGGAGGTGCTGTTGTATCCACCTGCAGGGCTGGAAGCCTCGGGTGGAGGTGTTCAGAATCCTGCAGCGCTGGGAGGTGACTGGAGTCGGGATCCTAACCCACTCAGGCTCCCATTGTCACCAAAGCACTGTTTGATTTTCAAAGCTTGGTCACCCAGTGAGGCAGATGAGGTGACAACAGGAGCAACAGGTGATTGGTATGCCACAAGCAGACTTGCAGAAGAGCCCAGTTTGGAAGCCCCTTCTCTGGACATGGATCCTGTTTGCTGACCTCTGAGGGAGGTTTTCCTGGCATTTCTGGGAAGCGCTCATTTTCCAACTTAGCACAAAACCAAAAGGGTGTGTGTGGAAGCACTGTCCATCTTTGGATCATCCAAGCCCCTTGCTTAGGGGTTCCGGATGCAGACCTGGGTTCTGTGACCCTGCAGCCCAGCCCTGCTTCCTAGTCACACTGCCGAGGGCTCCTGCAGTGCCCCAGCGGCAGCGGGATCTGAAACCCAGCTGACACCAGGTCGCTCCCCACCTGGACTCCCTGGCTTCTCGCTGAGCCCTGGGAGGAGCAGGTGTGTGGTTCCCGTGCATTTCCTCTGAGGGTGGAGAGGCCAGTTCTGAGGCGAGGTTTAAAGATGCTTTCACCCAGCACAGGCACTGATTCCCGCAGGCTCTGCTCGGGAAGGCGGCCGGGGTGGGGGGTTCGGGGAGGAGGCAGGATGAAGAAGAGGAGGTTTATTTTCATAATCCAGTCTTGTCTGGAAAACCAGGAATCCAGGGCGTGCAGTCTTTCTTGGGCACTCAGGGCAAATACAATGAAGCCAGGCAGAGCTGTTCAGGCTGGACAGGGGACTGCGGCTCCCTTCGTGTAAGACCATAGCACGCACACTTCAAGCTGCTCAGGAGTGTTGGTTCGTAGTTCTTTCTCTAAATAAAAATTTAGAAGTGGGGCCGGGGATTTAGCTCAGTGGTTCCGGCGCCTGCCTCGCCAGCGCAAGGTCCCAAGTTCAATCCCTGGTACAAAAAAAAAAAAAAAAATTTAGAAGTAAGAACTCTGGAATATTAGCATATCATTTGGAGTCTTTTTTTCTTTTTAATGTGCTACTGGGGATTGGACCAGGGTCTTCACCCTTGAGCTGTGTCCCCGGCACATTTTTATTTTGAGACAAAATCTGGCCACACTGCTAAGTTGCTGAGGCTGACTTTCAATGTGTAATACCCCTGCCTCAGCCTCCCGGAGTGCTGTGATTACAGGTGTGTCTATATAGTAAGCAAATTTTTAAAAAAGGATTTTAAAATGGTACTTTCCCAAAGCAATAAGAAAAGTCCTTCCTATGTGCTAGATGTTATTTCAGAGTACTTTAGAATTGGCCAGTTTAATCCTCTGAGGTAGGCAGTGTCACATTTCCTGCTGTATACACGGGGAAACCGAGGCAGGGAGAGGTGAGGACCCTGCCTGGGACTTCACTGGTATTTGGCAGGGTGGGGTTGGACCCCAGAGGCCTCCCCGAAAGGCCCCGCTCAGAATGGCCCTGGGGAGCATGTGCCTGTGGGCGGGGTGAGCGCACTGGGCCCTGAGAGGTGAAGTCCTGACACGGGCGTCTCAGGGCACAGAGCTCCCCACGCAGCATGACGCCCTGGCCCCGGCGGCATCTGGCGGGGAAGGCGGGCAGGAAGTGGTTGGCGGAGGAAACCATGTTCGCCCACTCCTCTCCTGAGCTCCCGCAACGCCGCTGTGGGACCACCGTCCATTCCTCGTCCAGCGTCTGCCCAGCGGACCTGCAGCGTCCCCAGGTGCCCTGTCTGCTTCGGGGAGCCACAGCGACGCCCTCGCTCTCTGCTCTCCTTCCAAGCCTCGCACGGCCCGCGTCCCACATGCCCGCACACTCACAGTCCTGTGCACGTGGCCCTGGGACAGGAGCCCTCCCGGCCGCCAACCTCCTGCCACCTGTGCCTTACGTCACTAGCCTCCCGGGGCACGGGTGCACCAAAGGCCTTGCACAGAGTGGTTCTTCTTGCATTGTTTGGACTCAGGGAGCTGACACGGAGCCAGCTGATGTCATTGTGTGTCTTTGTGTGGCTGCCATGGCAACAGGGCAGGTGGGGGCCTGGCTGATGTCATGGGGAGGAGGGGGAGAAACAGTTTTAAAAAGCCTGGGGTGTTTTTTCTGAGTGTGGGTTTCCTGGCAGACTCTCCCCCTTTCTTTTTTAACTTGCTACTTTTAAGACAAATTACAGCTCACGCGCCCTAAATAAGAAGAAAGTTTTTCTTTTTCTCCTCCTTAAGAAACTCTTCTGAGCTTGTCATTGTATTCTCTCATCGGATGTGGAAAAATGTCACAGCCGCCCTTTTCTGACGAGAAAGCATGAGTTAAGTTCCCATCGCAGCATCAGCGTGGAATTGTTTACTTGGATTTTTGTGGCGGTAAAGCTGAGCAGACTTTCAAATAACTCTTTGAGCGCCCTTCCGTGGAGTGCCGGATGGTGGCACTGGGTGGTTTTTATTTATTTTTTGAAGTGTCCGCTGGTGAAGTTTCTTCTGCTTTTTCACATTTCTTTGGACTTGGAAAATTCTCTTTGGGCTCCAACTGTTGTTTCCGTATAACAAAGCCATCCGTAGGAGCGCATGTAACCGTAGACATCAGTCAGTGTGAGTTTACAGCTCGCTCTTTGTCTTCAAAAAGTGACGGTTTGGGTTTTAGCCGGTTTGGCACAGAAAGGGGCTGTGGCACTGCCCTTGGAGTTGCCGTGGACCTGCCCCTCACCTCCCCATGGGAGGACGTGTCCGCTCGCCCGCCCGTCCAGGCTGTGAACGCCCCGGACGCGGGCTAGGCTAGGCCAGGCCGGAAGAGACTGGAGCGGGGCACACGCAGGGCACACAGACTTCCCGTCCTCTTTTGGACGCTGCTTTCTGCTGTGTCTCTGGGACGGTGAGAGGGCTCGAGGCATCTGTCCTTGGGCTCAGCTGCTGCGTCCTGATGGCTTTCAGCGAATGGAGGTTTCCTGTCTCTCCCCCTTGAAAGACTAGGCCAGAGAGTGTCCCGTTCTGTCCGGTTAGAACGACAGCACACGGGGAAGACGGCAGCCCCATTCTGCGGCCCTTACTTGTACACTTTGAGCCTCACGGTACTCCTCCGTGTGCAACACACATCAGAGGAAAACTTAGTGAACTAAATTTCTGTTCCTGTTGCATAGTCCTTCATCTTTTGCGGAATGTTTTGAACCAGCTTTCTTTTCATGTATTGTTATTACACAGAAGTGTTCTCTTGGCTCTTGTATTTGCTTCTCAACTGTTCTTTTAATGCCTGTGTATTATTCCACGGAACGAATAATAGTGTTTGCTTTTATAGAAGTCTTTCTTTGGCTTTTCTCTTGGCCTTTCCATTAAACAGAAAGTACTGTGGCTAAACGGTGGCTAGCATCTCCGCTTATGTGGCTCTGGTTTCCCTGATATTCATCCCTGTAAGTTAAGATGACACTTGTTCAGGGTGGGGAGGGCGAGTTTGTATTTCAAAATGGGTGAAGTCTGTAGGCTGCACCCATACATAGCTAATGGGGCACAGTGAGCCTGGGTTCGTGTGTCTCTTACATCGCGTTTTCCCAATGGGCTGGGCTTTTCCTGACCTCCACCAGCCACGCACGGGGCAGGTGCTGCTCTCAGACCCCACGCCCCTGGAAGGTGAGGCGGAAAACCCCAAACAGGAGCCCTCAGGACCCAGCCGCCGGCCCCATGCTGTCTGTTCCAGACATCTCTCCGTACCTGAGCCTTGTGTAATTCCATTCACGACATTAATGAAATTCTTGCTGAGCCACCGTGTGCCCCCAGAGATGCACGCGACCCTTCACCCATTCTTATGTGTCCCAGAGCCAGATGCCCCTGGCCTCACCCTAACAGATGGGGAACTGGGGCACGGAGAGATGAGCTTGCCAGGGGCTGCTGGCACTGGGCATATAACCGAGGCATCCAGCTCCTCCACCGTTCCTGCTGGCAGCCACCCTGCTGGGCGCACTCTGGGCAGGCTGAGCTGAATGGGGGCCTTGGTCTGAGATGGAGGCTGCTCCCTGCTCCCTCTGCCCAGCACAGGGTCTCTGCAGGCCTCCAGGCAGGTGGGCAGCCTAATTCTGGGTGGGACCTGCTCCCTGCCTCATGGCACAGGAGGTCTGAGGGGTACATTCTCAGCTGGCACCAGTGGTGTTCCCTGTAATCCCAAAGTTCTGGGAGGCTGAGTCAGGAGAGTCACAAGCTAGAGACAGCCTGGGCAACTTACAGCCAAATGCTGTCTCAAAAGCTTTGAAAAGGGCTGCGGATGGAGCTCAGTGCAAAGGCCCTGGGATCAACCCCCAGTACCCACAAAGAAGCGTGTTCTGAAGCCCTCAATTCAGGGAGGGAGACTGGTCCGGGGGCCCAAGCAGACCCCAGCTTTTGCGCTGGTTTCAGGCATCTAGGAGCCCCGTCCCCAACAGCAGCCCCAGCCTGAAGGCAGCGGCGCCCCATGCACAGCCCCCATGATCACCGTGGCTTTCTGTGTCTGCGCAGGGGGGCTCAGCAGCTTCAGGCAGAGCCATGAGAACTTGTGCGACAACTCCCTGCAGCTGCAGCACTGTCGAGAGGCCTGCGGGGGGGCGGCGGCGCCCAGCCTGCTGCCTCGGCCCGGGCCCAGCACGCCGGACATCGAGGGTGCAGAGCTCACGCCCGTCCTGCCCTTCCTCTTCCTGGGCAACCAGCAGGATGCGCAGGACCTGGACACCATGCAGCGGCTCAACATTGGCTACGTGATCAACGTCACCACGCACCTGCCGCTCTACCACTGCGAGAAGGGGCTGCTCAGCTACAAGCGCCTGCCGGCCACCGACAGCAGCAAGCAGAACCTGCGGCAGTACTTCGAGGAGGCCTTCGAGTTCATCGGTGAGTGGCCCTCCGGCCTCCGCCCGGGCCACGAGGCCTGGGTGTGCTCCTGGGCTGCCTGCTGTCACCAAGCCCTCCTGGGTCCCGGCCGCCAGTGACACTCGTGTGGCTGGGTCTGACCACCTAGAAATGCTCACCCTCGGGCCAGGGACACTGGCTGTGTCCCCCTCCTGCCGGGTACCGGCTCCACCTGGCCCTTGGGGGCTGCTTCCCTCAGGTAAACTGAGCTGCCGTCCCTGTGGCCTCTTCCTGGAGTTCAGGGGAAAGGTCGCCTTTGCTGAGGCTGGTCCTGAAGGTTGGAGAGTGTTTATTTTTAAAATTTTTATGTACGTTAGTCCACCTTAGTTCATGAGGCTCGTGCTCATCACGGGGAGCTGGGGCAGGGACACGGCACAGCTTTATTCTTTTTGCATCTGCCCCCATCTTAGTCCGCTTCCCCTTCGAGAAAGATCTGTCTCCGTTTCCTATTATGTCTCTTTTACTTTGCTTTTTATTCCCGTGTTGGGTTTCTCATATAAGAGAATCCATGCAGCACTTAAGCTTGTGTGTCTGGTTTACTTCACTTCACAGCATGGTCTCAAATGCCTCCATTTTCTCACACGGACTCGAGTCTGTCCTTTATGGCAGAACAGTGCTCCTGTATGTGCGTGTGTGTCTACCCGTCATGCTTTCCCCATCCGTCTGTCTGTTCATAGATGTCTAGGCTGCTGCTGAGATTTAGGGGTGTGAAGGTGGACATGCATGGAGCGCTGTGATGTGAGGTCTTTTCCTCTCCTGAAGCTCTTCCGGTCGAGCAGGCCACACAGCCCCGGACATTTCTTTCTACCTGCTTTTCTCGGTTCTTAAACACTGCCTAACAGAAAGCAGCCAGTGACATGTGTGAGCTGGAGCGAGGTTTCCTTTGGCCTCCCCTCCCTCAGGGACCTGGGAAAGGTCAGGTTGGGTTACCCCCAGTAGGTCCCAAGGAGGAAAATTCTTGCTCAAACCATCGTGGGGCTCAGGTGGTCCCTGGGGAACACTTCTGCTCGGCAGATAGCCCACACTGTCAAGCGACTCCGAGCTTTGTTGCCCTGAGCAGTGCCTGGTACTTTTCCTCGATGGGATGGTGCTGCTGCGGGTTGCTCCCGCCTCCATCCCGGGAAGCACACACTCCGGGCTGCCGCTCCTCTATCAGAAGGAAGCCTTGGGTCTAACCCATGCTGGTGGACTTGGCTGCTGTCCTGGCCAGGGTGCCTGCGGTGTGGGACCCCGGGGTGCTCAGGGTGGAGGGAAACTCAAGGCGGCCATGGACTGGGAGAGGTGACTTTTCCACGCTGTGGGGCTGACAGAGAGGGCCCAGGGCCCCTGACAGCCTTTCCACAGCGAGCTAGGGCAGCATTACCTCACCAGCCAGCAATGCAGGGCACACAGATGCCTCCTCTGGCCTGGAGTCATGATGAGGAAATCTGCGCTGAGGAGATGAGGGACTTCCTGCTCCATATCCGATGTCATGGCTGCAATTCCCCTGGACTTAACTCCAGGTGGAGGAAGTTGGGAAATTGTTTGCTGTTTAACGAACAGCATAAGAATGCTTATTCTAATAGGACTTCAACCAAAGTGCTTGCTTCCTTATAGATTACTCAGGTTTACCTGGCTTTTTAATTTTGTTTTTAGAAGGAAGACAAAACCAATAACAAATAGCATTTAGCTTGAAGAACAATTCAGAATCACAGCCTACGGGGGCAGAATTTTTTGCCCATTGTCATCTTGTTGTATAAACTGAGATCTTATCGGTTTCCTTTCGGGAAAGCAGGGCAGGTTTTAGCAGCATAATGACAGTCTCTGAGAGTCTCATAGGAACTAAGCAGTGTCTAGGGTTAGGGTGGGACATTTGGGTGCTCAGGAGGGGGCACTAGCCCTACGCTGCAAATCTGAGGCAGCCCTGCAGCAGCCGTGTTTTCGGGTGAGAAGCTGAAAGGAGCACTGTTCAGTGGAGCCTCTTCCTCTGTCCTCGGTCAGGTTAGGCAGGGCTGAGTCTCACCCCCTCCGGATGGTTGCTGGACAGAGCGGAGCAGCTCTAGAGCATGAAGGGAGCAGTGTGTTCGTTCTCTGACACAGACGGAGGGACGCTGTTAACACTACGCGTGGCCCGGCAGGCGGAGTGAACCTGCCCCAGCAGGAGAGGGAATACGTTGCACACGCACGCACACAGTGGTGTGTACCTGTGCCTGTGCCCGCAGCATCCCGCCTCCCTCCTTTCTTCTCTCAGTCGTGCGACTCCAGGAAACGAGCAAAGGGAACAAGAACAGGGTGTGGGAGAAGGCCGGCTGGGTGACGTAGGTCCCCAGACTCCCTCCCTGAGTGCCTGTGTGTCGTCTTCCCCCTCCTGGAGGGGCCGAGTAGCCTCTGATGTAGCTGCTTGTGCGGGTCGGGCCTACACTCTGGCCCGATCCGGTGCCCCCGTGTCTTTTGTGGTGTGGCTGGGGCGGGCTGACCTCTCTCCTCTCTCCCCCATCCAGAGGAGGCACACCAGTGTGGCAAGGGGCTCCTCATTCACTGCCAGGCCGGCGTGTCACGGTCCGCCACCATTGTCATCGCCTACCTAATGAAGCACACGTGGATGACCATGACGGATGCGTACAAATTCGTCAAAGGCAAACGACCAATTATTTCCCCAAACCTTAACTTCATGGGGCAGTTGCTGGAGTTCGAGGAAGACCTCAACAATGGTGTGACCCCACGGATCCTGACGCCCAAGCTCATGGGCGTGGAGACAGTCGTGTGACCACCGGCATGGGGCAGGTGCTCCCGCCAGGGCCGGGGGAGGATGGATTCGGGTTTTGTCAGTTTTCTTTCTCTTTCTCTGTTTTAGTTGGGGTATAGTTCATGAATGGAAGCAAATTTGTTGAAAGACTTTTTATTTTTAGCAAGTGTGAAAGACTGTAACTTTTGAGGCCATTGAGATTCACTTCCTGCAAAGTGACAAGCAGGAAGGTTAAAGAAGTCATTTGTTAACCCAACGATAAAAATGTAATAAAACTGGCTCTTCCCCTTTTCCTTTTAAGCTATTTGTAGAGTTTACAACTAAATAGTCTGTGCAGGTTCATAGACCGAAGATACCAAACCTTAAACCAATTCAGAAGAACCCAAAGTGAGGAGCGAGACATGGAATGCTGCAGGCTCGGGTCCCCCGGCCACCACATAGGAAACCAAACCCGCCACCCACGCCCCGAGTGCCGGCTGCAGGGACGATCGGAGCCGCGGTGGCCCCAGAACCCTTCTGCCTTCTCTAAAGAGACCGAGTCGCCGTTACTCTGTGTGTTTCGTGCTCTGGATCTTTTCCCCCTCTCTGGTTTAAGAGATCTTTTGAATAGCAGGGAAGTGACCATTACACCGCCTGCCTTCACGGGCTCCAGTGCAATAATGCGGTGTTTTGAGTGTGCAGGGAGTTGAGGCTGGCGTGAGTGGCTGACGGGGTGAATTTGCCAGCCGGGGAAGGGATTCCACACGCTACTAACTTCCTTCCCACCTTTCCCTTTTGATTAATTCTGGTTACAGTGCCATAAAAACCTTGTTACATATGTATATCAGAATGTAAAAAAAGGCAAAAATTTATTTAAAAATATTTTTCGCAAAAAAAACCAACAAACCTTGGTGTGTTTCTGTTGATTGTGTAAAAATTTATTTTCATTATATAAATGAAACTCATTTCGGGACGTGTCGTTTTTTCCTCCCTCTTCTTTTACCTCAACTCAGCATCACGACCCCCTTATATCCAGCGACCCGTGCAGCAAACGCAGGGGGAAATGAGACACACGACCTCGTCCAGGGACAGGGACGGGGCGCACAGGGGGATGCTCCGGGATCCCGACGCACCCGCGTGCACCTGTGCAGCCGCCATTCTGGTGCCATGGTGTCATCTGCCGTCCCACCCAGTATGCGGCTCCCGTGCCCCCCACAGGCCAGAGCGGGCTCGGGCTTCCCACCTGCCTCTGAGCCAGGTCGCCCGATGTGGTGCTCAGTTGGAAGCCTGTAGTACACCTTTGTTCGGGCCTGCAGTTCCTGGTCCTCACGGTCCCTCCCTCCTCCGGGGGCCCTCTGTCACTTGACGTCTCTCCCTCTCTGCTCCCAGCGGCACAACCTCTGTGTGGGGTCAGCTTGCCTGAGGGCCCATTCCTGACCTTCAGACCCTGGGGTCCATGGGTTCTGTGACAACAGATGTCCAGAGGGACATGGTGACAGGTGTGCGGCCTGCTGAGATTCGCAGGGGTCGGGCTTGACCCTTGGTGTGTCTGCTTCTCCGAGATTGCCTTTGACATCAATATTTTGGTGCACGTCTGCTTACGAATTTTATAACAAGATATTTTGCCTTTTATATTTTAAATAACTTTTGGCTAAAAGCTATTTAGATTTTTCTTTTATGATTAGAAAAGAGGAGATTGAATTTAACTGGAATTCACTGAACTGCTTGGGATTCTTTTAGTTTGATAGGAAGTGTTAATCAAGCGAAGAGTGAGTCCTCATTATGGTATGTTTTACTCTAACAATTTGTTAGGCTATTTCCTTGGTGCTAGAGCATATTTAAAGAGCATATCAGCTTTAGATACATAATTAATGATTTAAAATATATAGTAATTTGCCAGATATTTTTTTCTGTTTAAATTTGAATTTCACATTTCTCATAATGTAAAATTTTTTTTTCTCTTTTTCTTTTCTCCCTTTTCTCCCTTTCCTTCTTTTTCTTTTTCTTCCTTCCTTTCTTCCTTTCTTCCTTTCTTTCCACAAAACAAGGGAAAGAGTCGATACAGTTTCTGTTCTTTAGCTACGTGGAAATGATTTATGTTTTCTGAGGCTTATGATTTCGGGAGAAAGTCAGTCCTGAGGTGGACAGGAATCCTGCCAGCCTGCATGCCGAGAATTCTGAGAGGGACACAGGTCTTTTGCACTAATCTGCTCTGAGTCACTCGCCCTCCACCCCTCCCTGAGGAGTGGTGACCACTCATGAAAACAGTGCAGAAACCCAGCCTCTTCTCTGGAGTCCGGACTCCCTGCCCTCTGGGCCTTGCTAGCTCCTGGCTGCTGTCGGGCTGAGCTAGAGAGCTTCCTCAGAAAGCAGTGCCTCTGACCGATGAGTCATGGCTCCCCAGCCAGGGAGGGTGGTGTGGTGCTGCTGAGCTCAATCATTCAGTAGAATCTGTAAGGTAGCTAATAATTTTAAAAAGCAGGCACAGTAAGCACTGTACCTTAAGTGGAGCAGACCAGCTGCTGTGGGCATGCTGATGCTTTCCCAGCAGTGGAGTCCTCACCAAGGTGGAGTCAGCACTGCAAGGAACAAGCGGCCTTTGCCAGTGCTTCTGGACAGGGTGGATGGGGAGGGCGGGAGGCAGGAGGCTGAGCCGGGAGGATGTGTGCAGGGTGAAAGAGGAAGGTATGGACCCGCAGTCACATGCGGGCAGCAAAGGGGGATTTATGACCTTCTGAACACCTATTGAAACAGGAGGAAACTGGGGGGAGAAAACCTACATCAGTAAAGACCTAGGAGCCAGACCTCTCTCTACAACTGACTAAGAATGCTAAGAAAGTGCCCTAACCAGACACCTTCTGGAAGGCAAACCAAATGGAGCATCGATCAGGCAACATTGGCCTTCACCATGGTGGTGGATAGGCTCTTGTAAATAAGCCATAGGCATTTGTGGGATCCCCTCAAACATGTGACATCAGTGCCAGATGTTTGATTGTAAGGAGGCAGCTGTGACATGGACAGGGGAGGAAGGGAGTGGTAGAAAAAGAATAAGCCCTGGCCGGCAGGTGGGTGAGCAGTGACAAAGGGGTTAATGGGGCACAGGAGGGTGTGGGTACTGTGCTGCCCCAGCCTCAATTTCCTCCTCAGAGCCCACCTTTGTCAATGTGTTCTTCGAGACTCATGTTGGGTTTGATCAGCACCAGAAACACTGGGTGGTGTGGAATGAGCTGGCTCCAGGGAGCAGAGCGCAGGTCACTGTGGGATTGAGTGAGATGCCAGTGGGGAGCATTGCTTCTGTCTGATCATGGCTGGAAGTCTCGGGGCCAGTGTGGCCACCCAGGAGATGAACTTGCCATGAAGTAGAGGAGTTTGAAGGAGAAGGAATTAGGAAGAAAAATGAGGACCCACCTCAGCCCTGTATTAGCCTGGGTGGAGCTCCATGGATCTGGGAGCCTCTGCCTCAGAGCTGAACATGTGCCTCACCTGGACTTGGTGAAGCTAAGTGTAGGAACTTGAAGTGAGCTTCAGGAGGCGCTACCACAGCTGTTTCCCCAAGTCAAGGTGAGCTGCGGTAATGAAACTGTGTGCAGTTATGTTAGAACCTGGTGCCCCTCCAGAGTACAGTGCTGCTGCTTCCCTTCTGTTCCTCCAGCCTCGTGCAGATTTCCCCTATGCCAAAGCTTAACCCACGGGAGACAGGAAAGGGAACTGTAGGTGTGGGAACTGAAGTTCCTGATGTGGCCACCACAGTCCACCCCTTGGCACCCTGCCCATTCAGCCTCACTTCTGTCCACCATTCGGGATGTCCAAGTAAGGACAGTAGGAAAATGAAGCTTCTACCTACAGGATCTTTCTCTAGTACGGATGTTTTAGAGTATGTATTGCATCTTCCAGAACATTAGCCTGGCCCTGTTGAGTGCGTCATCCATCTAGCACAGAAACTGAATTGTCAGAAGAACCAATCCACCTTTCAGCTGCTTCTAAGTGATGGAGCACATGCAAAGACTAATGAATTCTATGAGTGTGAGCCTTTGCCACAGTTAATTTACCACATGATAATTTCCTTGGCAAGAAACAAAGCACTGTGGAAAAACATGATGGTGAATAAGATGTAAGAATTCTATAAGTTCAGAGATGCTGATTTTGGCAAAAGTACTGTAGGCAGGAAAGGCGAATCCAGATGAAGACTGAGCTTCTGTGGAGAGAGAACAAACCACAGCCCTTCCATGTTGGAAGAGATCCCAGTGACTGACCTGCTGTCAGAGCTGGCTTGTTCCCCCAGACTGTGGTGCTACTTTGGGACGTGGAGTTGGCCTTGCTTTTGGCGAGTCAGACATGTACCAGTGGCTATAGCCAAACCAACCTTGGTCTTGCTTGGTGGAAATTCGCACTGCTGGCCTCATGCACATCCTACATGTCTATACCATGGCTACTTTGTTCATGACCCAGTTGATCAAAGAAGGAAGGGTCTGGACAGAGTGACCTGATGGAGGTCCACAGAAAGTATCATCCTGCCGCTGTTGAGATCTTTCTCTCCCGAGCTGGCTTTGCTGAGCATCCGCATTGAACACTGTGCCCATTCAGAGGCACTGGTCCATCTCCCCCACTTTCCTGTCACCAGCTTTCTTCTAAGTCCCCAGTTATCCCCCCAACCACTGACTGCTGCCCGTGAAGCAGTGGAGAGCCACATCTGCAGTGCTTTCTCCTTTCAGGCCCAAGGAAGGACCTGGTGCACTGCAGAAATGTGCCCACCGGAAACCTCTCCTTTGCCTCTCCTCCCAGTCACCCAGAGCCTGGCTGCAAGGATGTAGCCATTTAGTTTGCATGACACCAAGCTGGTGTGCACAGTCTCTAAGGGGATCAAGTATGCTGCAGTCCACCCATCACTGAAAACTTCCGATGAGCTCCCAGATAGAAGTTCTGGGGTGCCGAAGCAGACTGCGGGTGTTCCAGTCGCTTGCTTATCCAGCATGCTTGTGCTTGGTCTCATAGATTCCCTTGCATTTGACAATAGGACACTGCCACTCATGCCCAACTTAGACACTTGCTGGGTTGACAACATTGAATTCATTGTGGAAAATTCAGGTTGTATAAATTGATGGCCCACGATCAAGCTTCCAGGTTAAAACTGCTATTCAAGACTTTTTTTCTCAAGAAGGTGTTATAGTTTTGCTCCAAAATCCCGAATGCTTGCTCTATGATTCACTTATTGGTCAAATGGCTCCAATACAGGGTCCCTGTCTAATACAGATATCTTTAGTACTGTGGGAACTACTGGATGGAGAAGTAAAAGCAGTCGGGATGGCAGCCTTGGCCTACTGCAGAGGCCTCTTATTCTGGTCCTGCCCCGAAGCCAATGTCCTTCTGTTGTCCTTGGTCAGAGGGCTGATGCAGCGTGCCCAGGGTGGTAGATGTTCTTTCCACTCCCAAAGGGCTCCTCGTGGTTTCTGCTTGGTGGTGGCAGGGATCAGGTGCATGTTAATCACATGCATGAAAGGGATGTCCCAGCCTTCTGGAAACCCCAGACATAAAAATCTCCCCGGGTGCCGGCCCCTGAATACTGGAAGGTTTAGGTCCCATCCTTCTCATCATCAAGGGGAAGTGAAACGTGTATGTGTGTTCAAGCACAAACGCCCTGAGTATGTGGGGGATTCAGATGCCAGGCGTTGACAGCCATCCCTCCACGTCTGAAGGACATGCCTGTGGTAGCCGAGCCACTGCTCACCATGTACAGGCAGCGTGGCCTCAGTAACACGGTCACTTGTGTGTAGCATGTGGCAGTGGTAGACAATAGTCCCCATGGACAAGGCTGTGACACAGGGCTGCAAAGCTGACATAGCCCTGCGGTGAAGCTGAAGCATACACATTACTGACTCTGCCAGCAGGAGCCAAATTGCTTCCAGTGACCTTCACCAGGGGTCAGAAGACTTTTTTGTAAAGGTTGATGATAAAGAGCTTGGACTGTGAAGGACAAATGGGCTCCGTCATAACTACTCCACTCTGCAGTTGTCCAGCATGGCAGTCCTGGGCAATGTGCACACAGTGTGATAAACAAAGGACAAGGACGCTACTGCTGGCACCGTCTGGTGGGAAGGCGGGGTCTTCAGTAAGAGAAGTGGCAGCACCGACCATTAGCGACAGTGTGTGACCCGTTTCTTCGGTGGGGTCGGGAGTGAGTTGCAGTGAGAGAAGGTGTGTTTCACAGAGTGCCATGAGCTCTGGGCCACCAGCATGCAATGCTGTCGGTTTCGTGGGAGTTGCGTGCTGTTCCATTTCAGATTCCAGCTTCTTAAGAAACATCATGGGAGGTGACACCTGGGTCTATGGTCACGATCCTGAGATCTGAGCTTCAGAGTTCTCGATGGAAATCACACAGTTCTCCCCCTGAGGAAAAAGCGCATCAATCAAGACCCTGAATCAAGGGGATGTGATTGCATTTTCTGACCTTGATACAATTGCAGGAGCCGAGTTTGCTCCCACACGTTTCAGAGAGGCCCGTCTAGGGCCGCAGAGCTCAGGTGCCCCGGGCCTGGCAGGGCTGGGCTTGGCAGGGCTGGGCCTGTGCCTGGACTCTGCTCAGGCCCCTCCACGAAGGGGCCCTGTCAGCATCGGCCCCCAAATATCAGAAAATAACTGAACGGCTGTGCAGGGACTGCAGGCCCAGCGTGCTTTGAGGGCCCCACTTGGGGGACCCTCGTGGGCAGGGGGAGCCCGTGCTGGTGCAGGGCCCGGAACTGTTTAGGGCCAGGGTCCTTATTACGTGCCCTGGAATTTCCACCACCCGCATGTCCTGTGCTTGCACTTCCCTTCCTTTCCTTTCGCTTTGCTCTGCTCTCCCTCCTCTCCCTTCTCTTTCCGTCTCCCTTCTGTCCCATCCCTCCCGCCTTCCCCTCTTCCTGTCTCTGGCTCTATCTCACTCTCTTCTCTCTGGCTGTTCTTGTTCAAATACAAGATCCACAAGCCCAAACCCTCCTCCCTTTCTGGCGTCTTGGTCCCACACAAACTGTCCTCCCCGTGGCTGCTCCAAGCCCGTGGCCTGGCTGCGCAGGCCTGGAAAGGTCAGGACACCACCCTGGGCCAATGTGGCTTCCATTCTTGAATCATGTTTGACCTTCTCGAGGGGCTCAGAGGCCGGGGTGTTTCTCGTTGTGGTCCACCAACGTCAGAATCCTCCAGCCTGGAGCCTTGTCCCTTCTCCCTGCTCTCTGAGGCCTCTGTGGAGCCTTGGGCCAGGGTCCCTGAAGAGAGGGTGCCTGTGGGTTTGCCTGTGTTCAGCACAGCCTGGTTACCCACAGGTCTGGAGCCAGGAGGCGGAGGAGCGGCTCCAGTCCAGTGCACAGTAGCTCGCGTTGTCTCTAATTGCAGGGGCTGAGCAGATAGATGTCTCGTTGATCCTCCCCAACAGCCAGAACTGCACCCCAAAATAGCCCTGAGTGTTGCCAGGCCGAGCCAGCTTTGGGGCCTGTGCTTTTGTCCATATTTGGAGAGGGAGAGATCCCCTCCCAGGGACGTGCCTGTGCGTGTGCGTGCCTGTGCGTGTGCGTGTGCGTGCCTGTGCGTGTGCGTGTGCGTGCCTGTGCGTGCCTGTGCGTGTGCCGGGGTGAGGAGCCATCTACTCATCTGCAGTTGTAGGTAAACACAGGAGCAGGGTGCAAAAGTGCAGGCTGTCGCAGCGGACGGGGCAGGTTTGGGCCTGGAAGTTATGTAGGCGCTGAGACAGGTCCTTCAGGTGCCCTCAGCGTGTGCTGGGCTCTCAACCTCTGCTGTGCACCTGTCACTCTGTCCTTTCTGTCCCCGCTAAGTGAGCCTCTGATCTCAGTCACTGCACTCTGGCGTGAACTAACCGCTCACAGGTTCGACCTGGTTTTAGCCTCGCAGCCGATGAAGGTCATTTTCATTCACATCCTCCCAGCAGCCTTGTGGGAAGTAAATCAGAGGGGATCTGGCTGGGAATAGACACTTTGAGCACAGGTAGCAAATCGCAGAGCTGGGGAGAGCCCAAACCCTCCCGGTCCTGGGAGACACTGGGTCCTCGTCAGTGTCTTAGCGTGGAGGGGAGAGAAGACTCTGGGATCAAGCATATCGGGGTTTCCACCTCTGAGACTTCCAGCAAGCTGCTCAAACATCCCGAGCCCCTGCCGAAAAGCTCGAGTAAGGCACCAGAGCAAGGTGCAAGTAAGGGAAACCCCTTCAACTCCGCAAAAGCTGTGCCATTTGGCTCTTGTCCTGCGGAGAAGGTGGCTCGTGCGTGTGTGTGCTCTGTGCCTCACGCGTGCCGCTCAGCCTGGCCTCGGGTCCCCCTCTCCGCCTCCTTCATGTTTGTGGTGCTGGGAGACAAGATACTGGGAAGCAGTGCTCACTGTTTTCAACCTTGATAATTGCACTGTGAATATTGATGAACATTCCAAGGAAATATGCATGTGGATACTTGGAGGAAAGTGGCCCTGTTTTAGGTAACTACACCCAAGAAACTGTTATATGCAACATATAACACAACTGTCTTTATATACGTACACTTCTACATACAACAAATTATAAAAGTACAACTTAAAATATAAATTATAAAATTATTGTGCATAATAACTATGCAGTTATATCTAGTATTGATACGTACAAATACATATAATAACAGTGTATGTTATATTATTACACAGCAATACCAGTGTATGTAGGAAAAGTTTGCTAGTTGGTGAATCTGGATAAAGGCTATGTGGAAGTACTTTCAACTTTCTTGTGATTTAAAACCATGCCACCAAAAAGTTATAACAAGCACAGAGTAAAAGGGGAGCTGGTGTTTGTAGGAGCCCTGGTTACTGTGCTGTTGAAAATACACATCGTAAACCAGCAGCTGGTTTTGCAGAATTGGCATGAATGCACTCACATGTTAGTTGTTTTTGTTTGTTTGCTTTTAACAGATGAGGTCTTACTGTGTTGCCTAGGCTGAGCCCAAACTCTTGAACTCAAGGGGTTCTCCTGCCTCAGCCTTCCAAGTAGTTGGGACTACAGGTTCATGGGATGGCACTCAGCTTCGTATTTGCATTTTTAATAACCATGGGCTATTTGGAAATACCCATATTGCTGGACAAATGGGCCAATATATCTCTTGGGGGTTTTTGTTTGTTTGTTGTTTTGTTTTTATTGTTGTTACTACACCAGCTAGAAGGTCACTAGCCTATGAGGGGATGTTTGTGCAGGGCGGAGCCTTCCAGCGTGGAGCCAAAGCTGTTCAGATGTTAAATTTCAGATGAAGGCCTGTGCAGTCATGATGAGGCCGCCTCGTCCCAGCAGAGGAGCCAACATTTGCTTTCTGACTTACATGATTGCCACAGGAAGCTTAAAGAAGATTCTGGCTCCCTTTCCAGTTTATGGATAGAGTGAATCTCAAAGAGCCTTCAACAACCCACCCTCCCCTTCTCCCTCATACAAATGCAAGGTCGCCAATTTTAAATAAAAAACTGTAAACCTACATCGCCAAATTTGAAAGTAAGCACTGAATTCTCCAGGGGTTAGAAATAAAGGAGCTCAAGAAAAAAGAAGCAAGCAGGATTGAATCGCTCAGAGGGCTACGCGGCCAGGTGGAGCAGTCACTCTGCACCTGGAGGAGGGAGGAGGAAATCTATTCCTCCAAGAAGACCTGGCTGCAGATAGAATTCTGGCCCTGGCTTCAGGGTGCAAAAGGGGGTGAAGCGCGCACAGGCAATGGGGGAAAAATAAGAACCCAGGTACGTCACGTACAGGTGCAAGCACCCAGTGACAAATGTAAACGTGTTGTATACCTAAAATGTACCAATAAAAGAATTTAAGGAACAAAACAAAACGAAACAGAATCAGTAAGACGTTCCTCACACTCAGACATATGCAACCATAACCACTCAGAACCCCTAGCCTACCCACGCTTGAGTGTGAATGGAACTCTTGAGTTATCTCTGCTGTGAGGAACTCAGAGATGAGATGGAGATGCACAGCTGGTCCCGAGCCAGTGACAGCAAAGGGCTCTTATCAGAGCTGACCTCCAGCTGGCTCTGCAGACACACCCCAGCAATCAGAGAGTGTGTGAGCCCTCCGGAAACAGGTCGGATAGGTCCTGTATTAGCCTCAACCCCCAGAGACTTTCAAATTAACATGCTCAAGGTGTTCAAGTCACAAAGGATAGAAAATAATCCAGAATAGAATAATAGGAGATTGCAATGAGCACAACAAATGCATCTGAAAAGAAAAAAATAGAAATTCTCTAAATGAAAAATATAGTCAATAAAATATAATTAAATGGGCAGTTTAAACAGTAGATTATATTTATCAAAAGAGAGATTAATATTTGAAATAGGAAGAAAAGGTCCAAAGAGGTAGAGGTGGTGGGAGGGGAAGGGGAAAGGAAAGAAGGGAAAGGAAAAATGATGCGAAAAGAAAAAAAATGGAAACAAAGTCTTTGTAAATAGGGAAGGGTGGAAGGGGTGAAGGGTGCACAGGGAATGAGGAAAAAATAAGAACCAAGATACATCATGTACAGGTACAAGCACCCAATGATAAATGTAAATGTATTGTATACCTAAAATGTACCAATAAAAGAATTTAAGGAAAAAAAAGAGAGAGATTAATAAATTGCAAGGTAATTCTGAGGAAACCATATACGTTGTCCTAGGCAAGAACAGATTGAAAATTTGGAGGAAAAGTGGAAAGATACAGAAGACAGGAGAGGCTCTAACACATGTGGATAGAAGTTCCAGAAAGGAAAACTAAGGACAATGAGAATGGCTACTATTCAAAAAGATTAGAGTAGGAAATTCTGGAATTGAAAGAAGACACTAGATGTGGGCTGAAAAAGAACAATGAATACCAGCAAGGTAAACACGTTGATTCTTAGATGCATTGTAGAATAACTACAGAATATCAGGGAGATTAGAAAATCTTAAAAAATGAATACAGAGAGTTTTATTTCTAGAAATGGAAGGCTACTAATTTGGACCAATTCCCATAATTAAAACAATTAGTAAATCTGGACAAAATATGAAAAACATGGGTTTGAATAAATCAGAAAATGGCCAAGGTTATTTTGAATTCTGGAGACCAAATCCATGCCAAGAAAGCTCAGGTAAGTTTGCAGCTTTGGGATGCTTTCCTGCTAGTGGGAGAGGCCACAGAGAAGTTGAAAAGCTGAGCAAAACTCTTGCAAGGCTAAGTGGATTAGGGACAACGGTGGTGTTCAAAACCCTTCAAAGGAGACAAGGACCCTGGCGCACTTCCAGGTTAGAGTTGGCAGCCCGAGAGGTCGCAGCCTCGGACTGAAGCTGGGTCCTAAATGCACTGACGCACATGGAAGCGGTAATGCACCTTTGCAGGGTCTCAGTACTCACCAGACTGTGATAAATCTGGGGTTGAGTGTGGGCCTTGCATTCGGGTCGCTGCTAGATAGAACATTGTGCAGAGCTTCACACGACCTCTACAACGGGCGGGGGGTGGGGGGTGGGCAGACTGTACGTGTGCACCTGGGACCAGGTGGACCATTAATAAGTGCTTACATGAGGAAGCAAGATAACAGCATAACTAGAAATCAAGAGTATGACAGAAAAGTAGAAGTGGACTCGTAAGGGATATAGACGATGTATTTTCGGTTCTGGATTTTAAAGTAAAAGTCCGTTTCATCAATAAGACATGATAACCTGAGAAGTTTACAAGAGAACAGATTTCTTTAGGAAGGAATCAAATGGAAATTCTAGTACAAATAAAATATAGTAACTGAAATCAAGGGCTCCATGAATTAATTTAACAAAATATGAAGTACATAAAACTGAAGAGAGGGTTAGGGTACTTGAAGATTGATTAGAATGACATTCTTAGAATACTGCGTGGAAAACCAAAACACATGTGGATTGAGTGAAATATGAGGAAATACTTAAACGAAGTAGTGAAAGGGGGTCGTGCAGACCAACGTCCTGAGCACCGTGCGCAGCTGAGGCCAGACCCTGCCCAACAGCCTGGAGCTCAGCATGCACCTGGCCAAGAGCCACCGCCTGCAGGGATGGCACAGTGCGCCCAACAATAAGAAAAGACTTGAAGACCGTACCAAAATTCTTCTGTTGTCCAATTGAAAGGGGCCCCAGCAGCCCTGATGGACCATTTTCAGTTTTCTCTCATAAAAAAGCACTTCATGAAGATGCACGCAAAGGAAGCACAAACGCACCAAGTGTGGCAACACGTACGGCAACGAGTGGGACCTGAAGAAGCACGTGGAGGACCCGGCAAGGCCTCCGGGGCACGGGCGGCGGCCCCCAGCCAGCAGGCGGGCTCTGCAATCGCACCTCTGCTGCACAGGCCATGAGATCCCCGTGGAGCGCAGGGACCCACCTAATAAGAAAAGCAAAATGGAAAACGACCTGCAAAACCAGAAGTTGTCCACAAAGACCATCGAATCCTTGAGCCGCCAACCAAACCCTCGGCCAGAAGCCCAGGAACTGGAGACTTCAGAAATAAAACTCATGCCCTCTCTGAGGACTCCTGCGGCTCCAGGAAGCAGAGCGTCACCACGCCTCCACGGTACCCTCAGAAGCTGCTCCTACCGTCATGCAGCTGTCGCCTGTGCCGGCCTTTGTGCTCACAGCCGACTCTGCGGCCCAGTCCGTGGTGTTGGGTGTAGATCAGGGCTCAGCAACGGGCGCGGAGCACCTGGTGCCCATGTCCGTGGAAGCTCTGATCCTCGGCCTGGATTCCGAGGCATGCTTCCTGAGGGAGAGCCTGCCTCTCTCTCTCACAAGTTATAAACCCGGCGTTGAGCCAGTGAGTACGGCTGTTCAGGTGAACTTGGGGAAGAGTCCTTCTAATGCCGTTGTCAAAGGAACGGCACTTCGTCCATCAGCATGCAGATGGGTCTGACCCGTGCCTCGCCACACTTGGTCCTCTCTGCCCCGTGGCCTGGCCCTGACTCCTGCGTGTCGTCTTGCTCTCAAACCGACCTGTCCCTTGATCCCTGAGTGCCCCTTCCCAGTAGTGTTCCCACTCGGACGCTGCTGCCCACCTCTAAAGCAGTGTCGTCCATCTCTGCTCAGACGGATGCTTTCATCAACGCCTGTCTCCAGCCAGGTGGGGTCTCCAGGGAGACCCAGACCTGTGGGCTGCCGGGGGCCCCCAGACACCCGGATGCAGGTGGACCAAGCCAGGATGTGCGGGGACATTTTTGAGAGCGTCCACTCAGACAGCGTCCCCACGGATAATATTATAAACAGTAGTCTAGTAGCAGAGACCGTCACTCACAGTTTGTTACCTCAGAGCAACCCTAAGCCTTTAAGTGAAGATATTGAGAAATCTGCACCCAACTTAAACTTCAGTGTGCAGAATGGTATGCTTCTCACAGAACATGACAGATAACCAGACTTACACCATAGATCTGCTAAGCGACTTAGCAAACATCTTGTCAAGCACTCTGCCTGGTCAGGCGTTGGACAACTGCGGTCTTGTGTCTGATGCCAATCCTGGGGCTGACACCCAGCTCCCCTCTGGCCCCATCCAGAACCCCAGCATCGATTTTGATATTGAAGAGTTCTTCTCCACCTCCAACATCCAGACTCAAACTGAAGAGAGTGGCCTCGGCTCCATGGCCACGGAGCCGGTCCTGGAGTCGCTGGACAGAGAGACCCAGAGGGACTTCATTCTCGCAGATCCGTCTGCTCCACCTTAGGGGTGCAGGGGTGGGGCTCGCTTCCTAGGGCTCCAGATGTTTGACACGCAGACCCAGACAGACTTAAACCTTTTCAGACAGTAGCCCTCACCTGCCCCTCGGCAGCTCCCTGAAACACTGAAGCTTTTCTATGAGTACCCACTCGTTCGACACTGCCCGAAGTGTCCCTGGTCCGGAGAGCAAGGTGCCGCTGAACAGCAACGAAACGAAGGCAGCCATGGACGACTTCCCGCTGCTGGATTTGGCCTGGACACCATGGAGTCTCAGTTCAGCTCCGTGGAAACCCAGACGTGTGCCGAGCTGCACAACTTCTAAAGGATTAGGCCAGTGTGAGTGGCGGTTGGCATTTCCTCCCAGACTGTAAAAAACGAGGAGCAGGGATGCCAGTATTAACTCTGTTGAATGTAGTCCATGAAGCCGTTGCTTAGGTTCTTTGTGATTCTTTGCCTTTTGTATTTGTAAACAAACATGCAATTTGTGTATAAATGTGAGTGTATTATAAAGTGTAAGATGTTGATCAGAAAGAAAGGAAAGTAGTGAAAGATCCAATATATGTGTAACTAGAATTCAAGGAGGAGAGAAATGGAGAGATGGAAGCAGTATGTGCCTGGATATTTTTCTAAAACTTAAATAAGATCTCAAACTATAGTTAAAGCTATAGCTTTAAAACCTACGAGTCAAAAAGATAACTCAAAAAAGTCAAATCTTAGCATGTCATAGTTAGGCACAGATAAAAAGAAAAACTTAACAGCTACCAGAGAAGGAGAGGAGACAGTTGCCTTAAAAAAATTAGCCAAAGGCTAAGAGCTGATTTTTTAATGGAAATAATGAAAACCAGTGGACAATTAAATATCTTTTAAAAACTTATAGAAATAACTATCAGCATAAAATTCTACACAACGTGAAAATACATGTCAAAATTAATACAAAATAAATAATATATGAACTTAAATATACACATATATCATACAAAAACATCATGTCCATTTGGAGGAGTATAAAGTTAAAATTTTTCTCAGTCTTGATATATTGGACAAAGTAAAAGTACTGATTTATACTGAATTTTGATAAGTCAAGCATTCATATAATAATTTTAAGTAAAAATGCAAAAGTAATATGTGAATAGAGGAGAAAAATAGTATAATTTTTAAATGTCTGATTGATGCAAAAAGAGAACATGGAATGAAGTATAAGAAAAATGGAACACATTGGTTATATAGAAAATACATAATAGTGTATTCAAAGTCAAATATATTAATATTACAATTGGACAAAATGTAAATGGTCTAAATATCTTAAATTTGACAGTTTGAATATGAGAGAGAGAAAGAAAGGGAGTGAAAGGGGGAGAGGAAAGGAAGGAAAGAAGGAAGGAAGGAGAAGGGTAGGAAGGAAACTGCCTGCACATTGCTTATAAGAGACACCTTAAGTAAAAAATAAGACAGCTTGAAAAGAAAAGCATGGGCGAGGGCTGAGTCGGGCTGAGTGGTTGCAGCCTGACTGGGACCTGCTTCCTCCAGCTTGCTCCACCAGCTTGTGACCAGGACAGGTTTGGGACCAAGACAGGGTGAGGAGGACCTCCCCCGGGCACACCTACCAGCCCCAGCTTGGCCAAGCAGGCACCTCCTACAACAGGCCCCCTGCCCCCTGCCTCTGGCCTGGCTGTGCAGCTACTTGGTTCCACACTGCAGAGGCACAGGGGGACATAAAAGCCATTGTCCTGAGCTGCAGAAGTGAACAACACAGAGAGGGCCTCTCTCAGGCTCCATGA
>NW_004624835.1:4640040-4730426 GCF_000247695.1 Heterocephalus glaber | reverse complement strand
GGGTTGAAGGGAGGGCAGGGGAAGGGGGAAAAATAAGAACCAAGAGAGATTATGTAAAGGTGCAAATTTCCAATGATGAATGTCAGTATATTGTACACCTAAAATGTACCAATGAAAGGATATACAAAAAATAAAAATTAAAGTAAAAGAGTAAAAAAAAAAAAAGATAAATGTGGCTGAGAAAGGAAGAAGACTCTAAATAACCCTTTCAGGAAAACACGAAGGCTCTCCTTTGATAGTGTTGAGAGGTAGTTTCTCAAAGTTGAGCTGCACAGTGGCTTCTGAAACTGTGATGAAACACTCAGACTTGGTGACATGAAAATTCGTAGCTTGGAACAGCATGCCCTTTGAGTAGATCCTTTGTTCATGCATGGTTTTGCGATAGTTTACGTTGACCATTTATAAAATATCGATTCTCTGCATGTGTGAGTTTTCTATTGTTGCTGCAAGGAATTTCCACAGTTTTAATGGCTTATAGCAACATCAGCTTCTCCCCACTCTCGTGGGTCTGATATCCACATACAGCCTGGCACAGCTGGGTTCTCTGGGTTGGTCTCACAGGCTGAAATCAATGTGCCAGGCAGGATGCACCGCGGAGGGAGCTCTGGGGAGGAGGCTACTTCACAGCCCTTCAGGGTGTTGACAGACTCCCTCTCCTCCCTCACTTCCCCATGGTCCTCTGTCTCTAGGCTGGCTGAGGCAGGTCATATCAGAGTCAGGCTCAGCCCTCTCCAACCTTCTCTCACTTCCTCTCTTTTTTTTTTTTTTTGGTATCAGGGATCGAACTCGAGTCCTTGCGCTTGTGCAGCAGGTGGCAAAACCACTGAGCTAAATCCTTGGCCCTCACTTCCTCTCTTTTGTCAAGGACTTTTGCAACTGGACCTACTCTGATAATCCAGTGTACTCTCTGTATTTTAAAATCAACTGATTAGAAGACTTAATTATATCTACAGACTCTTTTGTCATGACACAAAACCAAACAATGGTGTGATGCCAGGGGCCAGAAAACATGTGTCAGACTTTTACCTCCTGAGTGAAGCAAGCTTCTAAATGTTGCTATGTTTCACTGCATAATATTTGGAAATTGTATTTGTTAACATCACCACCATCCTCATCAGAAAGGTCCTCAATTATTAGAAAATTTTCCAGCTAAGTGTCATGGTATGAAACTCATTTCAAGATAAATTTTTTTATAAAATTCTCAATTTCACTTGAAATCTCAAATTTTCATCATTGGCAGCAGACACTGCATTGCATTCCTTTAGTAACAAGTTATTTTCATTTTTGAGAAAATGTCTAACAAAGTACCAAAGACTGAATTACCATAGTTTATCTGTTAATAATTCTTTCAGGTAAAAACGCATGAAATGAGTTGGTTAGTTCAGCTAGCAACTCACACAAGCCCCAAGAGCTTTTCTCAAAGCAGCCGGGACACGTTGGTGTGCAGCTGTTTCATGCTTGCTTCCCACTTTGTCACACAGAAGGTAGAGATAGGTACTCAAAGTTAGAACTCATGTTCTAAATGGTTCACCAAGAACATTCCTAGGTGAAATGGGTGGCCTTTCCTTAACCGGGAATACATGCAGTGAAGGAAACAGTAACTACCCACACCATCTGGTGCCCCTGCCTGATCTAAGCTAAAGCACCAGCTGCTTGCCTATCATTGATTTCACACAATTGTGCAAATGTCAATATAATGAAAAAGCAAATAATGTCTTGGTGTCACTGTGAAAATAATTTGCAGCTAATGAACTCCCTCAACAGGTCTCATGGACCCTCGGTTTCCTTGGACCACACTGAGAACTGCTTATGTATAGCAATGTTGTTCAAAGGAGTATGAGATATATTTGAACATAATTACAGGAAGCTTCCTTCACAAAGCTAGTGATACATGTTGAAACTTAATTCCTCAAGAAGAAGTATAGTCAGAGAATAGTCGACTCTAGGGCCTTCAAGTATGACGTGAAGGCTTCCTAGTCACTTGTTGCTGGTACCTTGGAGACAAGCCATAGCAGCCCACTGAAGTTCTTTTAGAAATTCTCTCAGAGAGGTAACACTGGCGTAATGAATGGTGAATTAGACTCGGGGGTATCATTCTTTTAATATTAATATAAGACAAGGAGAGCACACCTTCTCCAACATGACAAAATGGCATACTATTTAGAATCTGTTTGTGTGGTGAGGAGGGATGAGCATAAGAAAGAAGTATGAAATGTGTCTGAACCTCCATTAACCATGTGCCACGATGGTGAAGAAGGCTCTCTGGAAAGAGGACATAGCTGGTATTGCCTCTTTCTTGGGTCACCCTCAGATGTCAACGTGATGTAAAGAAGGTAAAATTCCTTTGGAATGAACCAAATTCTAATTATCAAGCTCTCGTCCACCATGTGAAATTGTCTTAGTTACTTTTCTCCTTGTTGAGACAAAATATGCAACACACGAAGTTAAAATAGGAAAGGTTTATTTGGCTCATAGTTTGTAGAGGTTTCAGTTCACAGTTGGCTGGATCCAAGGCAGGGTGACATGGCAGAGGGACATCTGAGGAGAAACAGTCCATGGCAGGGGAGGCAGGAAGCATATGAAGCAGCAAGCAGCAAGTGACAATAGCAGTCCTCTTTCTGCCCCTTATATTCTATCCAGGCTACACTCCTTAGAGTGGGCAGCACTCACCCCCAGGAGGGGCACGCTTAACCCTAGCATTGCACAGTGAATCAATTCCAGCATCACACACTTTAGATCTAGTCACCTCCAAAAGGCCCTTATCTATTATACCACATGAGGCTTTGGAGGGGCATCTAGATGCTTATAAGCCATAACAGAAATACACTGGAGGCATTGAGGGCATCATCAGCTGGTGAGGAAGAGCAGAATCAGGCCGGTTTGTGAGGAGATTGTGTCCTTTGAGAAGGACTGGCCGTCCTCTGAGTGACAGTGACCTGCAGAACAGTGACCGCTGTGAACACTGTAGGGCCATTTCCAGGGAAGCCCAGTGGCCTTGATAGAGCTATGTGGTTGGTAGAAGGGAAGGGAGGGCTATTTGCTGATGGTACTACGTGGAGAGGTTCACAGTCAGGTCATCCTCCTGGCTCCTGCTAGCTGCTGCTTTAGTATTTGGACTCAGAGTGTGGTGGCTGTGCTTCATTCATTCTGCAATCTACCAGCATTTTCAGGTCCTCTTTGGCTAGCCTGATGGTTTGGAGTGCTATTGTTTAAGTCTGTTTTGTGCTATTGTATCAAAACACCTGTGGCTGGATAAGTTTTGGAGGCCCAAGAGCAATGGGAGAGGCTCATGGTGGACATGCATGTGCATGTGAGAGATGTCACAGGGCGAGTTGGGGCAGGAGGCCAGGCCCCGGCCAAATTTGCTGTTTGATGGCATCCTGCTCTCTTGGGACTAACACAGTTGCTGGAGACGTGGTCCCCTCACAGGAGGGTGTTGATGTACCATTGGGGGCTTCTTGGCCCTACGACCTTCCACCAGCCCTGTGGTTCAGCATCTTGGCATCATCACAGCACCTACACTACCAGCACGAGCACCCTGGGGCACACTCGGCGCTGCCTGAGCCCCATGGGCAGAGCAGAGGGTAAGCCAGGGCCTGGCGGGTGGATGTTGACTCTTGCCTGCTTCGTGGGAGAAGAAAACTACCACATCACCAAGGGCAAGGACTGTAGGTCATCTCTGCGGTGGGAATGATGGACGTAACCTGGCACTTTTGTCTGTGTTCGCGCTTTAGAGTTAGCAGTCCACTTAGACGAACATGTTGAATCCAAGAGAACAGCCTTCCCTTGTTGCCGTGGAATAGTGTTCAGGCGTGAAAGACTTTCCCTTCTTTGGAATGTGTGATTTCTTTTTTTTTTTGGAAGGACACAGCTTTCTTTTTTTTTGGTACCGGGGATTGAACTCGGGTCCTTGTGCTTGCGCAGCAGGCAGTGAAACCACTGTGCTAAATCCCCAGCCCCTTGGAATGTGTGATTTCTACACCAGATCTCATCTTTCTCTCCAGGATTCCTCTCCAGTGGGTGTTAACAAAGCTAAGCCAACCTCCTGATGAGTGACTGAGAGTCTGATCTATTCACTCAACAAACATGGACTTAGGGCCGCTGTGTCCGGGCACTGCATGTGATTGCGTTAGGCCAGTCCCTTACAGGTCTGGATTTACCTTCTGGACTTCACTTCCCTCTCTCCATTTCCATGATCTCAGAGAAGGACAACACGAAAGGTGCACAGGGCATCTGTGAACTGAGATCTGGCTGCAGCGTGGTCTCAGGATTTGACCCCTCTCGGAGGCAGCACCGATCCTGGGCTGGAGCTGGTTGTGGATTCCACACAGAAGTCTGCAAGGGGCTCCCAAAGTGCCCCAAGGCCACAAGAGCCCAGTGTCCTCAAATGGAGCCTCGCATTTACTGGCAGAAGGAGGAGTTAATAAAGCCATCAGAAGGAAGTGTGAAGTTGCCTCTGTCCCTGGAGGGCCTTTTGGTTGAGTCATGCTCTGCATCAAATTAGGTCCCAGTTTGCTTTGCGTGTTTTAGGTGTTCTTACTCTGGAAAGGAAAGGGATGCAGATTCCATTTTACTCTGCCCTTCAGCGTCCCCATCTGCCCTCTCCCACAGTGGGCATTGGGCCTGTGGAAGGACTGTGGACAGGCCTACCAAGGAACTTCAAGGCTGTTGCCAGTGACCTTGTCACGTCACCTTTCTAACAAGCCCTACGTAACACAGGCAGACAGATGCCAAGTATGGTGTCTGTGACGGTAACCTGGCTGGGCATACTTGACATACCAGTGACTTCCGGGTGGGGTGGGAGGGGTGGTGATTGAATCAGGAGTGCCTCACAGCTGTTCCCAGCAGAAAATGAGGCCGAATGCTGCAGGTGACTGTTGGGACCCCAGATTCTGACACCGCCACCGGGCAGTTTGAATGCAAAACTCCCTTTCTGAAGACCTTGAGGCCTCCTGAAGCTGTGTGTACCTTCCAGAGGAGGGGCCCTATTTAATCTCCTTCTGCCCTAACTGGGTTTGGTACAGGGAGGGCGGGTGTGTGGGCCACATCCAAGCAGACTGAAAGATGGGGACTCAGAAGGGCAGAGATGGGATCCAGCACCCTGTATTCTGGCCACTGAGGGTCCGAACGCTATCACCTTCTGGCACGTGCCCTTTCCCTGAGTCCCTATTGCCAGCGTGTCCTCCCAGCTGGGAGAATTAGGATGTTCCGTGGGAAAACACTCGGTGTAGATCACTCAGGCATGCGCCTGTGGTGGCTCCAGGTCACCCATCAGCTGCTGCGGTGCCTTGGGTGTGTGGTGGAAAGACACAGGCAGGTCCCGGGCGTCCCCAGGCCTGCTCAAAGGCAGGACCCTTGTCTCACCAACCTGATGGTCTGCTCACTACAGGGAGTGTGGTGAGACAGCTTTGCTGACAGTGGACCTTCGAACAGTGATTGAAGCAACCAGCTAGAAATCTGGCCATGTTCCTGGTGAAGAGAGAAGGGAGGCAGAAAGGCGGAGACAGGGAGAGAGAGGCAGAGAGGGAGAGAGGGAGACAGAGAGAGAGGGGCAGAGAGAGAGAGACAGAGAGAGAGAGAGGGAGAGAGAGAGAGAGACAGGGAGAGAGAGACAGAGAGGGAGAGAGAGACAGAGAGAGACAGAGGGAGAGGGAGAGAGAGAGGGAGAGAGAGAGGGAGAGGGAGAGAGAGACAGACAGACGAGACTGTAGCTCTCTGATAACAAAGAATTGGTAAGCCATAGTTTCCCAAGAGTACTGACACAAGCCCCGGCTCCTTGGCCACGTCTCGGGAGGAAGTTCCCTTCGTGTGCTCCCTCCAGGCGAACTTGGGGTACCGAGCCCCGGTGAGGATCGGACAGCGAGGCAGGAAAGGACGCCAGGAAAGGGTGGAGGAGACCCAGCGCTGGGGCGTCTGGAGGACAGCAGGAGGGGCTTCCTGATGGCTGAGGGCTTCCTGTGGCTCCGAGCGCAAGGCAGCTGAGCCACCGTCAGACGGCACCCACAGGACTGTGGGTCGGGCGGCTATTGGCATGCTGCCGTTCTGACTTCAGACTGCGCGGTGGCCGTCTGGTGGGTCTGGCCCCGGGCCGCTGTCCGAGGGCTGCGTTTGTGTCACAGCCCCCAGCTTCGACCTAGGTTGTGCATCTGTTTGGGCCAGCTTTGGGGTCTCTAAGAGCCCCCTTCACTTTTTGCCTTTTTTGCTTTTATGCACTGTTTTAAAATCACTGTGTGCTTTTAGTTATTTTCAACACACCTTTCTGTTGCATCCACAAAGTCCTGGACTTGGCCAGCACTCAAAAGCGCTGACTTGGAGGGGTCAGTGGTCCCAGTGGCTGCCACCAGCAGGTGCAGGCCAGGCTGTCCAGGGAAGGCAGGGCAGGTAAGCAACTTCCTGAGCTCTGGTGCTCCAGGCAGGGTGGCCATGTTAGCAGTGAGGGGTAAGTTCACACTTCAGAGCCCTCTGCTTTCTGCTGGGCCCACGGCACAGCTCACACCCGGCGTCGGGGCTGTCTCTTCCCAGCACTTTGAGCACAGGAGCTGTTTGGACCTGTGACCCTGCTCCTCCATCTCCACCTCTGCCTCTGCTCGCTGTCCGGGGCCAGGGAAAGCGGGCTGGGCCAGCTGGGCGGTCTACAGTCACAGAGCCAGGAACTTGGGATTAGCAAGAGGGGGTCAGCTTTTCTCTGGGGAGCTGGAAGCATGCTGTGTCCATCTGAGGGGTGTTGGTCCTCCTGGCATGGGGACAGAGAAGAGGAAGGAGATATTCTGAAAGGAGAGGTGTGGAGAGCAGGCAGCCTCTCTGTTTTGGGGTGCTCATCCCTTTCCTACACCCACCTTTTCTTGACTTCTCAGACCTGTTATTGAATCCTCACAGTGCTGTTTCTCTTTATTGCTTAAGCTTGGCCAGAGTGGCTCCTGTGACTTATATTCTCAAGAGTCCTAAGCTGGAAGGGGCTCGATAATACCATTTGTGATATCAAGGACCTTGGCATCTGAAGAGCAGGTCCACCATCTCTCGGGCATCCACTTGCTTCCCTGCTGGGTCATCCCGATGACTGTGCCTTTGTTGACCATCTTTATTAACCGCCAACTAGAATTGAAAGCTCACGGGTTAGAGAAGAGTTAGGTGCATCACATCCATTCTTGCTCATGATTCCGCTTTGACCCTGAGAGTTTGTTCAAAGTGATGGTGTATCGTGTGCACCCGAGGCTGTATTACACGTGTTGGGAGGTGGAATTCAGACTCGTGGGTCTGTAAGATCCCGGCTTCTGAAGCAGCCAGTGACACTGGGGTGACTAAATGTCGAGGGCAGAGGACTGAAGCTTACCCAGGTACTGAGATGTCCTGACCAGAACACAAGGAGTGGCCCGCTGTCCTGAGCAGCCCCAGCTTCCCACGGTGTTAGTTACAAGTGTTAAATTGGCTCATTATACGTCTTCTCTAAAACAGAACAATAGCAAAAAATTGCTCCTTATTACACTGGAGTACTTGGGTTTATTTACTGACGGATTTCTGTGGGCCCTGTTTACGGAGCTGTGGTCACTCTGCTCGCACCCTTCGGTAACCACGATTCCTGCTCCACATGGTCTCACAAGGGCTTCTTGAGTTTTCAGCTGGTCTACGGCTCATTTGGGATAAGTGCACAACACACCCCCCCGTGAGAGTATGTTCTAGTTACAGGACTATGGTTTATTGTGAGACATGAAGGGTGTTCCTTTTAACTTTCACAACGGTGCCCGATCCCGGTGTCCCTCATGTGGCAAGCATGAGCTCAGCCATGTCCGGACGCCCTTTCCTCTGTTGGCATAGCTCCTGCCCCTGAACACTCTGTCCTGAGGGTTTGGTCAGTGGTGTCCCTAACAGGAGCAGAGACAGACAGAAAAAACGTCTTCATTTTTTTTTTTTTTTTTGGTACCGGGGATCGAACTCGGGACCTTGTGCTTGCGAGGTAGGCGCCAGAACCACTGAGCTAAATCCCAGGCCCAAGACGTCTTCATATTAAAGTATAATCCCATTAATGGTATGTATTGCTGTCGGGTATGTGTTTGAGGTTTTCTTTTCTTTTTGCAAAATGTTAAGTCTTAGGGTGGAAAGGATAGGACGGGAACACCCAGGTGGGGGTGATGTGCTCCTTGTGGGCCTTCTCTTGATGTCATGAACTCTCTGTCCCTTCTGAGCAACCTCTCTCCTGGGCCCCCTGCAAGCTTGGGTGACCTGGCGAAGCCTGGACATCCATGGGGCACCTGGCCTGGCTGCAAGGGGCCCAGGGGTCCTCAGAGGGGGGGTGTGGTGGCCCTCGGTGCCTGTCTTCCCAGCTGCTCAGGAGGCTGATGCAGGAGGAGCACAAGATCAAGACCAACTTGGGCAACTTAGTAAGGCCTTGTTTCAAAAAGCAATAAATAAAAAAGGGGATTGGGGATGCAGCTCAATGTGAAAGCCGTGGGTTCAATCCTCAGTACTAAAAACAAAACAACAACCCGCAAAACCCTGCATTTTAACATTTACCTAAAAAGCAGTCTAATGCACAGGAATTAGACTGGACATGGAACAGCATATGTAAATAGCCTTAACTAGGGTTACTTCTATACTGCCCAGCCCAAGTGCACATCTCCAGCTGATACACTGGTGTCTGTCTGCCCTCAGCACCATGGCACAGCCTGGAGGGCACCCACAGGCTTTGGTCCCTGCCCTTCCGACGCGGGACATCTATGCCCACAGTATCCCCGTCTGGGTGTCAACATCCGTGTGAGAAATCAGAGGAGGGGAGTTCCAGGCTGGTGACTGGTGACTGCCCTTCCTGCTCAGGCCCTCTCTCCCCAGGAGGGCAGGTGACTGGGTCCCACCCAGCCCTGGAGAACCCCAGCCTGCTTCCCATGGCCGCTTGTTCCGGGCTTGCTCCTGTTCCTGCTCCTGTCCCCCACTTAGCTCTCTGCTCCATTCTGCCTTCCCTCTGCCCTGGCTTGGTCACGTGACTATTTCCCTGAGTTCTAACAGCCTGGGCACAGGAAGTGACCTGAGTGAGAAGCCCGGGGTGGGCGGAGCCTCACTGTCCATAATGTGGCCTCCTTAGACTCCCTTCTGCCCGCCTCAGGTGAGGGCTGGGCTTGGAGGGCTGTGGGAAGGGATTTCTGGGTCCACAGGGAAAGGGGGGTCACAAACCCGTTTATCCACTAGCTGATCCTGAAGCTGTCCCCTTGCTCCCGCTCCGTCACACTGGACGATCGTGTTTGAGCCTCTGGGAGCTGCTGGCCAGAGGCTGAGCAGGAGCAGATGAGGTAGGGGCAGCACGGTCAGCTGACTATGACCCGTGGTCTGTGGACAAGTTCTCAACGAATCTTACAAGAACATCTCCAAATTAACTCATTCTCAAAACAGCATTCCCTATGAGGATGTAATTCTGTGTCATCATTATTAAGGATCTAAGCAACTCTGTCCTTTGACGTGTGACTTTAGTAATATCCTGAAGTTGAAAACAAAACAAAGCAACAAAACAAAGAAGGGAGGAAAGAAAGAAGGAAAACAAGCAAGCAAAGACAGCTGTCCTTTTCCCTTGGAGTACAAAGTGAGGACTATTTCAAATCTTGAGGGAGCTGTGGCCTCAGAGGCACACGGCTGTCATCCCAGCCTTCAGGAAGCTGAGGCAGGAGGATCACTGTGAGTTTCAGGGCAGCCTGGATTGCATAGTGAAACCCTGTTTCAAACAAACAAACAACCACATAAGAGGTAAAAGTTGCTCCAAACATACTAGGACTCTGGGAGCGGCCCGCCTGGATTTTGAGGCGTGCTGTTGGCTGGATCCTGTGAGCATTCGTGAGGGTGGAGGGTTTGCATTCCCAGCAGCCTGAGCGCAGAGCTGTTACTGGGCACCCGGACACCGCCAGACGCTCTGTGACCTCGAGTGTCAGGAGGAGGCTGCCTGGGCCACAGAGCAGAGGCCCCGGGATACCTGCTGGCTTCTCTTCATGGGTCTTAAAACCAAACTTCGAAAGGACCAAGTGCCAAGCAAAATGAAAAACCTTTCATAGGCAAGCAGTACCGGGCAACTGAGTTTTCACCGGTGCACATGAATTGTGCATATCGGTGGGGCTCCGTGTGATTTTCCCACACTCACATGCAGCATGCACTGATCACGTCCAACCCCCCCCCCCACACCTCCCGGCCTCCAGTCATCACTCTTTACACTCAGGCTGCTTAGCTTTCAAAATCCCGGTGTGAGAGGACGTGCGTGCTTGTCTTTGTGTCTGGCTTATTTCATTTAGGGTGAGGTTCTCATGTCCTCTGGTTCCATCCATTTTGCTGCAAATGTCAGGGTGTTATTCTTCTCAGGCACTTCTCAAAAGAAGAAATACAAATAGCCAGCAGACATATGAAAAACGGATCCATATCATTCGGCTTCATGGAAACGTGCAGCCCTTCAGTAAAATACCACCTCTCAGCTGTGAGAATGACTATCAGAAATGCTAGTGAGGCTGGAGGGAGAAAGAAACCAGGACACTGTTGGTGGGCAATTTTTTTTGACAAAGGTTTAAAAGTACTTTGATGGGAAAAAGATAAACTTTTCAATAAGTGGGTAGGAACTGGCTATCCATATTAAGAGAGTGGGGAAGAACCTTAAGTCTGTTTGAAACATACACAAAATTAGCACAAAGTAGATAATGGACCTAGGAGAGCTAAAATAATGATATTTGTAGAAGAAAACACTACAGAGTTAATAAGTTGGACTTCATAAAAATTAAAAACTACGTTATGAAAAATGTAGCTTACAAAAGAAAAAGTCAAACTTTAGACGGGGAGAAAATATTCACTGTTGGATATTTAATAGATTCATATCCAGAATATGTAAAGAATTCTGGACATTTAACAATAAAGCAGAGAGGGATGGCCGGTCAGGGCAGCAACATCCTCTTTAAGGCCATGTCCCCCATGACCTCACTTCCTCCTACTAGGTCCTGCTTCCCACAGAGCCACAGGTCAGTGGCCAGGCCTTTAGCGTATGGAACTTAGCAGACAATGAAGCTGCAAAGGGTAACAGAGGCCTCTGCAGACCCATGAGAATGGCTGACATGAGAAAGATGGCCAATGCCCAGTGCTGAGCTGGGTCTGGGAAAGTTAGATCATTCCGCGTTGCCGTTGGGATGAAAAATGGTGGAAGTGCATTGGGTGTGTTCCTTGGCATTTACTTAAGAGAACTGAACACAGCTCTGCCCAGAGACAGGTAGTGACGTGCGCTTCAGATTTCTTCATCACACCCTGCACTACTATAAAAGTATGAGTTAGTTGTGAGTGATTGTGCTGTGTAGTATTTGCACAATGTAATTCTTTTCCCCAGCATCAAAAACAAGTATGTTACAGCTGTACACAAAGCATGGATGAATCTCAGAAACCTTATACAGAGAAAAGAAGACAAACTAAAGGGTGTGTATTTCATGAGTCCGTTTGCATACAATTCTAAGACTGATAGGATGAGTCTGTGTTGGCAGAGGTCAACGATTGCCTGCAGCTGGGTTTGGGGTGAGGGGTTTGAGTGCAAAGGGCTGCAAGTGAGTGGATTTGCAGAGGCAGAAACTTCCCACAGCTCTGGACATTCACCCAGATATCATTTAACCGTCTGACTGAAGTGCGTGCCTTTGGGGATAAAACTTGCATACCCACAAATTTGATTTTAAAAATATTGATAAAAAAGTCACATGGCCTGTGGGTCCAATTGTCTGAGAGCTTTGGGAATGATGATCTCATTTGCTTTGTAGACGTGGGAGCTACGACATGAAATTATTACCATTCTTTAGTAAAGAAAACAGAACGAAATACAACTCAAAGTTCCCTCCCCCAAATAAAGGGAAGTATAGCGGAGCACCATGTCCCAGTGCTGTTTTTTCACGACCCTCAGTTCCCCTCTCTGGCTCAATGGATTACAGAACAAGAAGCTGAAACTGAAAGGCAACTGGATGGGTAATGGCAAGAGAACGAGAGATCTGCACTGCTGACACCTCCCACCGTCTGTAATGCAGTGGCCTCCAAGCCACTTCCACTCCTGCTTTGTTTGGTCCTGACATGACCAGGCTTATTATTACTTAGGCTAGCTTTCCTACAATACTGAGTGTCTGCCTTTCACAGAAAACTGCCCCCTGAATTAAGCATATGATGTGTTCTTCTCTAAAGGCAGACGAGGCTAACAGTGAAGGAAGTAAGGGCTCAGAAGCTAACTGACCGCTGCCTGGAAAGTTACTAACCACCCTGTTTCACTGGGGGCCAGTTTTCCACTGAGATTTCCAGAACTCATCTGTCCTTTCCTCCTAGCTCTTATTTTTCCCTTCCTTCTCACCCATTCAACCATTCATATGTTTTCATGTCTGAAAGGAAGAAGTAATGTGTAGACTGTCTTTCCCTCTTATCTATCAGTTTTGGTATAAAAGTAAACAAAAATGAAGCCAAAAGGTACCACCTTTAATGCGTTTAAATTACTCGAGATATTTCACTTAGGGTTGAGACAGGTAGATTTTTAAAGCAAACAATCAGAAATTGCCACGCCTGGTGGTAGAGCGCTTGCCTTGTGTGCACGGGGTCCTGGGCTGCACCCCCAGCCCCACAAACAGACAAGCGAATACCAAGAAATCATTGACGATTAATTCTAAAAATGAGTCTCTGGAGAGTGCATGCTTGCTGCGGTAGAAGAGGATCTCAGAAAATCTACTCCCCCATCAAAAGCAAGGAGAACACTGGGAAAGATTCTCAAAATTGACTTTCTCAGAACTGGAAATTAACCAAAGGATTGAAGCAATTTGAGGAGCATTTATTCCAGAAAAACACTAGATGAATCTTGGTAAGAAAACAGCTCTGTGGCCTTTCATCTCACCCGATTCGAATTCCCGCATCCTCGTTTCTGTTCTGTCTTTGAAACCCAACAGGCTCCCAGTCACACCAGCTGTGGAAGCCAGCAGCTGGGCAGCCACAGGAGAGGCCAGCACAAGTTCGGATGACTCCAAAGCCTTGTCCCCACAGAACTGTCCTTATCTGACGTGTCGAGGAGCCCCACCAGCCCAAGTCTTGCCCCTAGCAGACCTGATTTTGGGTTTGTAGCTTTGAACAAATATTTCCTCTGAAGCATTTGTCAAACATGACCAGACGCTGCTGTTTAATGCCATAGCTTCTGGAGTCAGGGGTCACAGCAGGCAATGAGGAAGATGACCAAAGGGCTGAAAGGAAATCTTGGGAGTGGGGTTTCTAGAGCAGGCCTATTAGTTTCTGAGGGTTGCGGTAACACAGTTCCATAAACCAGGCTCCTTAAAGCAAAACACACCTGTTCTCACAATTTTGGAGGTCAGAAGTCTGGGATGCAAGGTTGTTTGCTCTGGAGGTGCTGAAGTAGCCCGGGATTGTCAGACATGGCTGCCCTCCAGCTGGTAGCTGCACCTTTCCAGTGGCCACCCCTTTCCTCATGGAGCTCCCTCCCTTTGGGGTCTCTCTGTGACTTACATGACACTCTGATAGGGATGGCTGTCATTCAACACAGGCATCCAAATCTGAGATGACACCATTTTAACTAATTGTATCTGCAAAGAAAGCATTTCCAAACAAGGACACCTTCTGAGGCTCCAGGCAGAGACACTCTGGGAGATGCTGTCCACCTGACACAGGAGGCCTTACAGAGCTAAGGCAGAAGCTGTTTGTGTGTCTAGGAGATATCAGAAAAACTCATAGTATCTCTGGGTTCTGTCACAGTTCTGCACACACCAGGAGTGAAGGCTGAGGCAGACATGAGCCCACTCACCAGTGCATATACAGAACCCCCAGGACAGGTGAGGAGACTTAGGGTGTCAAGGTGCTTATAGACATCTCTGTCTAATCAGGTCACCAATCAGCAGAGCAAGCAATGATGCAGAAGCCGTGAACATAGTGTATACACACTTTGTAGAATTTGTTCAGGAAAAGTCATTAAACAAACAGTGATGACAACAGTGAGGATAAACAACAAAGCAAACTCTGGAAAGGAAGAGAAAGTCTCAAAGTTGCCTCATTATAGTGTCTGAAATATTAAGCTTTGAAAACAAAAGACAAAAAAGAACCAGGAAAGTGTGGTCCACAAGCACAGAAACTTCTCACAGAAACAAATCTTGAGGTAGCAAACACAGAAGACTTAGAAGGCAGAGACTTAAAATCAGCACTGTAAATGTACCCAGCAAATTGAAGGAAACCATATCTAAAGAAGCAAAGGTGTTGATTTGAGAATCTCACCAAATTGAGCTCATCAGACTGAGGAATGGATACTAAAGAAAAAGGAACAGAACTTTAGAGATCTGGTAGATATCGTCCAATGTACTAACCTAATCAGAATGGGAATCTTAAGAGGGAAAGAGTCAAAGAAAAAATTAAAAAAAGAATGATTATAAACGTTTCAAATTTGATGGCAAACAATGATCTACAAATCTAAGAAAATAAAAAAACTCCAAGGAGAAAAACTCAAAGTGATACACATTTAGATAAATCATAATCAAACTGTTTAAGTGAAGATAAAATTTCAAAAGGAAAAAGAGAAGAATCACATGCAAGTCATCATCAGTAAGATCAACAATTTGTTTCTGCCAAGAAACCTTTGTGTTATGGGTTGGATTTGAAATGGCCCCCATCAAAACTCACTGTGTTGAAGACTCAGTTGTTGATGGGCTTTGGGTGGAAAGAGATTAGATCATGAGAACTCTAACTTTATTATTAAATTAAGCCATGAATAAGAACATAATTTGATGAAATTATTAGGAGATAATGAAATCTTATATGAAGGGAGTGGTCATGGAGGTATGTCCTTCGGGACTGTATCTTATCCTTACTCTCTCCCTCTCTGGCTGTTTATTTCCTGGAAGCCATGAGGTGAGCAGCTTTCCTCTACCACATGCTTCCACCATGATGTTTCTGCTCCCCCACAGGCCTAAAAGCAATGGAGTTACTGACCATGTATTCAACCTCCACAACCATAAGCTAAAATAAACCTTTCCTCTCCTTAGTTTATTTAAGCCAGGGACTTTGCACAAATGCAAAAAACTGAGTAACACACTTGATGCGACATATGTTAAGCATCTAAAGACAAAGACTGCCAACCAAGAATTCCACATCTAGAAAAACTAGCTTTCATAAATGAAGAAGACATTCAGATGTTCCTGTGTAAATAAAAAATGAGAATTCTTCAGTAGCAGATTTGTCCTTTAAGAAATAGTAAAGGAAATTCTTAAGGCCGGAATGAAAAAGCCTGAAGAAAATAGGTATAGAAGGATCATATCTCAATCTGAAAGAAGCTATTTATAAAACACCTTCAGCCAAAATCACATTAAATGGGAAAAAAACCTGAAATCATTTCCTCTAAACCAAGAACAAGGCAAGGATTTCTCCTATCACCACTCCTATTCAATATAGTACTTGAAAGATACTTAGTCAGGGGAATTAGGTAAGAGAAAGAAATAGAAGGGATATGTATAGAAAGGGAAGAAGTTAATTATCATTATTTGCAGATGACATGATCTTCTACCCAGAAGACACAAAGTCTGGTGGATCTGACTCCTAGCATTAATAACCTAATTCAGAAGTGTAGCAGGGTACAAAATCAACACACGAAAGTCGGTAACATTCCTTCATACCAATAATGAACTCACTAAGAAAAAAAAATCACAAAAATAATACCATTCACGATAGCATCAAGAAAAATTAAATACTTAGATACTCTGAAAAAGGAGACTGAAGATCAGAGAATGGAAAGATCCTTATTTCTGGATAGGTAGAACCAATATTGTCAAAATGGGCATACTTCCAAAACTGATATACAGACTTGACACAATTTCAATCAAAATACCAACAGCATTCCTCACAGAATTAGAGAAAACAGTCCTAAAATTCACATGAAACCAGAAGAGACCAAGAATAGCAAAGGCATCCTGACCAACAAAAGCAAAGCAGGAGGCATCCCAATTCTGGACTTCAAGTTATATTACAAAGCTATAGTGATAAAAACACGCATGTACTGGCACAAAAACAGAGAGATGGATCAGTGGAACAGAATAGAGGATGTAGAAACAAGCTCAGGTACATTCAGCTACCTGATCTTTGACCAAGTGGCTACAAACATACACTAGAGGAAAGAGAGTCCCTTTAATAAATAGTGCTGGGAAAACTGGCTGTCCACATGCAGAAGACTGAGTCTAGATTCATATCTCTCATCATGTACTAAACTAAAATCAAGATGGATCAAAGAACTAATTGTTAAAACAGAAACACTTAACCTGCTAGAAGGTAAAATAGATAAAACTCTTAACACATAGATACAGTGGGACCTTGGCTCATGCACTCAATTCATTCCATGATCCTGGGGAAGATGGCTGTATTCATGTTCTCCACCTAATGCGGAGTTGCAAATGGAAGCAAAATTTTGCTGAGCACGTCTGTATGGGAACTGAATTGTTTGCAAACAGAAGCAGTCGTGAACTGAGATATTACTGTACAGGCAAGGACTTTCTGAACAGAACATAATTGCACAAGAAATAATGCCAAGAATCAACAAATGGGATCACATCATATTAAAAAGCTTCTGCACAGCAAAGAAAACAATGGACAGTGAAGAGACAGCCTACAGAATGGGAAAAAATTTTTGCCAGCTATTCCTTGGATGAAGGACTAATATCTAGAATTTACTAAGAATTAAAAAAAAATTAGATCTTTCAAAATTAAAGATCCAAACTAAACATGGGCTACTGAAATGAATAGACAATTCTCAGAAGAAGTACAAATGGGTAATAATTACATGGAGAAGTCTTCTATCTTGCTGGTCATTAGAGAAATGCAAATTAAAATAACTGAGATTCCATCTTACTCCAAGAAAGAATGGTTATCATCAAGAAATCAAATAACACATGATGGTGAGGCTTCAGGGAAAGAGGAGCCTTCTCCATTGTTGATAGAGTGTAAACTGGTACAACCGCTGTGGAGCTCAGTGTGGAGAGTCCTCAAAAGATTAAAACTAGAAATTCCGTTTGACTCAACTCTTCCCCTTCTAGATATCTTCCCCAAAGGGCTAAAGATATCATATTTTAATGATCCATACATAACCAGGTTTATAGCAGTGCAATTCATAATAGCTAAATCTTGGCAGTGGGCTATACACCCACCAGTAGGTAAAGAAAATGCAGTATTTATGCACAATGGAATACTACTCTGACATAAAGAAGGATAAACTTGAGGCATTTGTAGGAAAATGGATGCACATGGAGATTGTAATGTTAAGTGAAATAAATCAGACACACAAGCTTAAATATCACATGGTTTCTCTTACATGAGAAATGCAAAATATACATAAAGAGCAAAATAAAAGACAGGTGACAGGAAACAGGGAGCTAGAGCTTTGATAAAGGAGAAGGAGACCAAGCGACGGGGGGAGGGAGGGGAGGAGGGAGGGAGGAGGTGGACAATAGAAGAATGAAGATGTGTTCTGCCCACCGGCAATGCCCCATCAGGATGTGACTATTACGTACCGCGCACATGGACTAACAAAAAGTAAAGACTGAACAATAGCAACAAAAAAAGACACTGGGAAGTGGCTCAAATTCTCATAAAGAAATAAAGAGCAATGGTAAATATAACTTCTATTAGTTGATTTCAAAGGCAATGATAGAAAACAACAAATATAAAACTTTCTACAATCTCAGAAGGTGAAAGTTGTAATTTGTGTGACAGTGCTAGCACAGAGAAGGGAGGAAAGGCCCAGTCAAAAGTACTCCAGGAGGCTGAGGCAGGATGATTCCACGTTCGAGTCCAGCCTAGGCGTCCTCACCACTTAGACAGACCCTTTCCCAAAACAAAAAAAATTTTAAAGAGGGCTAAGGATGTACTTAGATACTATATATCTAAATAACAATGTGTTATACAGAATAGCAATACGATGTTATTTTTTATTCTTAATAGCATTTTACAACTCTTTCCATATGAGCTCTGCAATTTTGAAATTAAATTTATTTATAAGCATTTTATAAATTTTGCTGTTAGCTCAGTGGCACTGTGCCTACCTCACAAGCGCAAGATCCTGAGTTTGATCCCTGGCACCAGAAAAAATAAATAAATAAAATAAATAAATAAATTTTGCTGTTATTTTAAAGGCAGTACATGCTCCATGTCTATTTCTAGGTGCTGCTAGTACAAGAAAGACTATCTGAGAATCTCATTTCATCGTGTACTCTGACACTTACCTAAAATTCTTTAGGAAGTTTCTATCAGAGTATCTTGGGTTTTGAATGATAAAAAAGAGATTAAGCTTTTTCCATGTTCATGTTGGTTATTTCATGTTGTTTTCTTATTGTGTGGGTTAAAGCCTCTAACAAAATATAAAAATTAACGATAACAGCAGCCACCCAATTTCTTTTCATACTAAAACTATCTTCGGGTGCTCAATGTGATGTGCTGTTATTTAGGTATATAACATTTGCTATATTTAAAATATTTATTTTTATTTATGTCTTCTATAACATTGTAATAAGAATGGCTTAGTTGGGTGTGGTGGAGCACACATGTAATCCCAATATTCTGGGAGGATCACAAATTTAGGCCTAGGCTATTGAGAAAGACTGCCTCAAAATTAAATTATCAAACGGGCTGGGATACAGATCCCTGTGAAGACTCGGGGTCAGTGTCCAGCACCGGGAAAGCAGTAGGAAGAGGAAGAAGAGGAGGAAGAGAGGGAGGAGGAGGAAGAGAGGGAGGAAGAGGAGGAGGAAGAGAAAGATTAAGAGGGGAGGAAGGGGAAGAGAAGGAGGAAGAGGAGGCATAAGATGAGGAGAGGAAGAGAAAGAGGGAGAAGAAGAGGAAAAGGAGGGGAGGAGAAAAGGCTTGTGTGTTTCGAATTCCTTCTCAGACTCAGTCGGATGGTTTTTCTAGCCTAACAAGTGGTTTACACCGCCACATTTCCTGGTGTCGAACACTTCTGCTTCCCTGTAATAAATCCTGCCCGATTGGAACACGAGGATCCCCGATTACCACCTAAGTAGGCTACTAGTGAGGATTCTCGGAAGAGTTCACAAGTTAATGATCCTTCGGCTGCTGAAATGGGCACTGACTAGGGACATTTCCCAAATGATTTCTCCAAGCCACTCTACTAAGTTGTGACTGACGTGGAAAAAGCTGAATACATCAAATGTACACAACTCGATGAGCTTGCAGATGTGGGTATGCCCACCCTGAGACCACCATGGGAGAGGGATGCTCAGCGTTAGGGAAGTACACAGAGCTGGGCGGACCTGTCGACTTGTTTCCTCTGATGGCTTGACGATTGCTCCTCCTGGGAGTCCCCCTGCACGTCCACCTGCAGAGTCACCAGATGGCCGCTTCCCACCCTGGCTCCCTTCCCGCCAGGGCATCCAACAGGTCAGAGTGATGCTGTGGACAAGGGCTTGAGTCTTTGCTTACCATGCAATACCCCCGTTTCCTCAGATATAAAATGGATGCAGGGACAGGACCTCACAGACTGCTTGGATGGACTGGCACCAATCGGGGGTCCACGGCATCATACAGAGCCACCGCATCATCGCTGAGGTTCACCCTGTCCCAGCAGAGCCACGGCCAGCAGCAGCAGCGAGGGGCAGGGTGGCATTTCCTCTGCCCTCCGCTCTTACCCAGGCCATGCACCATTGCTTCCTCAGCCACTGGCCTTCTAACAGGGTCCGAATCCTTTGACTCTTCCCAATTTGCTAGAAACCCTTTGAAAGGTGACGGGTTGGGGTGGTGTGGCCCAGGCAGATGAGAGAAAAGCAGCACCAACACACCCCGTGTGGAGCCCATCCCCAGGGCCTCCGCCCGTCGGTCTGTGTGTTCTGTGGTGCTGAGCTGGCCCCGTGCACATGGGAGATGTTTAAGTCTGTGCTGCATGTTTCACAGAGCAGACAGCCCCAAGGGTTGCCTGGTCCTGGTGCTCGGCCGTCTCTCTAACCACGCGGGTAGCTGCCTGCTCTAACTGTGCCTGAGCCAGTCTATTTTAGCCTCACCTGTCTGACACCAACCAGGAAGCAAATACTTCAAAGAGGTGCAGAGGAGAGGAATCCACTCTTTCCGTTTCACGATCTGACCATGCAGAGTCCTGGTCAACCCACAAGAGGTGGTCCTGACAGCATTCCATCTGCTGGCAGATTCACAGTGTAGTCAAGCCAGCTGGTTATCCTGTTAAGTCATTTGCATGTAGTGCAGTAGCTGAGGCTGGAGGTCTTGACTTATGAAACGGCATGTCCTGTGATTATCCGATTGTCTTCATGGGATCACTGGGTGAGAATCAGGCTGTGATGTTTACAGCTTCCTTCCGATAATCACTGGACTCACAAGGATAAGAAAAATGGAAAGACAACAGAAAATACATCAAGAAATAATTGTGGATGTGCTGTCACACCCCTCCCGACTCCCACAAATGAACAACAGTCCCCGGTTACCGAGTGGCGACCAGGCACCAGGAGTGTTTGCCTCTGCTGCCTGACCTGACGCCTCCTGTCCCTCGGGGGATGTGACCCTGCTCGGCTGCCCAGGAGGTCAGCACCCAAAGGAGCTGGCGGCAAGCTCAAGGTTTCACGGCTGGCGATGGGCAAAGTTAGGAACCAAGTCTGCATCTTTCTCCCTCTAAAGATTTTATGCTAATCTGTTTCTTCTGTGATACCATAATTCACCTTTAAAGAGGAAAAAAAATCCATAAATAACTAGAAAGTAGTCAACTCATAGCCATAAAAACGTCCGTATTTAAGTATCACACTGAGCAAAGTTAATCATTGTTGCTTTTGATAGATTTCCAGGGTTGATGTCTGGGAGGAGGCAGAGGGTGCAGAGCATCCTTGTCCTTACCTGGTGCCCCCGCCCCGCCCCTGTGTCTGTGCGGCTTCTGCCGCTGGCCTACACCGGCTTCTAGCTTCTGCGGAAGTCACCACTGCTGCCGGAGGAGCATCTAGCTGCCTTAAGTGTCTTTTGGAGGAAGCTGATTCCAAACCGTAACAGCTGCTCTCTGCCACTCTGGTGACTGGGACTGGGGGGAGAGCGCTCTGCTCCAGCCTGGGCCTCGATGTCTTTCCATGCTCTCCTTTTCAAGCCCGCTTCCCCCACCCCACCGTGTACCTGGGCGCACTGAGATCTGCTTCAAGTTTCTTTCTCCCATAAAGCAGTGTCCCCAAATAACCCACCTGAGCTTCTCCTTCCAGATGATTTACACCTGTGTTACTGCACTTGGTTCTGTGCTTTCCTCTGACCTTACAGTAAGACATACAGGGTCCTTACGACGGCAGCTGTCACAGCCACACTGAGAATTAGAAAAAATTTGTTCATAAAAACTGCAGTTAGCAGCGTGACTTGACATCCTGCATACTCAGACCCAGATGAGGAGCCAGCCCCAGGGGGTGGAAAGCCCCAGGGAATTCGAGCCTCTTGCTTGGCCAGTGTGTGGTGGAGGAGACGGCCCAGAGCCCAGCGCAGTCCAGCAGCCCACACATGCTGATCCCCACAGACCTCCTCTCTGTCCTGCCCCTTCACAGCAGTCCTGGATGTGCCAGGCTCTGCCCTCTGGGGGAAACAGCAGTACAATTTCCATCCTGCTGGGGCAAGGAGGAGATGCAGGTGTTGGCACACGAGAGGCACGGCCCATGGTGCTCAGCGGGGCTGCAGGGCACCTGCCATTCAGCACAGGAGCCCTTCTGTCTGCTCATTGCTGAAATCCACAGCCTTCTCCTGCAAGGTCAACCTGCTGTGAATTCCGGGAGCTCTTTGCCGAAAACTGCTGTACTTAGGTGCTGTTTCACAGAGAACTACACCAATCACAGGGCGTCCTTTTTGGCATCGGCAGTGTGGTGTCCTGGAGGACTGGTGAGGGCAGAAGTCATGATGACCTTGGGGATGCACCTCACTGTGATTTCCACTTCGTTGGGAAATGGTGGCACAGCTTCGGTCAGCTCTCCCTTCTTGCCTGGACAGGAAGGCAGAGCTTCATGAGGGAAGCTCTCAGCTCTTGGAGGCTTGGCTTCTGCGTGCTCATTACATGGCTTTTCAATATGCCAGACACACAGAAGCTGCACGGCAGAGTCACTGTCAGATTTGCTGATCGATTTTGCATCGGAACAGCAGCCACTTCTCTCCTCGAAGCTGAGGCTGAAAGGTAGCTGCCAGACTCGGGGAGGTCCTTCAGACCTGAAGCAAACAGCGGACCAAGAGCAGAAACTGGGAGTCCTGGGCCGCTGGCGGCTGTCCGCGGTGCGAACACCAGGCACTAGACCGTGGCAGAGGACAGGGACACAGGGCTGAGAAGGCCCCTTTCCCATGGAGGTGGCAAGCCTGGAATCCATCTCTGGCCAGCTCCAAACTCAGAGCCAGGGTGGACAGGGCCAAAGGAGTGACCTCACCAGATCTGCCCCGCAGCCAGCAGAGGAGGCCTTCAAAATGCAGCAGCAAACACAATAAAACCCTTTGGCAGAAGTAGGGGAGAAGGGCTGCAGCTCCAAAGGGAGTTGAAATTACGTTGAATGGGTCTTGGTAAAGCCACGGCGAGATACACCGCTACATATTATTTATTGATTGGACTACAGGCCCTGCTACGTCTCAAGTGCTTTATAGATTTGCACAGGATTGGGGTTGCAGAATTCAGCCTTGGAATGAGAAGCCTTTGCTCTTCGAGTTATTTCTTCTGCAGCAGTGTGTTTTCTTGTTTTGCCTCAACTTCCTCGTCTGGGAGATGGGGAAAGCATGCACAAATCTGTCTCTCTTCATTTCCTCTACGTGGGCACCATGGGTGGACAAGACTCTTGATCTTTTGGATTTCATTGTCAGTTCCTCCAAGAAAAACCTCCTTGCTGTGTGCTACTCGCAGCTGACAGGTCTGGGAGTCTGACAAAGAGGGTCTCGGGGTTCCAAGTGTTCAGGAGCGTTACTGTCACGGGCAGCTCAGATATCCTGAGAGGTAGTGCTCGGACCACAAAGGATCCTGAGCAGATTGGCTGTAAAAGTCAGAACATGGGCTACTCCTGGCTCTAGCACCAGCTTATTGTACAGTCTGGAACAAGCCAGGTTGGTTGTTTGTTTCCCTCTGTATAACGAGGGGATTGGACTAGATATCCTCTTATGTTCTTGCCTGCTCTTACAGTGTGTATTATAGCTTTGAAATTTGTGACTTTTTTTACAAGAAGTATAAAACATTGGCTCTTTGAAAGACACACACACACACACACACACACACACACACAAAACGGTATTTTTCTTTCATTCCATTAAAATAACCCCTTGTTGCCAAATTAGTGATATGTTAAATTAGGATTACAGTGTTCAATGTCTGTCTTTGGCTGGAACAAACTGGTAATCAATCTTAGCTCTGAAATAGAACAATTTTTTTTTTTCAGTGCAGTTTTCTTTATTGTGGTTTTGGGTTGTTTTCTCCACAGTTAAAGTCCTTTAGACATCACTACAACATGTCGATTGCTTTTGATTAACTTGTACTCAAGACTATGCATTTGGGATGTTTCCTACAAACTTACAGAACATTGGAGTATCTGATTAGATATCACGTAACTAAACACATACATATGGAAATGAAACCAAAGTTAACAATCCCCCAGTCTAGGTTTTCACATGTTTTGCAAATCTAACCTAGCTAAAATCCAAACACTGGTGGTATAGCTTAGCTGAAAATGCAATAGAAACTCTGATTCTAGTGTTCTCACAGGTTTCACTAAATTACAAAGAAAGTGTACATGATAACTTTATCAAGTTTTTCAAAAAATAACTGACAATTTCTACACCTCCAGGTAGAACACTCTTTTTTAAAACAAAGGCGCTACCTTCCTAAATAATAAAGGAAGAGCAGGAAAAGGGAAAGAAGCCTGGGGAGGTTACGTTCATTGCTAAATAAGCAAGTTATCTATTGGAGCCTAAAGTTAGAACCTGTTTTCCCAAGTTGCCAACATCCACCTGTCTGTCCACGCACCTGCCCAGTTCTCTGTATCTTTCCTCACCCTCTTCCTGCATGTAGTGGTGGTCCTGTTGGATATACTGAAAATTCCCAGTTCCAAAAATAAGGCATCTGGCTTTGGGTGTTTTTAATGCCTGGCTCAGATACTTCCTCTTTGTGTGATAGCTTTGATTTCATTACTGAACTAACGATTGATTTGTTTGGCTCGTCTTGCTTCAACTTGTTTGGTAAAGATGAAGAGAGCGCCTAACCTCTTTGGCATTTACTAAAAGCAAGGAGACTTAAAATAGATCCCAACGAGTGATATTTTTTCACTGTACATAGAAGTTAAAGATTTAAAAAAGACCCTAGCTGGGCGGGCTGATACCGAAAGAGCCACATAGAAGAGAACGAGACACTACCCTAGGCCACAGGCTTCAGCTTCTCGTCCTCACACAGACGTGGGTGGCATGATGGGAGAGGACTCACGGAGCTCCCGACAGTGGGACAGGAGGAGGCCACAGCACCGCAGAGGGACCTTCGGGAACGGACCTGCATGGTGGACAGAGCAAGCAATGGGAGGAAGGAAGAAAGAAATGCACAGCATGATTGTGCGTGGATCCTGCTCATGAAGCTGATGGAGACAGGGCCAATCCGGCCACACACAGTCCTTGCCCCAGGTCTTCCCCGTGCTCAGTGTCCCACAGACAATGCAGAAGCTGCGATCACAGCACACTTCAACTCCAGCGTATTTCTTCAATGTCCAGTGAACACTGAGCCCTGGGGACGGACAGGGACCAACAGCCAGAAGTAGGTAGCACCGTGTAACTGTGCTGCAGGCGGTGCACTGCTGACTGCCCTGCCAGGAAGAGCTCCACAGCCTCCCGGCCCCAGCCAGTCCTGCTGTAAGGATGCAGCTGAGGACAGAAGCCTCTGCAGAACAGAATCCTGCTTTCTCCATGGTTTCCATTCTTCCCCATTGAGGTCGAGCCCCTGGCCTGGTCTGGGCTGCGCTTTTCCTGTGGATCCCCGGGTGCCCACTGACTCACGTGTGAGTCTTTCCTGTAACGTTCGGTTGGTCCTCCTGGGCTGTCCACTGTCTTGTGCACAGACATAGTGTCCTCCAAGGGTGATTTGTCCTCGGGCATGATTTTAGCAAATCTGGCTGCCGACAGCTCTGCTAAGGCCCGTCGGCAGGGACTGTGGCCACTGATTCCTGCGCTCCTGGTCATAATCTCCTGCTCACCTTTGGCATTAGCAGCACCCTAAAGGCGAGCACCGATGCTGCATCAGCATTTCTTACTTGATAGAATCCACGTTTCCACTCTTTTCTCAGCTGAATTATATGCAACCAGAACTTTGGCAGCTTCTATTCAGAGTCAGCAAGAAGCTTTATAAAATCGATGTTTGGCATTTGGCAATATCCTGCTCTCACTGCTCTGACATTTCTTCCCTCTGTTCCAAAGGATTTGACAATTTCTCTTTATTCAGTTGCACTTCTTGCCATGTCCTGGGCAATCCTTTGTCACGTGCTGCAGGAACACAAAACAACATAGCTCCATCTACTTGTGATCTAGCCTTTCCCAGGAGCAGCGGAGCCCTTGGCAGCTGCTTTGCAAGAAATGAAGAATGGTGGCGATTTGTCTAATGTGCAAATGTACAGCACTAATATAAATCTGGGCCCTGATGATCTATTTCTATGTATTTCTGCATCCAAAATAACTTTATTTCAATGCCAAATGACAGGGAAAGTTTTCTGAAGACATTTGAAAGCATAATTGCCAGCAGTGCTTGTAATCTGAAGTGAAGCAGCAAAAATATGAACAGCCCTAATCAAGCTTGCGCTGTGTCAGGCACCTAGCAACTGCTTCCTGGCCGCGAGGTGGTGACATGCCAGGGGCATCATAAGATGAATTTCTAGCTCAGAGATGTCGATGTTAAAATATGAAAGAAATGCATTTTAAAATGGTTGAAATGTGGTGAAGATTTATAGGCTATACATGGAGCTTACAGGAGAATTCCTAACTCAAACACTGACCATAAAGCAATAAAGAAGAAAAGGTCAAAGGAAGGTATATGTAGAAATCAGTCAATTAGAAGCCAAAAGCAATAGGATCATTTTAAACCATTTTGTATTTTAATTTTTCTTGGCCCTTCTGGACATAGAATAAGATCGTCTACGAAAAAGTTCCCTCCTTTATCTTCCTTTCCTCTCTCTTCCTTTCCTATCTCTCTCTCTCTCTCTCTCTCTCTCCAGTATTTATGACTTTCATTATTTTTCTCTTGTCCCATCACATTGGCTACCATGCTGCTGGGTTTTGGTTCAAGATGAGTACCTTTTAATCATGTTGTCTTTCCCATTTTACTCAGAATTTTTAGAAAAGCCTGAAATGGATGTAGGATTGAATCAAATGTCCCTCCTTTCCTTGTCGATTGGAATGGTCACAGGGTTCTTCCCTGGGATCTGGCCCATCACTCATAGTGCTCACTGTCTAATACTGCAGCATTCCTGTACTCAAGGGTGTAGCTGTACTGTGGTTGCCTGTTAGTCCAACATAGCACAGCTGAGCACGTGTCATTTAAGAAGATAAACACGCAGCATTAACAGCACCCATCTGTACATATCCAGTCTGCTCGGGCCGGGACTGATGCCCGTCAGAGTTCTGAGGTCTCACATATCTTCTACATCAACCCCAAACTCCCACAGCAGAGAGAGTAGTTCTACTTGGTACATGAAGTTGCACAGTAGAAATAACTAGATCTTGTCAGGACACTAGGCAGAGCAAAAGGACAATCTATAAATGGAGCCAAATAAATATGACAATAAAAACGACTCTCTGAATCAGTGAGGCAGGGATAGAGTGAATCCCAGTTTATCTTCCAGGAAGTAACACTGTGCCTGGCTGTGAGGCCTCCAAGTGCCTCCTGTGATCTTTGTCCCATGGAGCTGGTGACGGCTGGAGGTGACAACATGGGGTCCCAAGGAGTGGAGCCCAGAGATTGAAAGAGCAGGCAGGTCCTGGGCATGGGCATGGGCCTCCACCACTGTGGGTAACCTTCGGGAGCATCACCTGGGGAGATGCTTTGACAATGAAACATAATAACATTACTTCCCTTTCCCACCGGAAGCTGAAAGGATTTATAGATCACACCCATTTGTCAGTTGTCTCAGCAATTACCTGAGCTCCTTTACGGATGATAAATTATGTATTTTCAACAAGAGATTAAAATATGTAATACCTGCAAATTTCTCCTGAAAATTTTCTTTTTCCTAAAAGCTTGCTGTTTTGTGATGTTTCCATTAAAGTAGTAAAACATGCTGACCTTTCAGAGCTCCAAATGACAGCTGTGGCTGGACATCTTCATTACTTTATCAATTGACAGCACATCAGAACATTCCTGCTGCAGTCTGTTCTCTGTTATTTGCCCCCAAAGATCGAATGTGTTGCTCCAGTTCTGGGCCCCCACTCTCCCCAGGCACTCGATCTCATCTGCAGGCAGAGGGAGAGGAAACTCGCACTTTTCCTGGCTCTGGCGATGAAGAGCTCTTTGGGAGATGCTTCCTCCTTGTACCTGGGTCTGTCACTTACTTGCCACTGAGATGAAGACAATCAAGGTAAGGTCCACACCATGCGCAGAGTGTGGTTCATTTTGGAAGAACTGTGTGTGGTCTGAAGTGGAGAGACAGAGCCAGCCTGGCAGTGACTGCAGAACCTGCAGTCCAGCATCAAGGTGGCCATGTGGAGTGGGCATCGCCAGAGCTGCCAGCTGCGGGGCAGCAGGCAAGGTGCGGGTGGGGATGTGGCCTCACGACGCTGTGCCACGTGCCCTCTCGAAGGTCTAAGGGAAGAAGTTGCGCCCACGCCCAGGAGCTGGTGGGTCTCCTTCCTGGACCCCCACCCTGAGTCTTCTGAGAAGGTCCACTGAGGCAGTGCCGCCGTGTTGGCTTCAGCGACAGGCAATGTTTATCGTGACGTGAGAGTGGATCTTGATGTGAGTGCAAACTGACTCCCCTGCAGAAGTCACAAGAAATGGGTACCAAGCAACAGAAGGGAGCTTGTGAGAAGGCCAGCTGTGCTGTGTCTCTGCACTCCCCATGCTGGCCACCGGCTCGTCTCAGAGACACAGACTCGGTGCCATCGCTTCTCTGTGGCACCTTCTCTGCCTCCTGCTCCGAGGCCTCCCTGGGCTCCTCCCTGGGCTCCCCTTGCAGAAGTCCTAGCACTTCGGGCCTCGGGAGGGCCACGCCCCACACCCAGTGTCAGACAGCGGAGCCTGGGGACCCGCACACCCTCCCCAAGGCAGGAGTGTTCTGGGGCCAGGCCTGATGGCTGCCACTTGTCTCAGCAGATACGCCAACCTGGCACCTCGAGGCTGCGCCCAGGCCATGGGCAAACATTTCCTCCAGGGATTGTAACACATGACCTCACCTGTGGCACCCCCAGCCTGTGGCGGAGGCTGTGTCCCCTTTCCCTCTCTCTCCCCTTTCTCCTACTCTGCTTGTCTCTGTGTGAGGCTCTGTTATCTCACAGACACACACTTTCTAAAAGGTTTCTAAACCCAAAGGCCGCTTTTTACATCTAAACGGGGCAGCTCGGCAGGGCTTTTCACTGGAGTGTGGCGCTTTTGCTTGGTACCTACACCGACCATTACAGAAATCTGGGGACCATTACGGAAATCTGGATGTAGGAGCCTTTAACGGAGGGCATTTTGGACTATGGAACAGTAGAAGCTGGTTCTTGTTTTGCAGGGCTGGGACTGTTGAGCTTAGCAGGCGCTTGCTGTGAGATGAGCAGAGGACACTCGGCTGTGGGAGGCGAACCCCAGTCCGCGTGGCCCATGCTTGGTGTGGAGGCCTCTGCTTAAGGCCAGCTCCTCCCCCCCGGCTCTGGCTTGGACGGTGGAAATGGCTCGCATGTCTTCTGTCAGCAGGGTTCACGAGCTGGGGCCCAGTCCCCTGTGTCAATGCTGAGAGGCGGGGGGTCATGAATGTCAGAGGCAGTGAGACGCTATCAGGTCTCTGGGGACAGGGTCAAAGCTGTTCTCGCGGGACCCTGACACAGTTCTTGGGAGCAGATTGTTATAAAGAGAACAGGACCTCCCCACCCCCGCCTCTGACTTCTGCCCCCCCTGATGCCCCCAGGACCCGCACATCTTGTGTACTCAGCCACGATGCCACCTGCTGTTGCGGGACACGGTCAGCAGAGCCCTCACCAGCCAGTTGCTGTGCTGTTTGGACTTTTCGAGTCCCCAAACCATGAGCTAATGAAGCTCTTTTCTGGCTGTCTCCCTCCAGCAGTCCTTGGCCCATTGTGGGTGCTCAGGAGTGAGAAGGTGGACAGGAGCCACTGTCCGCCCAGTCTGGTGTCACTTCGAAGGATGAGGCCGGATTCTTGTCTCTCAGAGTCACCTGCGGCCCAGCCTGGTGTCCAGCCTGGCCGCAGAGGGCTGTGTGCACCAGTCTGTCCAGGGAGCATAGCCAGCCGCGTGTTTCCGAAAGCCACTCTTCCTCAGAGCCTGCTGGGGATAGTCACCCCCACCTCCCTCCCCACCTGCTTCCTGCTCCTCCTCTCCCTGGAGTCATCCCAAAGCCACACCTGTCCTGCAGATGCCCCCAGATAGACTACTCACCGGGTCCCCGCTGCCTTTCTTGCCCTTGGCTCCACTGCTGGGTGCACAGTGAGCAGAAAGTGTTTGCAGAAAGTGCACCAAGGACAGAGCTGCCACGCGCCTGCCGGAAACCTGCGTCCCCGCCTGCTGTCTGCCCAGGCCGACACAGTGGCTGGTACCTTCCTAGCTGCTCTGGACCCTTGCTGTCCTGCTTTCTCTGACAGCGACATATTTCCCTGGACTCACTGCACACCTGACATCCTCTCCATCATTTCTGGGTTTTGTTGTCACTTTCTCAGAGAGGGCTTTGTTGAGCATCCTAGCTTACGTAGCCAGCCTTTCCCTGTAGTTTTCTAGTGCAACTCTGTGCTTCTTGTTTCTTAGATGCCACAGGTGTGGCTCTTTGCTCAGCTGAATCTGCATATAGCTGTCAGTTTGCTGAGAGCCAGTGCTGTGCCTGTCACAATGACCGTTGTACCCCAATATCCTCAGTGCTCTGCAGGATAAAGCAGACAGAATCTGCTCAATGAACTAAAGAAAAACACCGCTCAGTGACTGACTGTCCTAGACTCTGATGAGAGTCAAGGTCCCAGTGCAGAGCTTGATGGGGGAAGAAACCTTGCTGACACATTTTGTCCAGGAGAGATGGGTAGACCTCATCGTGCCCCTCGATCCTGAGTGGGGCTGGATGGGAGGACCTGGTTTCAGCTTGATGGCCCAGCAGGGTTCTCATACTGAACCCCCAGATTAGGGACCATGCTTGGGGTGTCACTGGGGGTACAGGGTACCTGACCCTAGAGGGGGATGGAGCCAAGGGTGCCTGGTCTCTGTCACCGGCAACCCATCTGCTGCCTGTCCTGCAGCTCCAGGCCAAGTGAGGGAGACAGGGAGATGCAGCCATGCACCCAGAGCCTGGTCTTCCCTTCCATCTTCCTGTTAGTTGGACCTTTCATTTGGAGAATGCTTGAAGTGAGCAACTTGGCCCAGCCGCTGAGGGGTAGGAACTGGTTGGCTCAGAAAGTCAGGAGATGACATTTATAAGAGAAAAAGGACATATTTTTCAGAACACAACTGTTGTCCCCCTGACAAGCGTGTTTCTTGACACTCACGCTTGTCCGTAGGGCATGGGCTGGGTCGGGGAGGTGTCAAGAGGGCACAGATGGTGGCTGTGCACCTTGAAAATTGATAAAACAAGGCCGTTGCCAGACAGGGACCATAGGTATTTCAGGGAATTGTCTGCCGTCTAGGGTTTTTGTCCAAAAGAGGCTGCATGACACCAGGTCACACTGAGTTCCCAACTCAGTTGTCCCAACAGCTTCTGTTCTACTCCCTGTTAAAGCTTATCCCAAAGCCAAGCAGATGTGTGTGTTTAACTCACCTGATTTGTTTTCTTTCCAAACACTCAGTTTGGTTGAACTGCAAATAAAGTGATGAGAAGGAGAGAGGCACGTGCCCTGGGAGATGCTCTACGGTGGGGGTGGGTGACAGTTGAGGCCTTGAGGGCCAGGGTGCACAGTGACACTGCTGTCACCTGACGCGATTATTCGCACAGTGGAGCTGGGAGATGGTGACATGCTTGTAGGTTATGAGAGGGCAACAACATTGATTAGCTTTCGGTTTCTTCTAGAGTGTTAAAATTTCCAGGGCTACTATTACAATAACAAAAGTCAAATATGTATCTTTCAGACCAGTAGAAGATTCTAAGTGAAATAAGAAAACAGCCCCAATTCAATGAAAAAAAAGGCAAGAAAAGGAAAAGTTTACAACTAAATAAATTAAGATAAAAATTATCAAAACAATGGCAAAGAGGAAAAATAAATGGAAAATACAAGCTAAGGTAAGAAAAATGAATGTACACATGCAGCTCACAGCAGTGTATATGGGCTGAAATCCTCCACTGAGAGAATTACAGGAAAAATAAAACAAAATCCCGAAATGGCTTGTTACTAACAAGGAACATATATACGTCTAAAAACATCAAAAGGTAAATAAAAGGATGGAAAATATATTGGCTAAATATTAATTTAAAAATAGACTTGTACAGTAAAAATAACATTGGAGCAATGCCTTCTGAGGCAAAAAGTTTTTAAGACAAACATAAAAAGGGTAACTACTAAATGATAAAAGCTTTAGATATTTAACAAGATGTAAAAATTCTAAACTTCTGTATATTTTCTAAAGTGGTTTACATAGTAAACAAAAAATTTATCAAAATAATAAGAAGAAATTGAAGAAACATATCATAGTAGATGTTAATGCCTTTAATGCCTTTCTCAGTAAGTATTAGATAAAAGAGCCAAAAATCAGTGAGCATAAAATGATTCAAACAATATAAGCATTAAATTTGGATTAATGGGCATATCTAGAATATACAATAAACAAATGGAAACTACACATTTCGAAATGCACACACACAATTTAGCAGACATAGCTTTTAATATGCTACAAAGCAATTCTCAACACATTTCATACAATCTGGCATTTTGTACTGCTTTTCTGTCCATAAACTAAATTAGAAATTGATTTAAAAACCTTACTCCATCCTAACTTTATAAATAAAATACACACATTATAAAAAATACACATATCCAATTTTTAAAAAGCACTAAAATTAGAAAATAGCAAACGAAAAAATTTGTGTGTGACACAGGAAAGAATGGCATTTGAGTACAATTTACATTATTAAAGACAGGCCGTAAATGAATTAAATAAACACTAAGAAGCTTAAAGAAGGCATTAATATTTAAAAATTGAATTGAAAGTAAATATACAGTGAAGCTCTACAAACAAAACACTGATTTGTTCTAAAGACTGAGAGCAGGTTGATTCCAATCAAGGGTCTGTTCGAGGAGGTGAAGCCAAAGACTATTAGGGATAAAACGTAGGGCACGCCTTCAGAAGGAATAGACAGCCGATAACGAAGTATAAACAACTGTATATCCACATGGCTTAAAACCTAGGTAATTTCTTAAAAATACAGTTTATCAAGGAAAAACTCATTGTTCAATGGTGTTTCCCAGCCATTGAATTAGGATTAATAAGGGAGATTAGCAATTTTATGCATGCTCTAAAATGAATATACCAAGTCAATTACATTTCCATATACCAGAAACCAAGGCTTAGAAATGCATAAATGCAAAAATACGTGGCATTTAGAACTTACTTTAGAAATAAGTAATTCCACACATTCATGGAAAAATAGAAAATATTTTGGAAAAATGTTAAAATCAAAGGACAGATAGAAGAAATTCATGTAATGGGAAAAGACTTATAAAGACAGTAAATTCTTGCCAAAGTCATTTATAAATTCAAACAAAGTCCAATCAAAATCACAGTATGTTTACCCATGGAACAGGATAGACTGATCCTGCTTCTTTTTTTTTTTTTTCAGTACCAGGGATTGAACTCAGGGTCTTCATCCTCAGCCCCTTTTTAATTTTATATTCTGAGACAGGGTCTTGCCGAGTGGCTAAGATGCCCTGGCTGGGCTCAAACTTGTGAGCCTCCTGTCTCAGCCTCCCAGAGTGCTGGGGTTACAAGTGTGCACCGCCATGCCCAGCTTTGGTAGTTTTGTTGAAGCAAAAGAAGCTCAGAAAAAAACCACCTGTGACAATTTTGAGGAGAAAAGAAATTCACTGGGATACCTGTTCCCTCTGGCACCCAGGAGGCTTTTGATGGAGCCAGTGCATTTGGACAGCGGGATGGGCACCTGACTGACAGAGCCAAACTGGAGTCCAGAAACAGGTCCAGATGCAGAGGCCCGTGACCCTTGGCAGAGGTGACCCTGAGAATCGGGCAGTGAGCCAGTTGTTCATCTGAGCCCTGGGATACGGTTGGTCAAGCCCGGGGAGAAGCACCTACAGCACCCTCAGTGGCGAGACAAGGCGCACCGGAGGCCCAGGGCCCAGTCAGCACTGTGCACGCCCTGACCACAGCGTGGCCGAGGGCTCATGGTCCATAAAACACCACACAGCAGCAATGAAGCCCTTTAAAAATAGGTCTATTTTCACAAAGTGCAGTCAATCAAAGAATATGGCAGTGATGAAATATGTCCTGTGAAAAATGTGTTTTCCAAGTTCAAAACAACTGAGCAGTTGCTGTTTTGGTTTAATGATATACATGGACTGATAAAAATGCAATGTGTACTTAAATTTAAAAATTGTATTACAGTAAAAGACACATTGTCATGGATCTGCCTGACAACATTCCTTACCCCGTCAGTCACTGTTCTTCCCCCTTTCTGCAGCAGCTCTGGAGTCCTCTTGCCTGAGTGTCTTTACGAGGTGTGATAAAAAATACTGTGGATGCTGCTGCCGAGCACCATGCAGTGGAACAGCAGCTCCTAAAAACACGATGCTGTGTCCTCATCCACCCTGTTCACTGCATCTGGCACCTAGCGACTTCTGGCTCCTCCCAAGTCAACATGACCACGAAAGGGAGACATTCTGAGTCGATTCAGGACATCAAGGCAGCCAGGACAGTTCGACTAAGACACTAATGAAAGAGAACTGCAGAGCTGCTGCAGAAAGTGGCAAGAATGATGGGGTAAGTTAGACTCGAGGGGGAGGATTTCGAGGCAGATTCATAGCAATGTGTCTTTTTTTTTTTTTTGGTACCGGGGATCAAACTCGGGTCCTTGAGTTTGCGCAGCAGGCGGCGAAACCACTGAGCTGCTAAATCCCCGGCCCTATCTTTTACTGCAGTAGTTTTTTAAACTTTAAGCATTCACCACATTTTTGATCACATCTGCTCTCTCCAGCTGCACAGGACGGTGGTCGAGGTCGTGGTGGCAGAGAGTGCTTTCAAAGGCAAAGGAACGGGTTTAAGTTACCACAGTCTCTCTCTCTGGCTGCTTGCAGGCTTTCTTAGGGTCTAAGATTTCCGACCGAGAGGTGGGGGCGGCCACCCTCCGCCGAGTGCAGCCCACCCCGCACGTCCAGGTCATGCAGGGGCAAGGGACCCTCTCGCCTTCTCAGCCGCAGGTCCTTCCTAACCCTAAATAAACCGTGTTTCTAAAGGAACAGATTGGGATCACTTTTGTACGCAGCACTGTAACTGTTCGTCAACAAAAAGGAAAGCGTGCATCGCATGGTTTCGAATATTCTCTTTTCTCTCTTCTGGGATTTGAAGATACTTCCTTTCCCTTTGTCCCCACATGGTGCCTGGCAAGTTTCCTTCTCAAACGCAACAGTGTTTACAAAAACGCGCACTGGGATTTTACACGCCCACACGTGACTCATCCGCAAAGCTGCCCGGCGCCGATGTCACTGTGGGATGGGGCGGCAGTGTCCCGTCCCCAGCTGGGGGCAGCGGTTAGAGCCAGGGCCAGAGCTGGGTGCCCCCCCCCCCCGGGCCTCGGGATGGGATGACTCACCGCCCTAAGCTGGATTTGTTTATTCTGGGGCCGCATTTGTCAGCCTAGCCCTGGGGTCAGCGAAGCTTCTAAAAGCCTGTGGGTCAGAGGTGGTTTGTGCCAAGGAAAGCAATGGAATTGACGCTCTTCTGCCTCAGGCCAGGGCGCTCTGAGGAATTCGGGCTCTCCGGGGGGAGACTGGCTGAGGTCACCCCGCGGTGCTCCTGGGGCTCTCTCACCGGTAGGGTCTTTCCAGTCACATCCCAGCTCGGGCTGTGTCTCCTGTTCGCGCCTGCTCCTTCCTTGGCCCTCGCTTCTCCTTCCAGCTTCCTGCGGCTTCTCGGGCTTCCGGGGATCTTAAGCAGAACAGAGATCTTCCTAGTGGCACCGAAGCCACGCCAGAGGGCAGCGCGTCCCGCGGCCTCCAGGACAAGGACGAGGTGCGGGAGGCATCAGGGGCCGTGTGTGACCGGCCCAAGAGAAGATCCCGTTTCTGGACTTGGGCCAGAGCACTGCTGTCAGTGATGTGCGGGCAGCCGGCCAGCGGGAAGAGCGGGGCTCGGGGACGGTCGAGGCGGGCCGGGGCTGAGGTCTTGTCCGCCCCGCTGGCTCTGAGTGATGCGGCTGTCCCGACGCTGCGGGATGCCCGAGGGCTCACGACCTGGGAATCGCTCGCGATGTTGGCGCCCATTACAGCAGCGTGAGGGGCTGCGTGGCTCTTCCCGGTGCTTCGGCCGCCACTGGTGGCAGTTTACCCGGAACTGTGACGTCTGCATTGGGACGCGCGTCACAGCTCCCGCGCGTCTCGGGGCGTGCAGATGTGTGGCCGGGTGTCCTTGCTGGGGTAGCTCCCGTCCCTCTTCCAGGGAGCGCTTTACACGGAGATGTTTAGCAGTGGATAAGGCTGTAGGCGTCTCAAGCACTTACTCTCTTGAAATACCTTCTTTGGTTAGCTAATTTCTCATTTAAAAACTATTTTGCACACTTATAAACCAGCTGTAGCCACACGTTCATATTGTGAACTCGGCTTTATGCTTTGGCTGTAGATTCCACTGGCGTTCCAATAAATCCGTTGCTGTAGGTTCACTCTCCTCTTTCCCTCAGTGGAAATTTCTAGGAGAGCAAGTGCTGCTTTGATCTCTACAGTCCAGCTTTCCAGAGCCTTCTAAGTTGCTCTTCCAGGATGTTTGGTTACTCAAGAGACTTTTGCTTCCAAGACTTGAAGGGCAAAAGGGTTTTCTAATCATATTTACTTCCACCAGAGACATACTAAATATTCATTCTGAAAGTCTGGAAAGTCTTAACAAAACAAAAGAAAGAAAATGTACAACTCCCTTAATACTATACCCGTAGATAAATAACTGCTATTTGTTGTTTCTGAATTTCTTTCCAGGGTTTTCCTATGACACCATATGCATTTTATTAAAATTTAATGGGCTTTTGTGGATTTTTATTATAAAAGTAATATATTATTACAGAAAAGTTAGAAATAATTCAAGTCAAAAGAAAACAAAACTAACTCATAATCTTTATCTAGGGATAATGGCCAGTTGATCTTTACTACGTTTTTCCCCATCTTTTCTTATGACTATATATATATATCTCTTGTTAAATTAACTTTTATCACTTATTACAAAAAAAGATAAAATTACGCATAATCTTACCACTCAAAGATAACATTATAATACTGATATACATTCCTACAAGGTTTAGATTGGGGCTGTTTATGCTCACATCAATTGCTTTATAATCTCCTTTTTTAAACTCAATATATATGGCGGCTGTGTTTTTCTCATTAAATACTTTCATACATCATAAATGCTAATAATGCAAAATGTTGTGTTGAATTAATTTACCTTGAATTAACTGAACCGATTTCATGTTTGGATGGGCATTTAGGATGTCCCCAGTTTCTCACTATTATGAACAGCAATGGTGGTTATTTTTTGTGTGCATCTTGTAGCATTTCCTGAGAATAAATGCTTGTGAGTAGAATTGGGAGGTTTCTGTCCAACCTGATGAATCGTTCTTGTGGATCTTTTCAGTGTGTGGCTGGGATGGAGCCCAGGGCCTGGAGCATGCTGAGCATGTGCTCTACCCCAAGCTACACCCTGGCCTCACAAATCTTCGGATCCTTTGCCCTCCCTTGTGGCAGAGAGCCTGCTTCCTGCAGCTTTGCCCAAATTGACCATTCTTACTCTGATTTTTCTTCAAGTTTGAGTGTTGATGTGGCAGGCACTTATACTCTGCTTTTCATTTCTTTTGCATTCCTGTGGCTTGTGTTTCATTTTGAATCACACACTTGCTGGTTTATCTATTAGATCTGAAGGAAATGCCCTCAATAGGGAAAGCAACAGTGGGAGAAACAGACTCTGTGTCTTGTGCTTGAGGTTGCAGGAGGAGCCAGCAGGGGCTGTATTAGATGTGCATTAGTCTATGGATCCACCTGTTTATGTATTTGTCACTTAACAAATATTTGTTGAAAATATACCTTTTCTCTACTTAGTCTTTTCCTAAGAGTGAAGAATATGGAAGTGGAAAATATTGATAGGGTCTTATCTCTTGTGGAGAATTTTACAGTCTCCTATACAACATACATATTAAATAAAGGATAACTAGAAATGACAGTAAGTGACATACGGATTATAAAATGAAGTTAAAAGTAATTATCCTACTGCAGCTATGCTTAGGCTGACCTGTTCTGGTCAACAGGATCCATTCAGCGAAAGCCCCCTTCTTGACATTGAGTCTCTCCTGTCGGGGGTAGTAGGGAAGATGTTCAATGGAAGAGAGAAACAAGGATGGGTTGGAAGAACAGATTTGACATAACTGGAAGTCTCGGGAAATGTGGACATGTTGCACTCTCCTTCAGCAGGTGGTATTCTGGCCCATTCCTGAGGTGCATGGGATTTTGAGGCCCGCAGGCAGGGAGCTTCCGGCTGCCCCTGCCCTGAGATACTTGCATTTACACATCTGTCTCCTTCATCGTCCATACCACCGCTCTAGGCAAGCTAGTGTGCTGCACCTGTGCCTGACACACCCCGGCCACCCTAGACTGGCACCACGGGACACAAATGGGCAGATGATCCGCACACCTTGCAGGTGAGATGCTGGGAGGAATGAACCGATTGCATCTCCTGCAGGAAGCGCTTTGCTGTCAGACACCCTGGCTCTTCAGGAGGGGCGAGACCCACCAAGACTCACTTCCAGAAGCTCTCTTTCAAAATGTTAAATACATTGCATATATCAAAGAACATATGAAACATAGTTACATTTTCAGTACTAATATGAACATTAGCACCTGTTGGCCCCATCACATTAGGAACACGTCAGCAGCGACTCAGCAGGCTCTCCTGCCCCACCCTCTCATCCTTCCCTGTAGAGAGCCGCTGCACCGAAGATCTGGTAACTCATTCCTTTACTTTGAAAAAGTACTTTACCATCAATTAATGTATCTCTCATAAATACTATTTATATCCACCTTATATAGATTACATAAGTAGAATTACACTGAATGCATACTTTTATTTCTTATTTCCTTTACTGTTATGTTTGTGATTTATACATATTTATTTATAGAACTATACTTTGGTCCCTTTCCTTAGGAAAAGCACACTAAACATGTTACAAACTATCCATTCTGCTACTGATATACATTTAGTATGTTTACATCTTTTGGTAACTACCAGAAATGACGTTATGAACTTTCACTTATAAAAATACCTAAGAATGAAACAGTTGTATCATTTGGCCACTGTCCGTTCAACTTTCTAATAAACTGCTTTCCAAAGAGATTGCTCACATCCCCTCCAGCAGTGTACGGATGCGCCAGTTTCTCTGCACTCCCACTAATTTAGACCATGTGGGAGGGGTGGGGCAATATCTCATTGTGATTTGAGTTCACATTTTCCCAGTGGCTTATAGCGTCGAGCACCTTTGCATACACTGATTTTCCATCTGTGTATTTTCTCTCAGAAACTGTCAGTTCAAATGTTTTTCTCTTATTTGGTTAATTACTCTTTATTATAGAATCTTGAGGGCTCTTTAGAAACTTTGAGTATAGGTTCCTTATCAGATATATAATTTTAAAGTATTTTCTCTCAGTCCGTGGTTTGTCTCTTTTTAAAAAATTTCCAAACTTGAGCGGAAGAATATTGACATGATGCACCTTCGGGTGCTGTCATCCAAGCCCAACAGTTATGGACAGGGCATTTTTCAAACTGCAGGCTCCATGATCGACTTAGTGCTTTGGAGCCAGTTGTCATCATTAAAATATGATAAATGAGGAGGCAGCAGAGCCTTCAGCATGAGAGAGTATTCATTCGTGAAATTTCCCTCACACAGATAAATGGGTGGCCTTGATCCCAGTGAAGAGGTGCTTCTTACTAAGGGCAGTGGTCATGAAGTTTAGGGGAGACAGGACTCCCCACTGGCAATAAGGGCCAGAGAGAGCAGCAGAAACTTTCCGAGGTAAGTCTTACCGAAAGAAAGCTTAAAATTGAGTTAAGAATAGACTTGTCACCAGCATTTTAGAAATATTTATGCAGAACAGTGCCAGAAAGTTTTTAAGAGTTTAAAAGCCTTGTGCACACACTGCACATGAAGACTCACAGCATCCAGGGGAGTTGCCACAACCCAACACTAAGGTTTTAGCAGTAAGTCGTGTGCATGTTCCCACCAAGGGGAGAAGCACAGATCAGGAAAGGCCTCTGGCTGGGTCTGCCTCTAGATTTGAAGAAAAGCACTTTCGGTTTCTGAGAGCTTTGTGCAGTCTGAACTGCTCGGGAGAGACTGTGGCCCGGGTGTGCTAATCTGGATCGGGAGTGGGAGGAGGAACAGCTGGCCAGGGCCTTGGGATGGTTTGCCTTGACCAGCAGGGGCGCTGGCTACTGAAGGACGGTCACCTGCAAAGAACACCGGAGAGTAACAACTGACCTGGAAGAAAAGCATATTGGGGTTCAGAGCTTCTGGGATTCCAGGGCTTGGTTGATTGGCTCCGTTGCTTTTGGGCCTGTGGCCAGAAGCACACCCTAAGGACAGCACTTGGAAGACAGCACTGCTCTCCTCATGGCAGCTGCAGGGCAGCAAAGAGAAAGATGAAAAAGAGCGGCCCCACAATCCCCATCAGGGCCATGCCCCCAATGACCTCGCTTCCTTCCATGAGGATCCACCTCTTAAAGGTGCCACCTCCTCCCAGTGGTGTCACAGGGAGGTGACCAAGTCCTTAGTGCCTGGATCTTTGGGGGCAGTTACACAAAACAGCATCAGCCAACACGCTGGTTCATATATCTGAAAAATTTGTAGGAAGTTTAAAGTAAATAGTTTTCTCTATGGTCCTCAGAGATGTGTGACAAGGTCTGTTCTACAAACTTCACATTTCATACTTCTAGCTCCTCTGTGAGGTGAGCATTCCTATTTTCTTTTCATGAATGTTAAAAGTGAGGCAGAGAGGAAATTAAGCTAGGAAAACAGGGTCTGAAAGCAATGATTTCTGCGACCGTGGGGTAGCAGGGGATTTGAAAGCCAGGGTGAAAACAGAAAGAGTGGTTTGTCTCTTAATAGTATTTTTTAAAAGCAAAAGTGCTTAGTTATGTTTATCAATTTTTTTGGATTGTGCTTTTGACATTATATTTAAGAAACTTTTCTGAACCCACAATCATAAAGATTTATGTTTATGTTTTCTCCTAGAAATTTTATAGTTGTAAGTTTTCTGTCCTTTCTGAATATATTTTTGTATGTGGATAGATTTTTGTATTTGAACAGATTAAAGTTCAAATTTTTTCACATAGATATCCAATTTTTCCAGCATAATTTGTTGAAGAGAGTAACCTTTCTTCATAGGATTGCCTTGAAAAAAATAAAAATAAAACTGTGGCCTATTTCAGGATACTGATTTCTCCTTTTTGATACCATTACCACAATTAATGCCTTGATTTCTGAATCTTTGTGATGAATCATGAAATTCAGCAGTATTAGTCCTCTGACTAACTTTTCCAAAGTTGTTTGTCTAGCCTAGATCTTTCGCATTTTCATATGTGTAGGAGAAATGTTTTTTAAATGTCTCCAAAAGTCTGCTATGACTACAGATTAATTTGGAGAAAATTTATATCTCCAGACCATTAATTCTTCTGACCTGTAAGCATAGAATGATATGTCTTTCCATTTATACAGATTTTTAATTTCTCTCAACAATTTTTATAGGTTACAGTGTCATTTTGCAAATGTTTTATCAGATTTATACATAAGCATTCACTTTTTATTTTAAGTCATTATTTTAGTAATTTAAAATTTGTTGTGGCTATATTGAAATAAAATTGATGTTTGTATATTGATTTTGTATCTGCAACCTTGCAAAAATAATGTATTACTTATTATAGCTTTTTGTTTTTTGATTGCATGGGATTTTTCTACATATATTTCTCTGTCATCTGAAAATAAATTCTGTTTTATGTCTCCCTTTCCTATCTATCTCCTTTCAATTTCTTATTTTTGCATGACTGCACTGGCTAGTTACATTACCACAGTACTTAGATGGCGAGAGCAGATATCCTTTTTTTCTGTAATCTTAGCAGAAAAACCTCATCTTTCACCATTACATATGATTTTGTAATACATCATCATAGGTAACCTTCTCAGATGTCAGAAGTTGTCAGCTATCCCTACAGTGTTGAGAGTTTGTGGTTTTTAAAGTTATTTATCTAAGCCATCTCCTGCTATAAGCAAAGAAATAAAAGCAAAGGGATTCTACTCTGGATATCATTTCATACAAGTAAAGAAGGTGAGCTTAAAGTTCCATACACTTCTCTGGCCCTTGTGCCAAGTAACTGTCCAAATCTCTGCTGTGGTCCTGAGCACTGGGTCCCTGGAGTCTGGGTAGTGCTCTGGGTCTTTATTGGTCTTCATAGCTGGTGGGATGTAGACTCATATGAGGCTTATTGAATAGAGTGTGGCTACACCTCTGTGGGGAAAGGGCTTTGTGGTGATACACAGGTAGAGCTAGATAATTAACTCCAGTCTCTCATGCTGTCTGTGTTGTGACTCGAGGACAACATTCACAAATTTTGAAATATGGAGTAGCATCCATCACACTATAACCCTACTTTCTGCATGCCTGAAAACCAGCACCATATGAATAATGTCATTGTCTACCACCATTGGGAGCAGTATCTAGCTCCCCTTGGACCATGGCTGCAGAGACCTCTGTGTGCCCAAATGGCTTAACTCTGGGCAAAGCTTTCCTAGAAGGCCCTAAATGAGGTAAGTTCCTTTGGGGCTCTCTTCTCAAAGCAAATGTTTATACTTTTACACCATTAAGCCTGTGGTGGTTGGGTCTGGTTGATTCCTGAGATGCTCTCAGGCATCATTCCTATTATCCTTATGGAAAGAATTTGTCTTCTTTTTAATGCTCATCTTTTCAGCAACCACGATCTCCATGGCCCCAACTTTGTAGGTGCTTCCTTTGTGGCCAAGCTGTGAAATTCTCAAATAAATAAACCAGGCTTTTGCTTCTGCATCTCACTATAGAACTGTCTAAAAGCAGCCAGAAGTATCCATGCCAAAGGCTGAAATTTGGATTATCTTAAAATTTCCTCTGCCAGATTAATTAGTCTACTGCCCTTGATCTCAGTCTCCTGAAAACTCTCAGGACATGAGCAAAATGTAGAACACATTTTCTGGTAGAGGGTAACACAAATAGCCTGGAGTCCATCTGCCACTGAAATCCTTATTCCCAATGAAAATCTCAGCCTGATCTTTGTGGTGGCCATTCTTTTCAGCATGCTGGTCTTCGGAACTCTGGCTGGTACTGCACAGTAAGCATTGTTCAAAATGTTCTAGGATTTCTCTGGGCAGCATCTCCAAACCCTTCCATATCTTCCTGCAAACTATTCCCAAAAGCAACTGAACCACATAGTCAGATAATATCACAGCAATGACCCCACTCCTGGTACTACTTTCTGTGTTATTCAGCTCTCTTTTTTTAATGAAGGCTGTTAAAATCATTTTAATGTTATTATTGATATGTTTGGATTTAAATCTATCCCTTCTTGCTCTTTCTATAATTGTCTCTTCAGCTTCAGTTTCCTTGTCCTCTTTTTTTTCTTTTTTGCCTTCTTTTCATTATGTATTTTTATGGTAAAATTATGTAACATAAAATGTATCATTTTAACTATTTTGATACAAATCAAGTGACAGTAAGGATATTCACATTGTTGTGCAAACATCACAATCATCAATCTCCAGACCTTTCCTGATGTGCATTTTTATGATTAACTTTTCTCATTTGTTGACTTATTAGCTCTAAATATTGTGCTAGTATAGTGATTGTCTTAGGACTTGCAATATCCATAATTTCACTTCTTATACTACTCCTCCTTAACAATACCACACTGTATAGAGTCTAGAAACCTAAATCAGTGTTCTTCCCTTCTCCACATCTAGCCCTTGGGTTATTGTCATACAGTCTGCTCTTAAGTATGTTATAAACCTGTCAATGTATGGCTAATTTTTCCTTTAAACATTTTGTTCTCTTTGGAAAGGATTAAATAACAGGAAAATACTTTATATTTTCCAAATGGTTACCCTTTTCTCTGTTCTTAGCCTCTTGTGTAGCTCCAGATACTTACACAGTGTCCTTTTCCTTCTGCCTGATTCATCGCCTTGAACATTTCTTATGGTGAGATTCTTCTGATGATTCATTCTTTCAGCTTTTCTATGCCTGAAAAGGTTTCTACCTTCATTTTTGAAATTTTTTTTTTCTTGGTAACAAGTCTAGTTGATAGATTTTTTTCTCTTAATTTTTAAAAACTTTTGCCTACACTCCTTTTCTTGCACTATTTCTGACAATAGTGTGCTGATATCTTCCTTTTCTTCACCTGCCTGTATATTTCTTCCCTCAGGCTGCTTTGGAGTGTTTCACTTTATCACCAGTTTTAAGTAAATTTTTCCTTTCTGTATTTTTTTTTCATATTTCCTCATAAGAAGTTTGTAAAAGTTTTACCTTTATCAAATTTTTAAAAAGTATATATTTACAGTTCTCATCAAATTTGACAATGTTTTTTGTATCATTCTATGAATAACTTACCTCACTTTTTTTCATACACTCACATTGTACCTATATTTGGGTCTTAAAATCATTCTGAGTTTATGGATGCTCTGTTTATTTTGTTCAATGCTTCTTTTCTCAGTGTTTCATTTCGGGAAATATGTATTCCTGTCTTTAGTTCCCTAATCTTTCATTTCCTAATGCCCAATCTGCCTTTATTTCAATCCATTGTACCCTTCTTCTCAGACATAGAAGTTTTCATCTGTCAAATATGTTCAATCTTTTTCTAGCTTCTTGAAATATGGAATAAATTACAGAATCTGGTTTAATATCTTTGTCTGCTAATTCTATTATCTATGTCATCTCTGGAACACTTTCAGTAGGTTGATTTTTCTCTTCATTATTGAAAGTATTTTCTTGTTTCTTTGTATGCCTGGTAATTTGCTTGGAATGACAGATATTTTAATTTTTATTTGTCAACTTTGGTGCTTTTATATTCCTATGAATACTGTAGTGAATTTTCTTCTGGGCTGTGGTTGTCATTTGCACACAATTCAGGTTTTGTTTTTAAGCTTTGTTAAGCTAGTACCATGTTGTGAACTAGTCCCGCTCAAGTGCTGCTAGCATTCTCTGCAATTCTCCTTAAAGTATGAGGTCTTCTACTCCATCCTTCACGACAGACCCTATATCCAGCTCTTTGCGACAATGAGCATGGTCTCTTCTCATCATTCCAGTGATGGGTAGCTTCTTCACATCCACACTCACTGATGAGTGTCAGCTGCAGTCCCCGAAATGCCCCATGCAGGCCACGATCCACGATCCATGCTCACCCGCCGCTCTGTTGTGGTCCCTGAATGCCCAGCCCCAATCTTTGGTCAGGGAAGCTGCATAGCTCGACTTAGGCCCTCACTGTCTGTGCCACCTCCTGGAACCTTTTCTAGATAGAAAGCTAGGCTGACCTTTGGCTAGTCTCTATCTCACTTGGTAGCCACCTCAGTTATGCTAAAACAGATTTTCCCTTAGGATGCCACCATACTTGAATCCCCACATAGCCAACTGCAGCTTAAATGTGTGTGTCAGCAGACTGCACATAACTTAAGTTTCTCCTTGTTACACCCCAACAAAACTCTCACACGCTGATACATGACGAGTCGGAAGTGTGTATGGAGCTCCATGGCTTAGTAAGGAAGCACACTGTGGCACTCAGTGTTTGCCCTTGGGATCAGGGAGCTCACAGAGAGCTCAGCTCTCTGCAGCTGCCCAGCAGCACAGGCACTATCTCACCTTGGAGTAAAGATCAAACTTCAGAACTCCAGACCTGTGGTTTTGCTGAACATGTATGGCTTTCACACCCTGATTTGGTGAGAAACTCACAATCAAGCCATGATAAGTTGGGACCTGTCTATATTCTTATACCAAGTCACAAAGTCTCCACCAGTCACCGAGATTCAGCCCATCACAAGCTGTGTCCACAGAAGGCCAGTGCGGAGCTGTCACCAGCCCAGCTCAGCTATTTCCTCATGTCACTTCCTTCTGTCCTCGAGCTCTGCCTGTAGGGTTCAGAATGCTGCTCCACTAATGCACTGAGTTTTGTTCCAATAGACTCTGCCAGGTTTAACTTATCTGAAGTGATTACTTTCAATAGTTATCACTGTCCTTCGTTACCTGGCATCTAACATTTGAAATATTTCTCCTTTTGATTTGTTTCAGTCACAGGGATAAATCCATTTTCTGTTACTTCCTCTCCTCAGAGGTCCCAGATAAGTTGTGTCTTGAAGTTTCCTGGATGTTTCTAAGTTGGAGTCAGCTCTAGGGGCAGCGTACCTGCAGTGTCCAGGAATGAACTGAAGTGAGTGTTGATGTGGATTTAGAGTGGCTTCTTCCCCATGGAGGCTTCACCAGGCCCGCCTTGGCCTGGAGGAGACCGGCCGGTGCCAGGCGGTCTGCTGGGGATGGAGATGGACATGGGGCTCATTCGCAGTGCAGGAGTCCGGTGCTTCAGAAGTATTTGGGAGAAAAGAGGCAAGTGGAGATTCCTGGACTTCTCAAGCTGATGGTAGTGGCCAGCCTGGTGTCATTAGACAGGTTCTTCTGCACAGTTTCTTTAGTTTTACACAGTAACATTCACAAGCAGAAGACACTCTTCACCATGCATCTCTTTTCAGAGGATAAACCAGAGGGTGGATCTGTTTCTCCCAGTTATGAGAGAAAAGAGGAGGCCATGCCAGGATGTCAAGGAGAGCTGCCAAGTCCCGCCTGCTTTCCCGGGCCTCCCTAGACCCGAGGGCTGCAGAGTTGGGGTGACCACATTAACACAGCTCATTATGGGGACAGAAAGTCTCCGGGGCTCTCTCAGCCAGTGAGTGGACCACAGGTATTCAGATCCAAAGTTGGACAGATACCTCACCACTGAAGGACATAAAATGAACCATTTCAGACAGGGAGAAGGTGGAGGTTAGAAAACCAACAGGAAGCATTGAAGCAACGTGACAAAGGACAGTGTGCTGGGACCTGGTCATCGGAGTGAACCGGGCATTTGGACAGAAGGCGAGCGGAGAGACAGGAGCGCCCAGCTGAGGAGAACTCGCAGTCTGTATCCAGGCTGGGAAGGTGGCAGGGAGGGGACTTCATCCACTGTGCACCTCTCAACACTGTCGAGGTCATTGGAAGGACACCCAGCACACTCTCTTTGTAGTAGTCACGAGCACTCCCTGCCTCATTGGAAAGATGAGTTTCCCAGCAGGACCTTTACCCTATGAAGCTCAAGTCGCAGACCAGGGAGACAGCGCAGGCACAGCCTAAGCCGACATATTCATGATAAGTTAATCCTGAAAAGTAAAAAGGTCATGCTCAATATACCTGGCTTTCCACGTGCCTTGTCTCATTTTACCTGCACACCTGCTCTGTGAGGTGGCAATCCTCCTGCCTCAGCCTCCCAGAGTGCTGAGACCACAGGCATGAGCCACTACACCCCGCTTCAAAAAATATTTCTAAAATCAACTGAATGAATGTGCACAAAGTGGTAGGGCTGAAGAGTGGCCCGAGATCAGCCTGCACATCCCGGCTTCTCTTTCTCCTGGGGCCTCAGTCTCCCACCTCCCTGGCACCCGGTCTAGTGAGGAGCCTGCACACAGTAGAAATGCATGGCTTGCAGGGACCCGATTTTCCTTACCACAAGGCCACCTGAGGACAGCCAGTGTGGCCTCAGTTGCCTGAAGCTGGCCCGGCCAGGCAGGCTGAGTCCTCTTGCTGGGCTGCTGGAATCAGGGGAGTTGCAGCTGTGGCTCTTGGACCTGTGCCTGGTGGCTCAGGTTCCCAGTGGAGGATGGAAGGCCAGCTCTGCCTCCAGCTCTGAGCCCCACGCTGGACAGAACGGCCCCTTTCCTACTTTCTAAAGAGGTTCCTTGAAGACACTGGGCTGGTGACTCTCACCTCCCTTGCGGACAGTGTCCCTGGGTCAGTGACCACGGAGAGCTCCACTGTCCCCAGGCCCCACACAGTGGGGTACGCACTTCTGCCAAAGCAGGACTGGGGCAAGGCCCACCCTTGAGCAGCTCACGGTGGCGACGGTCAGTGAGGGCACAGTGGGACCACATTGGTTTTGGGCACGGGACAGGCAGGGTCTCCCTGCAGAGCCCTCAGCCTCACACTTATTTGCAGCCAGGACAGCAGGGACAGGGAAGCAGGAGCCACGGGGCACAGGGAGCAAGGGTCCTCCCTCCCGCCCAGCACTGTGAGCCTGGGATTGTGGGCTTGACCTTCTTAAGTCATTCGGGGAAATGTTTTCTTTTAGAGCAAAGCCATGAAACATTGGAGTAGCTGGAGAGCCAGGTAGGAAGAGCAAGGGGACTTACTTAATGGCAGATAAAAGTACCCCCTAGGCTCATTGTTAAAATTCCTCCCCAGTATTAAATCTCCTGGAAACCCCACCTCATGGTGTCATCCAGCTATTCACTCAGGGAATACAAGCTTGCTAATGAGTTGCTCTGCCTGGGCTTGAGTTTGTAATCCTCCTGCCTCAGCCTCCCAGAGTGATAGGATTACTGGCATGCAGCACCCACCCAGCACAGTCGGTTCCTTGAGAGATACGTAAGACGTGGAATACGAGGTCCCTGGGCTTGAGTTTATAACCAACACAAACCGAGGGAAACATGTACCATGTGGTTCATTCAGGAAGGTCACGCAAACAATAATTACAGTAATATTATATGGGTTATAAGCCAAGGTGAAATAGTGTATTTTTCTGAGTTTCTGATGGCATGCGTTGCTTTTTGATTCCGCTGATGTGCATAAACCCAAACCGTGTCTATAACCTGTTGCTCAGTGGCCTGCATCTCAAGGGCACTGGGAGCCAAAGTCAGGTGCAGGCCTGTGGGGTCTGGGGTTCAGGCAAGCAAGGGCCCCTGGTGTCAGGAAGTGGAGCCTGCCCTCTTTCTCTCCCTTCTTTTTCTCCTGCCCTCCGTCTTTCTTTTCTTCCTTCTTCTTTCATGGAGAGCATGCTTGCTATAAAGCACAATTCTTAGCGCTAGAGATTCAACGACAAATAACAAATGTCCCTTGCCCTGGTTGAGCTCATGGCTGAGTACTGAGCAATGACAAGAGACAATTGCAACACACAGTTAAGTAGCTGAGATCTGAATTGATACCTCAGGGGTCTGGGGGAAAGCTGTTTATTCTAGGGAAGCAGGTGGAGTCTATGGTTGGTCGACAGCCAGCGTGATGACTGGCCAGCGCTCAGCAGTGGGAGGGCAGGCAGGACCGGGAGCAGAGCAGGAAGAAAGCCACTTCCTGAGGTAACGCAGTTCCCCTGCCACCTCTCTCACCATCCCCAGTGCCCAGCGGGTGACCTGATTCCCTGATGGGGCTGTGCAGTGGCCTCCAACTCCAGACCATGTTCATCGCCTCGCTGCGAGCCTCACACCCAGGTTTCGGCTGTCTGCTCCCTATTTCCCTGTCCCGAAGCACCGCTCATCTGCTTCTCTGCGTGGACTCCCCTGCTCCCGTGTCTCACACCGTAGGAACATACGATGTGCGGTCTTTGGGACTGGCTGCTTCCATTCAGCACCAGATCTCCAAGCTTCCTCCGTGTTGCAGCCTGTTGCAGCTCTCCTTTATACGGCCACATGTGGCATCTGTCTGAACATATCTCATTGATTTGTTCCTTTATCAGTTTGTGGGCATTTGGGTTGTTTCCTCATAAATCTACATTTGGCCAAGATTGGCTGAGGGAGATATAAAACCAGCCAATCTGTGGCCTCACGTTAGCAAAAATCCTGTCATTGCCTTCAGGGCTGCAAGACAGCCAGCCCACACCGAGGAGATGTGCTACTTACTACTCACCTTCTAAAGTCCAGAAGAAGCCTTTCCATCCAAGCCCTCCTGAGAAATACCAGTGAGCAATCCACTAACAAAAAGTCGCTTGAGGTTTTTAGTTTCAGTTGCTTTTCAAGGTCACAGCCCATGCTGAAGATGAAGAGAGATGGAGTGAAGGGGTGAATAACTGGAAGAGCCTTTCCCTAATGCCCGTATTTGCAAGGGAAAGACTGGTCATGACTGCAAGCCCCAGCACCCCCCCCACCCAGGGCCACACGTGGCCCCATTTGGGGAGGGGAAGCCATGCCGGGGAGACTGAGCTCTCCTGAAGATGTGGGGGTCCGAAGGGGACCACACAGAGCCACGCAGAAGAACGCATGGGGGCATGGCCCCAATTCGTCTTAGCCCATTCCCTTGGACAAGGCGCCCTGGCCTAAGCCTCGGTTTGCCTCTAACATGGGGTCCTGTTCTCCAGTCTGTACCTTTGGCAAGACTGGTACATATGAAAACTCTCCAGGAGTGTTATCAGCTCTAAATCTTCCTCAGTTTTTATATTTTCCCTGCTCTGAGCCAAGGGATGCAAGAAAGATCAACATTGATTGTAGCCTCAGGTATAAAACCTGACAGGTGGCATTTGGGCCAAAGTGTTCTGGAGTTTGGAGTGAGCTGGGACAGCTCCTCTTCCAGCTCCACAGGAGCTACTGACTCAAGGATGCTGGGCAAAGCAGGCTGTGGGCTGCACTGACCAGTTTTCTAGAGGTGAGCATCCTCAGAGCCCTTTAGTTTTGGAAATAACCGAAGAAAGCAGAAGAAAGGCTCTACTGTCTGAGCCAGTGAATGGAGGCATTTATCAGGAGGGAAAGTTCAGTGTCAGTGAGTTAAACAATCACCAATAGGACTTGCATGCAAGCTCTCTTGGAAAGCTTGCTCCGCACTGTGGAGTGGAGATGTCCACCTCACTTACTCCTTCTGCAGAGGTGAGTGTGGAATGTTTTAAGGAAACTTAGGAACTGGTAACATTTCTCAGAGAACCTGACCCACCTGTGGAACCACTGAAAGCCATAACTGGATGACACCATATCAGTCACATAGCTACTGTCCCCAAACCACTCTGTACTCAGCATGTACACCAAACTGCTTCTTGTAAGGCAAGAGTGGATGTTGGAAGTGGACGTCCTGGCATCACACAGGTGAGCGAGGTGAGACTGGGAACCAGAAACCCAAAGCCCTCCCAGCAGTCTCCTTTCTGACCCCTCTCCTGACTGCTCAAACTGAGGACCTGAGGGTCACCATATATGTGTGTTTCTATTAGAACTCAGGTCTCAGGGCAGATGAAGTGTGTATTGGATAAAACACTCAGGGTCAGAAACATTGGGGATCCCATGCCACATGGAGAGAGTCACGGGCTAGGAAAGGACAGAGCTCTTGTCTGGGTCACCTGTGTTCGTCACGGTTCCCAGCTGTGTGCCGTCTCCTCTCTGGGACTCTCTGCAGGTCAGTGCTTGACACATTCCTTGTAATTGGAAGGTGGTGGGGATCCTGAAGGGGCGGAGGAACACTCACAGGCCACCCTGGGGCCACTCCTTCCTCACTACCCTTGGAGAAGTGCAGTGTGGCTTTGCCATCAGATGTCTCGGAGCTTCCCATGATGCTGCATCATGAGTGAAAGACCCTGAACATGCAGGGGCAGCTCCTTGGCAGGCTAGACACATCGATTTGGGTGACTCCTCAAATCATTTTGCTCTGCATCTTAGCCTGAGGTCAGAAGCTTGGCGAAAGTCACACCTGACGTATTCCCAACACACAGAGTGAAGGCATTGCTTTGGATAAAGCCAATCTCCGCTCCAGCTCGCAAGCCAGGATGGTGTACAAGACACAGCTTCCACACAGAGGGGCAGCACTGGCACCTGAGACCCTAGGAGCAGGTGTACTGCCATCAGGCGGGGGCTTGGGAATACTCCCCAGCAGCTCAGGGTCCTGAGTGTTACTAAGCAGGACACTCGGGAGGAGGATTTATCAAAAGTGAATGTGCTCACCATGGGGTGGGGGTGAGCCATTGAGAAAGGCTCCCGGCACCAGTGGGGGAGGGCACTGAGTCCCTTAAAGTCTGGGATTACAGGAGGAGGCACAGCTGGGGCCAACAGGAATCGCAGCCCAACGGCACACGGGCCAAGAACCCCCTTTTACAGGAAATGCCATGGTGTCCAAACACCCCAGGGGAGGCCAAAGCCACAATGCATGGAGGCTGAACACAGGTCAGGCCAGATGTTCTTGGTTTCCAGCAGCCGGGGGCCTCTGTCTGTTGGTTTCTGGAAGGTTTGACACAGTCTTCTTGCTCTGCCTGGTTTCTCAGTTCTTGGCCAGTGGCTTCCTGTTGCTTTCTTGTTCTTGATCTCCCTCCTGCATCAACGAACAACAACAAATAAAGTAGCCTGATCCCTCCTCTTTCTATAATAAGATCTTCTGTTAGGAAATTATAGAGGAAGAACATCAGCAACGGGAAATGAGCAAGATGTTTGAAATTTGTTCAGTTTGATTATTACAGACAAGTCAAGAACAAATTTCAATCTCTCCAACCTCTTTGCCTCCTAGGGCCATCATTGTCCCACGCTCGGGCGAAGTGCAGCCTGGTACCTTCAGCCTAGTGCTCACCCTGGTCTCGCTGTGTCCTCCTGCCTGCTCCCTCAGCACCCCACGTGTGCATCTATCCACCCATCTGGGCCTTGCCAGGTGCTCTGCTTGCTGATCACCCCAGGTGTGGTGAGCATGGAGTGGGGACTCTGTTTTGTCCATCATCTGCCTTCTGTGGTTACCACACAGCCAGGAGCTCAGTGACTATTTATTGGCTGAATAAAAGCTTGCATGAATAAGTGAACAAAGATCACTGGTTGCTGGTGAGGAACACGGATGATTGTCTGTGTATTTCTAATTGCTAGACCAGGGGTGGGAACATGTACACGTACCTACCACGGCAGCACATTCTCTATCCATTACCCAGAACGTTGGCCTCTCACTGGAAACAGCAAAACAGAGAGGGCCAGAGAAAACATTGCAACCCTACGTTCCATTCCCATCAAACTTCATCATCTGGGGAACCAGAGACAGATAATAGCCCAATCTCAGCCAAACAGTGCTATTAAAAACACAAACAACTGAGCTCTGTGTGCCTTCCAATTTCCCTTGTGATTCTAATTAAGATCACATCAATTAAGTGAATTTATCATTTTGTATCATGGAGCTGTTGAAAATTGCATAAAATTCAAGTTGGCATTTTCTCCCTTCCCTGATAAGGAAGGAACACGATCGCATCACACTGATTGCATATTTAGTCCTCAAACCAGCTGCATACATATTATAAGCAATATAGGAAGAGGAAAAGTGGGTAGCGGCTAACATCAACAGACTCATTGCTGAGACCGAATGTCCTCGGGTGGTTGATTCCAATTGAGGGATGACTCAGAAGTACGGATCCAGCAGAGGAGAAGAGCTGATTGCAAGTCCCCTCCCACTCACATGTGTCCTAAATCAGAGCCTTTGTCGGAGAACCTCAAGTGAACTTCCTGGGGGGTGTGTGTGTGTGTGTGTGTGTGTGTACGTGTGCGTGGCAGCTCTCCTCCTCCCCCAGGCTGGCCTCGCAGGGCAGCATCTCTGTGCTGGGAGCGTGGGAGGGGCCAGGAAGCCGCCTGTTGGACATCTCAGGGAAAGGGGTCTGATTTTGGCTGTCACCACACAGCATGACCTCCAAGTGTCTCTCCACGGCGAGGCTCCCCTTTCTACCTACGAATTCCCAGGTGGTGAAGCCGTGGGCTGTGGCAGTGCCATGGCCTGGAGGAAGTCTCTCTAGCTTTCTCTGTCTCCTTTCTCCTCTACACAACAGAGAAAATAGGAGCCGGGGGTGGAGTTCAGAGGAAAGAATGTGGTTAGCATGAACGAGGCCCTGGGTTCAATCCCCAGCACACAACTGAAATGGAGAAAAACTCAACTCTGTTGCAGGGTAGAGGGAGAAATAAGCAATGCACACGAAGCCTGTTAGAGGCACGGTCGTCCTTAAGCAGTCGCTGCTGTCAGCGCTGCCTTTGCACGTGGCCGTGGATGAAGCTCGCCCAAGGCTGACTTGTACATTATCTGTGTGAAGGCTGCTTTCACAGACCAAACCTGTCCTCACTCTCAAGCTGCCCTTCTGCCCGAAAATCTGCCAGATGCCCCAGAGAGACAGCAGGGTGATCGAGGGCCCTTTCTCTGGGAAGGGAGTGGCGGGCCGGCCTCAGACAGACCCCGTGTCTGCCTTAGAAATGTCCGCACATGCTGCTGGAGAATGGTAAGACCCCCTGTGGCCGTGAGTGCCAGTGCAGAATCTCAGCTATATCTGTGCCTTGCAGGGCCACACAGGCCTCCAAGATTCTCCAGGTGAGGAGGTTTGGCAGCTGCTGGCAAACTTACCTCTGGTGCCTTCTAGCACCACCTCACGCCCATCAGCCCCTCTTGCCTGCCGTTGCCTGGGGGTCTCACTGCCGTGTACACGGTGGCCTGTCTCTGGGAGGATGGGGTGCCGTGGTACTAGTTGTCTTCTTGGCCCTCTTCTACATAATCCAATTTTCTTGCAATGAACAATTTATAAGATAAACTACTAAGCAAGTACTGATGATTTTAAAAATCCTGCTCAAAGCTGGGTGTGGTGACCCTGTAATCCCAGCATCCTGGGAGACAGGAAGGTCACAGGTTCCTGCCTAGCCTGGGCAATTTAGTGAGACCCTGTCTCAAAATATAAATAAAGAAAGTAAAAGGGATGGGGATGTAGTTCCATGTGGAGGCACTGAGTTTAATCCCCAGTAAAACACATGCACACACACACACACATGCACACACACACACACATGCACACACACACACACTGCTCAAAATGCAACCCTGTCATAAGGCTTTTCCAACGAGTCCTGTTTACCTCAGGCCCTCTCACTCAGAGCTTATGAACTTGGCTCTCGACAGTCAGCCTGCTCTCCTCTTCCCCATTCTACCTTTTCCTCTCTCCTCTTTCCCTCTTCTCTCCCCATCTCTTTCCTTTTTCTTTGTATTAAAGCCATGTAACAGGCTCTGGGCCATACCGAGACATTGTAACGTTCCATAGTGATAACGAAAGCTAATTCTAGTTGTTAAAAATTGAAACAAGACCTAAGTCCCAGAGTAGAAACTGAAATATTCCTGCTAACCTGGGCTTCTCTTCTGGGACCCCATTGTTCTCCATTTCTAGGTTGAAACTGTGAAGTGAGGTGCATAGTTTTTCATCTTTGACATGTAAGCGCCTACTAGTGTGTATATGTTTATGTCTTTGCATCTACGCATATTGTTTAGGTTTTGTCTTTAGCAAATGAACCACAAACTTTTTCCTTCCTTTGCAGTCACTGCCTTGGTGTGAGTGTCCGGCTGAGCCCAGGGCCCAAAGGAGAGAGGGACCAGTGCCATGTCCCTGTCCAAACCCATGGTGATGGTGACCTTCACAGCCCCACCCGGCCCCTAAGGAGCCCATGGCTTGGGAGCAGCCTGGCCCAGTGCTGGCTCCTGACCCTGCCTCTGACAGGTGCAAGTGCCCGAGTCACATGAGTCCTCCGAAAATAGAGTCCAGAAGGCCAGGATCCTGCGTCCAGCCCTTGGGGCAGCCTCTGATAAAGCGTTCAACTTGTGAAGACAGTGTGAGGAAACCGGGTTCCAACATAATGCCACCCCTGTCCACACTGACAGCTCTGTGGGGCACTCTGAGAATCCTCTGGTTCCTTTGGCGGAAAGAATACATTTCAGATGTCGGACAACTTTCACCCTCAGAGCTCTCCAGGAGGGAAAGGGAGGAGGAGACACAGGGTCTCCATTAGCCAAGGCCAGTGTTGCCTGGGACCCCATTGCCCGCCCACCCACTGCCTTTGTTAGTGTGGCCTCCTCTTCCTGTGGGAAACCTGCAAACATGAGCAGGCTGGCCTGTCAGCATGCGGCTCTGATGAGGGAAACTCAGACTCTCTCGTCTTGCTTCCTTTTTTCATGACAAAAGGCGAGGGAAGAGCTCTTCCCTAGCAGTTGGTTGGAGGGGTGGTTCTGAAGCCCCCTCCCATTTGGGCCAAGGGGCCACCTCCCTGGGTGCCCGAATGGCTGGGCAGTGCCAGTCAGTGTGGAGGAACCCCGGGTGCTCAGGTGCGAAAGTTGGCACAGCCGGTGCAGGCCTCTCCTGGACGCACCAGTTCCCGCTACTCGGATAACCCAGTTTGGAACTGGCACGCCCTTAACCACTCGAGGCACTATTTTTACTGCTAGCTGAACTGGGCACGAGAGTAGCAATGTGGAGGGGCAGACAAGTAGTCTGACCCCAGGCGATCAGCTAAGTGATCATTTCAAAGCGTGGGATGTCAGCACTCCAGAAACTGTGGCTCCCATCATCTCAGAAGCCTCAGGACTATATTTATGCCTTCCTCTTATAAAAGGACAGTTAGTTGTTTCTCTGTGAAAAGATCTTCTTTTCTTTTTCTTTTTTGAGATAGGATCCAGTTGTGTTGCCCAGGCTGCCCTGGAACTCCTGGGCTCAAGTGATCCTCCTGCCTCAGCCTCCCGAGTAGCTGGGACTTCAAGTGCCACCCCACACTGGCAAAGGTCCTTTATACTGATTTTTTGGAGCGGGAAGTTGTCTGCCAGCTGAGAAGAACTGTTTATATTACATCAGAAGAGGCTCGAATAGTGAGGAAGAGAGATTTGAGATGTGAGCCATCATATAAATTACATGAGAACTTGCTCAGTAGTTCAGATCCACTTTTGAGCTTCATCTGGATTTGTCATTCTAACAGTCATTTTTCACTGTTTTGAGACTTTGTTTTCCTAGTTGCTATAGGCTGGAATTGAACCTGCAATCCTCCTCCCTCAGCCTCCCATGGTGCTGGGGTTACAGCATGAGCCACTTCCGTGTTTCGATGAGCTCTTGCTGGGTCTTTGGCAGATGCCTTAGATTGGCCTGGCAGGCGTGGCCTTGCATGTGATCCTGGGCTGCGTCCTGTCTCTGCCCTCACAAGGCCCTTTGTGGCTTCCCAGCACCCAGGGTGCCGTGGCCCTAGCCTGGGCCAGTGACTCTTTGCTGCCAGTGCAGAGCCGGGATTTGCATGTGCCCCGTCCAGTTGGTGACCCAAGCCTCTGACTTTCCAACTCCCCGTTCAATTCCCAGCCGCTGTGTGGGGAAGGGACTTTCCCTGGTTGGAAGCAGCGGCCCTGGCCACATTCCTGGATGCCACTGTTACTGGGCGGCCACCTGGGGGGGGGTACTGGGTGCACCTGGGCTGCCTCCTGGCCACGCATCTGGACTGGACTCTGTGCCAGCCCCTCCTGTGACCTCCCATCCCTGGTGACCTGCAGCTGTGTGGCACAGCCACTGCAGGAAGTGTCCTGTGGATGCTGGAGCCCCAAACCTGCTCCACCAGTCTGTGGATTCAGGCGCAGGAGGGGCTGGGGCTGGAGGAAGCAAGGCTGCAGGAGCAGGCAGCACTGTCAGGGTGGGACCTGTTCTGAGGGGCTCATGCAGCCCTGTTTCTGTCTGGGTCTGCGCTGTTGGCTGCCGAGTGTAGCCTGCAATGTGGAAGAGACAGGAGAAGGTTAGAGTGTACAGGAAGACGGCTGCCGTGCTCAAGCAATGACTGAGAGCTCTGTCCGTGCACGGGAGACACAGCTGCCTGCTGCTTGTCTCTCAGACTGGGCCATGCAGCACTCATTATCCATTCCGTTTGGTTGCTAACTGAAGTGTTTCAAATAGCACCTTTACCTGCTGGATTGTGGCACTAACACAGCAATGCTGTGAGGTAGAAGGAACACGTCCTCCTCTTGTATAGAGACCCAATCCCTGAAAGGTGACCTGGCCTCCCAAAGCTGTGGGAAAGGCTCCTAACATGGACAGGACCTGCCCTGAGGAGAAAGGTGCTTCCCTGGTTGGTTTCGGTGGGAGAGGGCATGAGTGCGTTTTAATTTGAGACAGTCATTAGCTACTTCCTCTCCTCCTCTGGCAGCACAGAGAGCTTGTTGTCATCTATGAATTCTTAACCCAGCCCCAGTCAAGGGAGCCTTGGGACTGATTATGGAGAGGCCAGAAGTGTACAGTTCACCACACTCTCTCTCCTCCAGAGACCAAGCTGAGGCTGGGATTCTCCTGCCCGTGTGGTACATGGGTGGACTGAGCAGGAGGGACTGTGCTGTTTCTGGCCACCAAAGCTTTGGGGTTATCAGTCATGGCAGCAGAACTCAACATATCCTGGCTGATGTAGGATCAAGGAAATGAATATAAAAGTTTCAGAGTACATGAAACAATAATGTTTGAATTAGAAAGAAATCAGCAGATACATTTTCAGGAAGAAAGTTGAATCCAAGTACCTGGGCCCCTCGCTGCACTCAGGTCTTCCTGTCCTCATGGGTGGCAGTGCACTGTCCACCAACTAAATCCAAGCTGGGCTCACGTTAGGCACCTCCAGGCGGCCTTCAAATGATCTATGTGGTGATTTGCCTGGACCCCACCAGCCACGGGGAATCTGTCACACTCCCAAATCATTTCCTTTCCTTTTTTTTAAACAATCAGGACCAAAAAAATGCTTTGGAAGCTAAGAATTTCAGTGTTTTCCCATAACATTGTATATTCAGTGTCCCAGGTCTTTCCCCCAAAGCTGGGGCATGTGTCCCCCTCCGGTTACACAATCCTTCTAAATAATTGAAGCACCACAAACTCTTTCCGTTGTGTCTCTCTGTGGAGCACTCCCCAGTCCCTCCAATCATGACTTGGATTGAATTATTTTTAGGTCTTTTATTATCTTATCTTTCTTAGGAGAACAAATCCTGTTGTTAAATATATTATTAAAATATGGCACTCAGAAGTACACAGAATATTGAAAGTGCAAATGTTATGGCTTGTACATATCTAGATGTCCCTGAAAGCCTCATGTGCTCATAGGTGGGACTTCTCAGAGGTGGCTGCATCCAGGGTGTGTGAATATAGATTAAGGGTGTGAGGTACTGGATTAGCCCCCTCATTGGGTTATCATAGTCCTGGGTGTGGCTGAAGGGATTTACTGGTGAGGGAAGCCCCACCTTGGGTGTGGGTGGCACCAATCAACAATCCTGTGGCCTGGAGGGAATATAAAGGGACAGAAAGAAGCAGGCTTGCTGCTTCCTGCCTGCTCTGCCATGGACTGTTTTTCCTCTGTGATGATGCTCTGCCACAACACCCCGCCTTGGAGCCAGCCGACTGTGGACTGAAATGTCTACAAACTGTGAGCTGAAGTAGACCTTTCCTGCTTTAATTTTAGGTGTCTGCTATTTTGTCTCAGCAACAAGAAAAGTAACTAAGACAGTGACCTTTACCCGTGTGAAGTAAAATAACATTATTATGTTCAGAGTGGCCTTGCTCCATTAATCCCAAATTTAATAACAAGCAAAGATTTTAATGTAAATCCACCCATTTTTGGTCCTGATTCTCTCTTTACAGTCCTTAGCTTACATCTTTAGCTTGGTGTCATTTGCTGATGCTGGTGGCACAATGTTTACAAACATATGGCTGTCCTTGTGTCCTGTGACAACGAAGAAGACCCTGGCCAGGCAGAGTCCCAGAGACCCCAGGGTAGACTCCGTCTGTGTGGAGACCCTGGCCTCATCGACAGCCGCAGCCCATTCCCTGCTGTATGATCACGGAATCGTATGGATCTGTGTGCACCTGGCTCTCTGGGAATGCTTTGCCAAGTGACAGACAGATGATTACTCAATACCTTCCAACCAGTGTAAGGGTAACCGGCACAAAGGGCCCCGAGTCCAGGTCCTGAGGGCAGTGCTGTTTCTGCCTAGTCCTGTGCACCCTGCAGCGAGAGTTGTTAAGAGTCCACAGATGCACCCCAAGACCAGCTCGCCCAGTTACAGTTCTTCACTCATGCTAGTGAAGGTTTGTCCTGTTCATTCCTGCCCGAAAATCATCTGCTGTCAGAGGAGACAGGTGTGAATTTGCAGCCTAAGAGTAGATGTTTACAACCTGTTGAATTAAAGAACCTGGGGTCTATTTCTTTAGAGGGCCTATGAATTTGCATGCAAAATTCTGTGAATATTCCTTTCCCCCTCCCCCTCCATTCTCCACCTCTCAGCAGCTCCCTCCTCACCCCCTGCCTTTGAAACCCTTCACCCTCATGGTCTTTAGCTTGATGAGATGCTTAAAGGACTCTGTGCTTCCAGACATGTTAATAGGAAAGAGAGGGTGTCTCCTCTCCGCACCTCTGATGTTTTCCAGAATTCTCGGTGTGTGGAGACACCTCTATGCATTCCGGTGAGTGCATGGACACCTGCCCTCATGTCCCCCTCCCTCTTCCCTCTCCATGCTTCAAATACATCTTTAGCTGAGTCCCTCTTCACCAAGCTCCTCTGAAGCTTTAGTCTTTCTGACATTCTGCCTGCCTGCATGTTGTACTTTTTATTTTTAACTCCATTGCTTTTAGGATCTTATCTTTCTTTGCATGAGTTTACACTGGTTTCTCTAATTAAATGATTTCTTCTCTGTTCTCTTGAGATGAACTTTATGCACACTTAAGAGCCAGCAGGAGGCCTGGGGGAGCTGCTCAGATCCCTGTGCCAGAGTTCACATTTGGAGTCTGTAAGGATGCCCTCCTGTTCCAGCCTCCTGTCCATCCTCCGGGTCCCTGTGCGTCCTAGCCAGAGCCTGAGGTGGTGAGGCCACTGGGGTGCTGATGATCCTGCTGCTGGGGACCCACCAGGCAATGCTGTTACTTGGGAGGCCCAAGAACTGGGGACCATCTTCTCTAGGACCCAGCTGGCTCTCTGAGGAGACTGGCTTGACAGTGAATCCATCCTTTGTTGGTTTCTCAGCTAGAATGAGCTTTAAGGAGAGGTAACCAGGGAAATGAGATTCACCTGGGCCTCAGCTACAATAGGTTCCTTGTCCTCTTGCTCTTTGGCTTCCGTGTTGTCACCAGGGAGAATGGGAAGACTCAAGCCGCGTGCTGTTTCCACCATCAGAGACATTTATCTCCAGGGAGCCGGGCGCTGCTTGTTTTTCTTTTGCCCTAGAATGTCACCTCATGTTTCATTTAATTTCCATCCAAAAAACCATAAAAAACGTCCCAGGAGGCACCGAAATCTACAATCCTCCATTTCAGGGTGACTTTTTCTATTTCCCATTCCACATCTATGTGGGGAAAATGTCCTAACTTCAACAGATGTTTTGAAAACAATCTGCAATTAAAGGCTCTTTGGTTTCTACATAGATAGCTTTGTAATGGTGTCCTAGGATGACAAGTCACCTTCCAGCATTGCTGGGGATGGGTCCGGTCAGCAAGACATCAAACCACAGAACGGGCAGCGATGGTGGGCTCCTTGTTTCTGAGTCAGTCTCTGCCTGAGGTGCAATAAACAACACAGAGACAAAAGAAAAAGATGCCCAAGCCACTGTCATGTGAGAAGGCAGCATGCTGGCTTCTCCATCTGGGCTCCGGAGCTCTGAGGGTTAAGTAGGAGCACTCAGCATGCATGATGCCAAGTGGTACAAATCATAAAAGCCAGCCCGAGGGCAAACTAGTGGAGAACTTTCACCATATTTGGCAGCTATGAGGCCCCCACACGTGGCTAATTCATCTCCCTCCTCGTGAAAACAAAGCCTGTGCTCCCTGCGGGTTGAGCTGGTGCTGCAGCCCCTGGCACGGGAGGTCTTGGGTCTTATGTCCCTGAGGTCACTGTGCTGGGCAGCCTTGTGACCTGCCTGACCTCGCTTTATGGGGATTCAGGGCTCCCTCCCCAGTCCCCCCGCACAATGGGGCTTTGGTGCTGTGCTCGCTGGTGCACGGGACCCATGCTGCTTTCCTCTGGCCGGGCTGCTGTCCTGGAAGAAAGAAAGCAGAGCGATCCCCTCTGCCATCTGTCGGATCTATCCCACTACCCTCCTGCTGCATGTGCTCCCTCCCTGCCCATCTTCTCTCTATTTCGGGGCACAGACCCCAGCCTGGGTCCTGCCAGTCAGCCTCCCAGGCAGACCTGGGCACTGGGAGCGGAGTTTTCAGGTCACAGACTGTCTGGCTCTCTCTGCCCGAGTGGACGCGTGGCCCATGGAGAGATGACCTTTCCTTCCCGGACACCCAGAGGGCCAATCAGCCTGTGCTTGCTCCACTGAGAAAACAGAATGAAATGTTTGCCAGATGAGATGCGAGAGAAGTGAATCGGTCTAAAATTAAATAGCCCCCTTGGAGAAGGAATGGCCGAAGCCCTTTGTGTCTCAGGGCATCTGAGTCTGGCAAACGCAGGAGCCTTTTCTTGTGTTTCCTCCAACAATGGAAGAAAATCACTTCTCTGAAAACGATTTTTGCCAGGCCAGAAAGGACACATGTGCCCGTGCCCGGCCATGCTGCCCCTGGCATGTTCCCTTCCCTTGGCAGTGCTGGGCCATCGTTTCCACTCGAGTGACTGTTTAGCTTATGTAACCATCGCCTGCCAGGAGCTGGGCTGGCACCCCGACCTGGATAATGTGACTGAGAGGCTGTGGCTGCGCCGACCTTGTCAGAGTGGATCCTGCAGGACATGTGTGCTCCAGAGACGGGGAGACTCTGGACCCCCATCAGCAGCCCCCATGCAAGGCCAAGGCCCCAGCTTCTTTGGCCTTTGTAGTCCAGGAAGTCATGCAGAGGACCATAATATTGATCATGCCCAAGGCAGGCTGTGAAGAGCCAACCCCACAGTCAGCTTGTTTATAGAAGTGAGTCCGGCTGAAGCCTATGTCCGAGGTCAGAGTAACTCGCACCCAAATTCCATTCCCACAACTACACCTTCAGACTAGAAGGACAGTGTTCGAATCACAACCACGTATTTGGTCTGTTCTGTTCCTAGTTAGAGAACGCTTTATCTTGTCCTTCATGGGCCTTGTTTACATTAATTTCCATAGAAACCAAACATAGTCCTGCCCTTGCATGGAGCTCGCCTTTACCCCAGTTGATTGCCAGTAAAAGTCAGTGCCTGGGACTGGCCAGCGCCTTTGTTGGCAGCACTGGCATCAGTCGTCCTGGCCCCTGCTTTCTCTCCTAGTTCTGTCTCTTAGTGCATTCTTTTCTTGAGCCTGTGTCGCACACTGGGCAGGTGGGGACTAGAACCTGACTACAGGGATCTCTCTCTCTTTATAGGCCAGGAAGTCAGACTCTCGGGCTGTGACCACGGGATCCCCGTGTGCAGTAACTTCCAACCTGATGAACTTTCGCACGTCTTCTTGGGAAGCGCTCAGAATTAGAACTCAGTCTAGGTGGCCACCCAGTCTGGAAGTCACTGCCCAGCCTTGCTGAGATCCCTGGATCTCTGACCACTCCCACTTCCTCAGGGTACAGTCAGGTTGGCTTTGCAGTCTCTGGTTCACAATTCCGGTGCCCGGGCTCGCTGTGCCGCCCGAGGCTCCAAGCAGTGAGGTAGGACTGGAGGCCACGTCTGGTGTCCACACAGAGCCCTCCTCCCACGCCTGCCCACATGTGGGCTTCACTCATGACAACTCCACACCAGTGACCTTCCCAGACCTGATGGCCTGTGTCCTTCCACCTGTCCAGAGCCTGGTGGAGACTCCGGTCGCCACTCCACAGCACCCCATGGAGCACCTTCTGTGCAGCAGGAAGAGATTCATTCTAGGGTAGTAAGATCTCTGTAGAAGAAATTCCCTTTGCACTCCAGCCCCTGACCTATGTGTTACAATTTAATGAAATTGAGGGCAATCCCAATTGGGATGCAGTTGAGTGATTCCTCACTTTATGTAAATGAGATTTCTGATTACAATTAACCAATAAACTGTTTAAGCAGCTGGTCAGTTTCTAGTTAAGTGCTGCTTTGTCCTTCTGCCAATCCCCCATCTCAAGAGGCAAATGGGGGAACTGTTCCTGGGAACTCAGGCTGATGTCAGGAAGCCCCCGACCTCTCCCAGAGTGCCGCAGACGCACGGGTGCAGCACTTTTCTCATTCTGAGCGAGTTTTATTCAAAGTCCACATGCGGCCCAGTGAACTTCCGAAGGCCACTCTTCCTTAAGTGCCTGAAAAGGCGCTAACGTGATTCAGGAGCTGTTTCCTCGCTTTATAGAAGAGAAAGTGTGTAGGAGTCAGCATAGTCCAGGGAGGGCAGACCCTTGGAGCTTTCAGTGACACGAACCGCCTGCAGCAGCCCTGGTGTGCTGTCACTGAGTTATAGCTGGTTCTGAGGTCCATCAAACTATATTTTGGTCACAACTCTAGACAAGCAAGTGAGACACGTCCCAAGAGAAGGAAGAGATGAACTTGCAGTAACTGTTCGGAGCTCCACTTAGAGACGGTGAGCTCCGCTCACAGAAAATTGGGAAGATTCGACACTTGCTTCCTCCTGTGCCATGAGGGTCCTACAGAGCCATGCAGGTCTTGGAGGTTCTTGTTCACAAGCAGTGATTCTCAGGCGTGAGGAGCAGGCGTCTCATGCTGCTCGGTGCAGGCTGAGTCTGGCCGGGCTGCCCGGCGCTCACTGCAGGCTCTGCTCTGCTTGACGTTGGGGTCGGGGGGCTCCACATGGGTTTGCTTGGTCCCCAGGCAAAGGGACAGCAGGCTCTGGGTCATGTTCCTCTCCGTGTGACCCACTGGGGACACAGGGCCAAACACACAGCGCAAGTACGTTTTGTGGCTCTGGTAGGATTGTCTGTCACAGTCCCCCAGCATGGATGGGGTAAAAAACCCTGCCCCTGCAGGGAAGGGAGAGAGTCCTTACTCCACAATAGCCCATCCCAAATATCTTTGTCTCTAATATTCAAAAGCCCAAATATAATGGCTTATCTGTCGCTGGTGCTTGTGCTATATTTTTTCTGTTTTTTACTATGCTTGACCAAAATCAACAGCATCCTCAGCTGTTAAAGTAGCTACTTTTGCAACAGTTTGCTTTCATGTAAAACTTTCCCCTTAAAGTTTTCTGCTCCATTTTCTAGTGCACGTGGCTAACATTTTTAATCAGGAAGAGATAAGTGGAATTTTTACTTCAGACTTAGCATTAGAAATGCTCCAAGATGATTCAGAATTTAACTCGCTTGTCACAGACGCCTGCAAATTATTTTTCTTTTCTACCTTGGACTGGGTTTTCTTTCATCGGAGAAGTCTTTAGGCTTTTAGGGCTGGAGCGATCACTGAGCGAATGCACTTACCGAAGTCTCCGTTCCCGTTCCCCTTGGTTCCTCCAACAGCACAGCCCAGAAAGGAAAGCTCAGAATCCTCTCAGCGCTGACCCAACGCTGTGTGCTAAGCCTACGCTCGCCTTTCCCCGGCTTCCTCTTGAAGTAAAATCCTGCTCGGGATTCAAGCGCTTTCCGGTGCTCACTGGAGATTTCTGCTGTAGGAGCTTTGGGGCAGCTTCTCAGGGGCGGTGATGATGATGTTTCCGCCCGTCAGTGCTCTGTTGTGGGGACCACTGTGTGTGGTGGGGCGTTTGGCAGCCTCCCGGCTCTGCCCCTGAGGTCCAGGGTCCGCCCGCTGGAGCTGAGCGGCCTCGGGGGTGGCGGCTGCTCTGGTGTAGGTCCCAGCCCTCGTCCCAGGCTGCGAGGAGCCACGGCTTGGAGGAAATACGCAATTACAGTGCGGTCCCTTAGCGGAGTCCACGCGTGTTATGTAAATAGCATCCTGGGGCCTTTCTGAACTCAGAAAGGAGGAAGGAGGAGGTGTGAATGAGTACAAGACCCTCCGTCAGGTGTTACGGGAAAAGTGCCCACCCAAGTAGGTGAAGCATAGAGTGTGCCGAAGCTTTCCGGTAAGTCGGAAAACAGTGCATGGTCGAATGTATCGAATGACAGTTAGTGTCGCAGAAAGGAAACTTTGTTTGTAAATGTGGCCTTTACTTCTCGAGCCTTGTATTTTTCCTGAATTCTTTAAAGCCAATGTGACTGCGTGAGTTGCCGTCCACTGGCGCCTCGCCGTGTGTGAGAGGTCGATCCCATCCCGGTCACCTCCACCTCCGAAGCCCTAAGTCCCTTCTAGAAGGTATTTGCACGTGACCGACACACCCTGTCCTGGAGATACTGTGTGTTCCTAGGGCCTTCCAATGCCTAGCACAGTGCAATGCTATGCAAATAGTGGTTAAACTGCCTCGCCTTGGAAACAACAGCAAAAACTGCACATTCAGTGCAGATGCAGGTTTGTTTTTGTTTTGTGGCACTGGGGGTGGAAACCAAGGCCTTCCCACTGAGCTACATCCCCAGCGCTTTTTGTCTCATTTTTGAGACATGTTCTTGCCAAGTTGCCTGCGCTGGGCTGGAATTTGAGATCCTCCTGCCTCAGCCTCCCAGAGTGCTGGGATTAGAGGAGTGCTCCACCATACCTGGCTCCAATTAAGGTTTTTAAAAAGCATATTCTCCATCTACTCTGGAGAAGCAGCACTCACATATGAGGGCTGCCTGTGCTTTCTCGCTCTGCCAGAGTCCTGTCACTTCTGACCCACTGACACAGGGAGGACTCTGGCTGCAAGGCGCTCTCCTGCCACCCTGCCTCCCGCTGTCTGCCTGTTCATGGCCTCCCTCTGACGTTATTGCATCTCAATCCCCACACCTCAGCCCCAAGTGGCGGGGGAGGGGGTGACTTCTGGCTGGAGTCCAGGCTGCACGTGAGCAGCTGCTCCTCCCCAGCGCCTGACCTTGCAGGCCTCCCGAGTCAACAGCGGTTCTGGCCTCTAAGGCTTGGGGGTGCTGCCGCCGCTGGCTCACCCAGAGCTGAGCTGGCCTCTCCACGAGGTCCTTGCAGCTGGCCTCAGGGTGGGCACACATGGACTGGCACGCAGGTATTCGCGAGTGTGACACAGGCCATCACTGTCAGAGTCCAGTCAGAAGGCGCACACAGGTACCGGGTTTCCTCCAACGCACGGTTCAAGTCACTGCACCCTCGCTGCTAAACATGGTGGACATTGATTCTTTTGCAGTTCTGAAGGCCTCGAAGTTCCAAATCGGGAAGGGGGTTCCTGTCCAGCTGTGACCTGGGGCACCTCACAGCTCGCTCACCCTCACGTGGCTCTCCCTGCCCCCAACCTGGGCAGGACGGTTGATTGCGATTTGATAACAGCGAGTGGATTAAGTGGAGTGCAGTTCTGGGTGTGTCTGAATGACTGAGGTGTAGGCCACAAACTGAGGAGGGAAGACTGCCCTGGATGTGGGTGGCCCCAAGTGACAGGCTTGTGATCTGGACAGGAGAAAAGGGGAAAGCAGCAGGAAGTCTGCCCTTTTCCTCTGGAGGAGCTCTGCTCTTCACCGTCACCGCTGGATGCTGCTCTCCAGTCCCTTCAGGCTTCTAGAGCACCCAACTCTGCAGGGAGCCCCAGGCCTTCGCCTTAGACTGGACGCTCTACCTCCAGCCCATAGCCCGTTTTGCAGGCTTCCACCCTTGATCCCACAGGCAGCCACTGTAAGTCTGGTTAGCAAATCCTTTACAAATCGTGTGCATTGTATTCAACCCATTCCCCTATGAACCCTAACTGATACACGTTTGTGTCTTCACCTCTTCTGTTGTTCTTACAATTAGGGCCTAACTGGATAATCCAGGATGATCTCGTCTATAGATCATGTGGCAAAGACCCCTTTTCTACAGAGGTTGAAGAGGTTGGACACAGTAAAATAACGCTTTACGGGGTAGTTAAGGAAATCAGTTACAGTGCTGTGTCGAGGCTTGCAGGGACCAGCAGCACATGAGGCTGCTAGCACTGCAGACTCAAAGAGGAGCCAAGGAAGAAAACAGTGTCAGGAGCCCCACAGGAAAGGTGCTCAGTGCAGGGGACCCCATGAGAGGCTTACAGGGGCGACTCAAACGTGTATCAGTTAGAGTTCATAGGGGGACTATGAGGGCAGGAGGAGCACACCCTGCCCTTTCCCTTTTCCTGCCCACACTCCCCTGCTGGTGTCTCCCACCGGTGAGGTTCAGCCGGAAACCAGAGGGGCTGGGGGCTCAGTCCACACAGGCAGCCCCCGCAGCCAGGGCAGGACCGGCCGTCAGGAGGAGAGCAGATCTTGGCATGAGCTGTCGATCGGGAACTCTCGGACCAGCGTGTGTCTAGCTTCTTCAGTACTTTGTGTTTGATTCCTAGAGCAGGACATGCACATTGAAAAAATAAATGAAGGAAGATTGGATGAAAGGACTATAAATAAACATCTTGGAAATGAGGATCTATACCTTGGGTGCAACAAAATCAACTAGGAATACTTTATTTGACTTTGGACATCTGAGTATATTTATAGTTATTCATTTTCTATTCTTTTTACCTCTTTATTTTAAAGCATGAATGTACAAGGCATGAATGCATAAAACAAACACTTAGCACAGTGAATGGTTTTAAAGCAAAGAGCCTCACGATGCCTGCGTAGGGGTGTAGCGCATTTTGCATGCCGCCCGCAGGGCTATCTCGCCCCACCACAGCCCTTCCGCCTCTGAGAGGAACACGGCCCTTCCGAGTATACAGCGGTGGTCATCACTTTCTGCCTGGTTCAAATATGAAGCCACCACAGTTCAGATTTGCTCACTTTTTAAAACTTGTTTTGTTGTCCAAGCCTCTGTTTTAATTAAATTTTTAAAACTTGTGGTAAAATATGCTTAACATAAAAGTTAGCCTTTGATCCATTTTATAGGGCGCCATCAGTGGAGTTGAGCACATTTGCGTTGTGAAGGTGGGTCTCCTCTCACTGCGTGCTGCGGTTGGGACCCAAATGTCCCCAAGAGGCTCCTGTGAGGAGGCTCGGGAGCTGATGTGGTCTGAAAAGTGGCAGATAGATAGTGGGTGTTGCTGAACCCGCTGAGGAGTTCAGAGCTGAGCGGGCCATCGGGAGGGGCCCCAGTTGAAGGAAGGTCACTGGGACCAGGCCTTCGCTGGGTTTCCTTCTTTCCTCCAGCCCCTTCCTCTCTCTCTGCTTCCTGGCTGTGGAAGTGAGTGGCTTCCCTCTGCCACACTCCTCCCATCCTGCTTCTGTCTTGGAGCCAGATGACCATGAACTGAAACCTCTGAAACTGTGAGCCTAAATAAACCATTCTTCTTTTAACTTCTGTATGTCAGATATTTGTTCCCAGCAATGGAAAGGTGACCAGTACATGTTTCAAAAGTGCTACCCGTGAAACAACAACTCTCCGCACTTCCTGCCCGTTGGCAGCCCTCATTCCACTTTCTGTGTCTATGAATTTGACACCGCGTGCACCTTATGACATTTATTTCACCTACAAGATGTGCCTGGGACAGGGTAGAGCATCAACTTCATGGACTCTGGGACCACTCAACATTGGTGGAGCACACGACTGTGTGAGTCTGTGTGGGTCACAGAGGTGTGACTTGGTCCTCCGTGTCTGACTGTTGGGCCCTCTCCCTGGTGTGTTCCTCTGCTCTGCTTGCTGTCCACCATGAACTGAGTGGATTTGCTCCAGGACACCCTTCTGCCATGATGCTCCTGCCTTGGAACCAGGGACTGAGTCCCTGAAACCGTGAACCATATTAAACTTCTACTCCTTTGAGCTGTGGATGTCAGGTATTGTATCCCGGTGACGGGAAGGCTGGCTAACACAGCCTTCTGGGTTCATGCATATGTGAGATGGAGCAAAGTCCTCTCTTCTGGCTGAGTGACATTCTGTCACCCATTGTGACACTGCTGGTGTTCATCCTGCGGACACTCAATGTGCTCCCGCTGTATGGCTCTGTGAGCAATGTGGCTTCAAACATGAGGGTCCTCTCTCCTTCCAAATTGTCCTCTCTGGTCCTTCACATTGCCACAGTTGTTCACCGAAGAACGGGCCACTTCAGTGCTGGCATTGCTCACTGTCTCCTCTGTCCTCTGTGATTCCCCCATACCTGCAGCTGGATCCAGGGGTCTCGCCAGCCTCTAGGTCACTCCCAGCAGTGTCACGGGTGGGCTCCTGCACTCACCAGGCAGCTCGTTGTGTCTGGATTTTGCTTCTGGTTTCAATGTTATTAGCTACTAATGACATAAATTCATCGAGGCCTATAAAATGGCTATATTTTAATTCATTTTGCTTTGTTGATGTCTGGGTCAATATTTGTAGATTACTTTCTAAAAAGATGCTTCCTTTCATCTGCTATTTAAGTTAATACAGGAAAAGCAGGATACATGCTTGATTCTTTCTTTTTATTTACCCAGCTTTCAAAGTAACTTTTTATATTATTTTAAACACCCTTGTCAACACAAATGTTTAAAAAGTGTATGAGTTTCAACAGATTATGATTTATTTTTGCAGTTCTGAAGAGGGAGCCAGGGCCTCCCACATGCTCAGCAAGGGCTCTACCAGTGAGCTGTGCTCCCTGCCTGGGCTGCGACTCTCATTCAGCTGTTCCTCGGCTTTCCACGAGCTCATGTCACAGCAAACCCACTGAAATCTGAAAATACGGTAAATAAACACGCATTTAGTACACTCAACTCCCGGACAGCTCAGTGTGCTGTTGAGTACCGGAGGTTTTCCCTGGTGACTCTGGGACGGTCCTGGAGCTGCCCACTGCTGCACTGCCCAGCGCTGCGATGTGACTGCACATCACCAACCGGCAGAAGAGCCACGCGCACCCTGAAGGCTTGCCCTACGGATATGCATGGAGGTGGAAATCAGAAGCTGACCACACTAAGGTGTGGGGCATCTGCTCTGTTTTTAAAAAGTACTCATTCTTGACAAATGATTGTGTATATTTATGGCTTAAAATATAATGTTTTGATCTATGTACTCATGGTGGAAAATGGCACAAAACTAAGTAATATAACCATCACCTTATCCATGTGAGAACATTAATAGCTACTCTTTTAGTACTTCAGAAATGCACTGTGTATTATTATTAACAGCAGTCACCGAGCAGTGCCCTGGATACTACAACTGACTCCTCCTGTCTCATGGAAACTCTGCACCTCTGACTGACACCCCTGCTCTCTGTCCGCCCAGCCTATACATTTCATACTTAGTGAATCTCAGTTATCTTTTGTGGATGGTGCATGTGCTTCTGAGTGAGCTTCCGCACCCTGCAGTAATCCAGAGCCAACCTGAATAAACCCTCTGGCTTCTCTTATTTTTAGCTGACTTTAGAAATCACCAGTTAAGAAAGATAAACTTGGGCCGGGGATTTAGCTCAGCAGTTTCGCAGCCTGCTGTGCAAGCGCAAGGACCTGAGTTCGATCCCTGGTACCAAAAAAAAAAAAAAAAAAGAAAAATAAACTTGAGTCATCTGTAGGAAAATGGATGCACCTTGAGACCGTAATGTTAAGTGAAATAAATCAGACACACACTTAAATATCACATGGTTTCTCTTACGTGAGAAACCCAAAATATAAAGAGCAAAATAAAAGAGAGATGGTAGGAAGTAGGCAGACAGATCTGTCTCAGATAAGAAGAGAATCAAGACGTACAGGAAGGGGAAGGAGGGGATGCGGAAAGGAACGCACAGCACACCAGCTCCTCACAAGGAGTGTGAGCACCATTTGCTGCACACATGGAATAATAAAATTAACATGAGTACCTTTAGTGGGCATACGGTGAACAATGAATGTACTGCCAGTCGCCCACCAGCCTCGCCGAGCCCCTCATGGGTGGAGCTGTTCTCCAGTGGAAGCTCCCTTCAGGCCGCTCCCTGCTTCCTGTCTCCTCCCGCCTCCTTCGCTCTGCACCTGACACTGTCTGGGCAGCTCTTCTTGGGTAAAGGAACCCCAATATCTCGCGGCCTTTACAACAGCAGCGCATTGGAAAGACCGTGCCTTCCCGGGGGCCACCTACCGGGTGCCTCCCCTCCCGGACCCCTGCGAGCTCCGGGCTGTGACCCCACCGCAGAGCCCTCTCTCTTCCCTGTCACTGTGTCTCGTTCCTGGCATCACTGTGGTGGAGCTGCAGCACTTCTCGCAGGTCTGCTTTCCCCTGATCTAACAGCTCTTGCTGCTTCACATGTCGAGTGTGCAAGGCTCTTCTTGTCTTCTTCGAATCTATTTCTCCAAGAAGCACTGAACCTTTTTATTGGAAAATTTTACATCCAAGCCATAATTCCAAGATTTGGGGAGTTTGCTGTTTCTGGCCAGTCATAATTTCTCAGCATGTACAGTGGATGGATCTACAACCCATCTATCCATCAAGTACCCTTTCCACTCATGATGATATTTCTACTTCAATCCAGGGTGGTGGGGCTTTTATTCAGCTCTGATATCACATTCCTATTTTCTTTCTACCCTACCAAAAGCTCTAGTTCTCAACAACACAGGGGAGCATAGAGTTAGGAAAACCCAAGAGGTTTGCTTTATTTTACATCCGACACACTCACTCTACAGTACCGATAAGAACCCTGCCCCTTTAAAAATCGCCTCTGCTACCCTGCTGTCCTCTCTTCTGTCGCAGTCTGCAACGGGCACCTCCGCTGCCGGACTGCGCAGGCCTCGCATACTGTGACCCGTTACCCGCGCTCCGCGTGCCCGCGGCCTCTGCGCACGCGCACCCCGCTCCTTGTGCGGAGCCTCCCTGGTCTCGGTTTTGCGCTTATTTCCAGCGGTTTCCCCAGGAGGCCTCGCAGGAAGGACGCCCTCACCCGATGGAGATGGAGGCCTCGGGTCCGAGATCCTCTCCCCGGCCCTGGTCCCTCGCTGCTCCTTCCCAGGCGGCGTCCAGCGCGGCCCTCTCTTACTGCAGCGCCAAGCTTCTGACTTTCCGGGGCGACCCCGGGAGCGAACACGCCCTGCCTCTGCTAGAACGTGTCTTCCGGGCCGAAGCCCTAGAGTCCCAGGGCAGCCTCTTAGCATCTGATTCTTCTTTGAACTTTAGGAAAGTGCTCTGAAACGGTAGCGTTTCCTGCGTTCTGCTTCCTACTTGATTTTCTTCTTAGGAGACTCCTAATTCTTCTAATAGGCCTTTGTTTCCAGTATTTATCAACATCTGCTTATAAATTTCTTCAGTTCTTTTACAGTCTAAAAGTTACTCCTTTACTTTTTCTGTTTCTCATAAAGCACAATTCATGCTATTCCTTCGTTGTGCGCCCTCAGAGTGAGGAACGCTCTGAAGATGACTTGATCTCCGAGTTGGAAGTTTGCCTCCTTCTCTCCCCCGTTCCTTCCTCCTGTGTCTTCTCTTCATCGCATGGGGCTATTCTGCTTCTTCCTCTCTTGTTCTTTATATTAGTTTTGTGTGATACTTACCAGGGACTTTCCTGTTGTTTGTTTTCCCTCGGAGATGGTTGCCTTGTGCTCTTAGGCCCAGGCTGGCTTCAGCTGGCTTTTGTTACTTTTCTAGCTTTGTAGAGCTCCCTCTCCTGTTGTGTCTGGGAAATGCAGAGGGCAGAGGGCCTGTCTTGCGCCGCTCTGTCCTGCTGCTCTTCGGGCTGCTTTGATCTGGCAGTTAGCACACCGTGGGCCAGTGCCTGTCACGGGACCCTGGACGCCTGCTTTGCAAGGGCAGAGGAGGCAGCTGTGTCCACTTTGCGAGCTGGCAGCATCCCGCGCACTCACCGCAGTGGCTCCAGCCCCTCCTCTTGCGCTGTGACCCCTGCTTTCTGGGAGCCACCCCGGGTCTGTGGGTCTGTGGGAGCCTCGGGCTCAGCTCCCAGGCTCCTAGCCACACCCTTCACTTTCCCTGCCTACTCGCCAAGGCAATGCGTCCCCTGGCCCTTGGCCATTGGTCCCCACTTGCTTGCTTCAGGATTCATGGGGACAGGGTCATGTGGTCAGGTTGTGAATGCTTTCCCTTCTGTGTGCTCTGTTTGCTCGTGATCTGTGTCCTTCCAGTTTAGGGTGGGAACTCAGGATGACCCCAAATCTCTGCTGCCACCACTGCATCACCCTCACAGTCCCCGTCACTAGAGGAGTAGCCGTCTCCCTCTGTGCCGATGTCTCAGTGCCACTCTCGGCCTGGCCCTCACACGGACTCTCCCTGACTTCCTCCTGAGGCCGAGACACCACTCCTGGCAGGTGCACAATGCCCGGGCCGTGGACTCTCCCGTGCCACACACCCTCCTGTGAGCGGGACGACATCCCCAGCGTCTCATCAAAGCAGCATCTCCGACTCTCGGCGCCTGCTTTCCGGTTTCTCACAGCGCTGCTGGTTTCTCCAGCTCTGGCTCCTTCCCGAGGAACCTCAGTGCACCCTGCTCCTCAGCCCTGCTCCTGGGAGCGCACGCTCAGCTGCAGTGCAGCTGAGGACCGATGCTGCTCTTCACAGCGGGCTGCAGGGATCCAGCGGCTCTGCCCTCTTCCGCTCAGCCACATCTTTCAAGATGGGCCCGGCGCACACCTGCTCAGACTCGGGTGCTGCCGTCGACTGACCACAAAGCCCAAGAGGCGCCCTGTTGGCCGGTTTAGCTACGATTCTTCAGCAGATCCTGGGACCATGTGTCACGACTGGTTTACATTTTAGGGCTGCGGTGGTTAGCAGCAGTGACCCCCAAAGGCTCATGGGATTAAATCTTGGTCACCAGCCCAGGGCACTGATGGGAGATGGTGAAACCTCAGGCTGTGGGGCCCGGTGGGAGGAAGTGATGTCATCAGGAAGTGATGTCATCAGGAAGTGATGTCATCAGGAAGTGATGTCATCAGGAAGTGATGTCATCGAGGGTGTGGCCTTTGAGGGGGCCTGTGGGACCCCAGCCCCTCCTCTCCTTTTGCCTCCTGGTCATCATGAGATGAGCCCCTTGCTCTGCACCCATTCCCAGCCGGGATTTGCAGCTCTGCTGTAGGCCCCAAAATAACAGGAGTGGGCACCATGGACCAAAACCTCCAAAACTGATAAACCTTTTCTCTTCCTAAGTTGATTATCTCAGGCATTGTGTCAAAGTAACGCAAAGGTGCCTCACATGATGATTCTTATTTCTGTGCATTTATTAGATAGCTGGACATTCTTCTCTGTGTGCCATGTTTAAACACTCCTATGCCTGCCAAACTTATCTCGAGCATTGACCATCGATTAAAAGGGGAGATCCTGTGGTAATACCAAGACATCAGCAAAATTCGTCAGGACTATGGGAGAAACACAAAGCGTACGTACCATCTCTCAGTGCACTTGAGTCTTGTCAGCATGTTTTCCGAGAAAGACCAACGGAGTCATGCTTGATCTCTTGATTTCTGTTTCTCCCCCTTATTTAAAGAAAATGTACCATTTCTTTCCAGCAATGACCAAACTGGCTTACAACAAAAGCAAGATTTAACAAAAGACAGTTAAAAGAAAAAATGGAAAATCTAAAAGTTTTTAGAAAAAATATTGGTGGAAGAAAAATATATTATCCACTTAGATTAATATTTTCAGTAGAATAAAAATAATAAATTCAACCCAGATGTCTAACACTCGGTGCAAAAAGAAAACACATGGTTACATAAGCCTAATCAGCTGGTCAGAGGGGCATAATTCTATTCAAGGAGATAATTTTCGTGGGACCGTGAAGGCGGGGCGTGTACGGAAGGTGGTAGGAACTCCGGTGTCTGAGCTGAGCCCCCTCTCCCTCTCCATATTTATCAGCTGTTTGACCTTGAACTATTTTCCAGACCCAGACCCCTCACAAATGCAGCAGAATCAGCCATGCTTCACAGGTGCTGAAGGTCAAGGAGAAACGACTGCTCCTCAGGGTGGCAGGGTGAATCCAGACGCCCCAGCACCACCTCCTTCCCACCTGGGGTCCCCAGGACACCGGCACCTGCTCCATCCCTCTGTGGTCCTGAGCGTTGCATCCCAAGTGCCCGTGCAGAAGCCCTGCCCCTCCTCTGCAGCCCTGCCCTGGTGCACAGGCAGTGGGCCCCACTTTCGTGATGCTTCACCCCCTCCCACCTCGAGGTGCTCAGCAACACTGCTGCTGCCCCCCGGGCTTTGCTGTCAGCGCAGTCACCTGCGTGGCGGGTGCCTGGAGCCACAGCCAGCTCCTGTGTGATGCACCCCGTGTGTCACTGACTGGCCAGGTCTTAGGGCCCCAGGAGCGCTGTGGTTTTTTCCCTGTGCCCGGTGCACGGCCACATGGAGGTGGAGCAGACCTCATGGAGGCCGTGAGGGCGAATCAGTATGCAAAGGCAAAGCAGGCCTTGCATTCCCAGTGCAGCCCCGTGGACAACTGGCCCGGGGGTGTCCCCGAGGCTGAGCGCTCTCCTCTGTGGCTGCAGCGCCCCTGCATGCACCCCAGGATGGCCACCTGGGCCCCATGGAAGGGCTAGGACTGAGCAAATCCCTGTCAAGGAAGGGACAGGCACACCTGCACAAGGTGCCCAGAGTGGAGGGCAAGAGAGGCAGGGACTGAGAATGACAGGGGGAGGGGGCAGGCATGCGGGCGGAGCAGTGCCCTGTTTCTGAAGAAGGGGACAGCCTGTAAGTGTGGAGCGGTGGGAGGATTCCTGGCACCACCCTTTGCAGGATCTGCTGGAATATGCCAGGGATCGCAAGTGCTCCGGGGGCTCTGTCACTCAGGCAAATAATCCTCGGAGCGGGTGTGGGCACCTGAGCCACAGGCACCCACTGTGGGTCGGCCCAGGGACAGTGGCATCAGAGCGGAGGCTGGGCACAGAGCCTGCACCCTGTGCCCTCAGACCCCCTCTGGGCACGCAGGACCAGACACGGGCACGCTCTCCACATCCCCTTGCTCTCCATGTCCCCTTGATTACTGGACATCAGTGATCCCCGAGCTGACTGCGGCAAGAGCAGCAGGGACCACGCTGCCGTCTGCATGGAGCTGAGTGGGGACATGGGTGGTGTGGCTGAGCTTCCTCTGGAGGTTTTCAGTGTGGTTAAACTCACTAATATGGATACACCCAAACTCAGTTATCGAAACAAATAAACAGGCATTTACATCCAAATAATTTGGGCTTAGTCACTGTATTTAAAGGAAGTTGAGCGCAAAGGTTAAAAGTATAGGACTTTTAACCAGTTGGCACAGGGCTGAGGTCCTCCTCAGCCCCTTCCTGACTCCCTCCACTGAATATTGCTAGGACTCATCTGTACTTTGAGTGAAGTCAGAGCTTAGTCATCATGGGGTGGCTGTGCATATTAAGCAAGATAATGTGTGTAAAATTTGTAGTGCGGTGCATGACACTAATAGATGTTTGAATAATTTCCCTTTTCTGACTACCTGTATACACTGGGGTGTCCTGGGGAGAGCAGTAGACACACACCACTTCAGGGGGTGCAGTAAGGAGATTTCTGAGCACAAGACCTCTTCCCAGCAGAAGGTTTTATTTATTCCAACTGAGTGACACTGAGAGAAACTCCAAGAGCCCATGCAAGGTGACGGGGACTTTGAGGGGAAACTCAAACTCCACCAAATATTTCTGCAGCATAGGAACTGGGAGCAAAGACTCCACTTCCAGGAGGACAGCCACGGCAGATGAAAGAGTTTTCCACCCACAGCAAGCAGCAGGAAGCTGGTGGCCACCAGAGGCAGTGAGGATCAGAAGCCAACAGCCAAGCAGAGCATAGTGTCTTGACAGGTCACACACTGAGCACATTCGCTGCTGTGACAAAATACCCCTCTCTGGGCAGTTTATAAAGGACAGAAACTAGTTCTAGGGGCTGAGAAATCCAAGGTCACCAGCTTCTACAACCTTTGGGATATCTGTCTTTGTATGCTAATGAGATGCTGAGGCTCCAGGAGGGGCTGGTCCCCCAAAGCCTGAGCCTCCGTAACCCCAAAGGGCAGGGTTGGGATGAGTCTCTGGGTGGCTGAACCCACAAAGGTGGGCACCTCAGGAGGGTGTGGAAGCTCTACCTCATTTCCCCGAGTTCTTTGAGCCACTTGGGCAACAGCTCAGATTCCATAAGGGGGTTGTTGGAGCCCCAATTTATCACAGTCCCTCAAAAGCATAGGCTCCGACTGTGTTTGCAATCAGCATCTGAAATTGGGGGCTGAGCCTTCAGCCTACAAATTCTGATGGTGTCCTCATGTAGATGGTGTCAGGATTGAGCTGAGTTACAGGACACCGGTGGTGCAGCCGTAGCCCTGCAGGTGGCTCCTTGGAGTTTGGGAAAAGAAACTCCACACTGTGTGTCAGTGCTGAGTGAGACTACACCAGGAACTGCTCAGTTTCTTTTCCCCTTTATCCTCTGGTAGGGAAGGAGGAGGGAGAAAAAAGAGCTAAGATGCATCATGTCCATGTACCAACTCCCACGGTGCATGCAATCATTATGTATGCAAGCATAGACTAATAAAAATTAAGGTTAGAAGAGTAAGGGTTTAGTAAGTTGCTTCACCACAGTGGACCCTGCACTGTTACTCTGCCAGCAAAGGAGGAAAGAGCGTGCATCCTGGTGACTCTAGGTGCTGATGAAACCAACACCAAGCACCAGCCCGACCAGAGCGAGCCCTGATCACCACATGATGCGTCTCAGAGTGCAGCGATCTTCTGCCTTGTGCTTGTAATGAATGTGCATTTTAATCAATGCTGCTTTTACATCTGTCATCCCCTTAAGAGGAAAGGCAACCTGTAAACCAAACACCACAGATCTTCGCAGTCTGCTCCACCAAATTAGCATTAATATTAAACAGGCGCACATTGAGAGATGGCATCGCACAGCAGGCTCCAAAAGGTCCCAAGCCTTCATTCACAGTGTCCCATTTCTCTCCCAGATTCATGAGCTGCCTGTCAACGAGTTTAATTGGATATTTATTGAAATTAATGGCAGCTGCTGTGGATGCAGCAGGCTTGGCTGGAGGTTTGCTTTCCTTTTCATGGCTCTTGTCCCCTCTCTGCCCTTGCCCTGGTGCATGCTGATGAGCACCAGGGAATGAATGAGGACCTCTGCCCTGGAGGGAGCAGCTCTGGATGTGGAAGTTCTGCTGGTAAGAGGTTGTCTCTTACCCGTGTCTCATCGCTCTCTGGATTATTTCAAAGTCCTCTCTGGGGAAGCTCTGGAGCTGAGGACAGAGGCTCCACAAGCACACAGCCTGGGTCCAAACCGCTGTCATCCCCAGCCACGCCTAGGCCTCAGTTTCTCTGCTGTACATCAGAGCTCCTGATTCGGCAGTACCCAGAGGCTCAGTAGCTGCCTGGTGCAACGCCTGAACCTCCAGTCACCCAGAGAGAATTGGTTACTGTTATTTGGTTCTCTGTGAATCTGAGTGGCAATGTTTCATTCATCTTGATTTTAACAAACAGTGATACTTTTAAAGCTACAGTGAAAGTGCCAAGTAAAACCTAAAGAAGTTGCTATAAGCAGAGGATAGGTCACGTTTCTGTTGCTGGATGGAAAGGCTGTCCACACAGAACTTAAAGGTCGGCAGGCTTCCATGTTTAAACCAGGACGAGGGGTGGCTGGTTTTCCTAGTTCTTCTTCCGCCCATGCCTCCTCCTCCACTTCCATGCTGCACTATTTGCATACTGATTTCTGGGTTTCCGAAGATCCTGCCAAGGCTTGCATTGGAGCAGCAATGAAGAGGACCTGGAGGAGCAGAGGAGCCCATGCCAGGGCAGATTTCACTGTCCTGTGGTTAACTTCACAGTTATTTCCCAGCCTGTCCCACACACCTTTATTCCTTAATTCCTTTATCCATCACCACTGCTGCACCCCAGTGGTGATAGATGCCAGAAGCAAAGGTTTAAGCTAGAAATGCAGGCCTCAGGAGCCTTGCTCATTAGTGAAGAAAACAGTATGAAAACAAGACTCTCTCTGGAGCCACACAGCGTGAAGGCGATGTGTCCGGTGGCAGAGCTAGCTCTCTGGCCCACACCCTGGCTTCTCTCCTCAAACTCTGGCTCCCACATCAGCTCTTTCCATTTGTGGCCCATCTATGAAGGGGTTGTCATAGCACCAATTATTTAAAGACTAAAGTCAGTCGATAGACAAATACGTGTGTGTTGTGGGGGCACTGGGACTGTGACCTGCAGTTAATGATACATAAATGTTTGCTACCATTGCCACTGTAGGAGTTCTGTGGGGAACTGTGGCAGGAAGAGAAGAGGCGGGGGCAGAGGATGGTGCCTTTGAAGCCTTGCAGGTGCCAACTGGTGGCATGGGTCTGGGCTCCACCAGGTGTCTGCTGGAGGTGAGGACCCAGGCATTGCCAGCACTGTACGGTGGAGTCTCCTGAGGAAGGCTCGGTACTCAGACCCCACAGGTATCCTGATGTCACCAAGGGTGCTGTTGTCTGCTGCAGCAAGGAGCCTCGCTCAGCACAGGGCTCAGCAAGTGAAGCTGCCCTCTGACATAGTCCCTCTGCCCCGCCCACTTCCTTATGCACAGACGCATCCAGGGCTCCACCTAACACAATGGCCAAGCGCTGTGCTGTCCACTTGGACAGCCAGGCTCCATCCACTGCCTCTCACATTCAAGACAGCTAGAAGTGACTAAAATTAGAGGATCATTTTTGCAGCTGCTCTAAGCACATCTTAAGTGCTTGATAGCTGCCATGGCTTGTGGCTTCCTGGCTTGATTGCAGAGGCTGGGACATTCTCCTCACTGCAGAAGTTTCAGCGGGCAGTGCAGGGGCTGGGCAGGTGCCAAGAAAGCAGCCTGCTACTCCAGCAGAGTCCTACCTACTGCACTCCTGCCTCCCAGACAAAGCCCGGTTTCTCCCCAAAGAAAATCAGTATGAGAAGGGATGCTCTCCAGGACTGCCAGCGTTATTTATTTATTTATTTAAGCATCAGCTGGAAGGACTGAAACATTTAAGATGTTAAAGGCAGGAAAAAAGCCAAGGTGAAAAGCAATTGAAAACCCATGCTCAATAGAAAATAGAAGTTCAAGAGACATCATGGGGGGTTGGCTGTAAACACCACTGGCTCTCATTCAGGAAGGAGCGGGCTCTGTCTGAGTATGGGGTAAACCAGCATGGAGCGAACCCCATGAAGGCTGCACTCCAGTCTCACTCCAGCCCCACACCCAACTGTGACCAGGTAACCTGCCCTAAGCTAGCTGTCTGTTGGAAGGTAATGCACCTTTCTCTGGAAGACAACATCATCCAGAGTCTCTACACACTGACTTTTAGGGCATGTTTGATCTAGCGCCATTTTCTTTCTTGCTTTTAATTTAACTTTATATTGTGATTCTTGAAGCATGTAATTAAATATTCTAAAATTTTCAGTGGCTCCCATGCATCAGGCAGTGTACCAAACACTTTACAATCATTACCTTAAATCATCCTTCCAATAACCTTCTGAGGAACTAGTACATTCACTTATGCTCAAAGCTGGTAGATTCTGGAACGAGCAAGTCTGATCTGAAAAATCTGCACACCAAAGACCAGTGGTGTAGCTCTCCATCTGGGGTTTGCAACCAACCAAGTTCCCAGAAAGTAAGGGGAGAGGGATGGCTTATGCCGCAATTACTCACAAGGGCATTTCTATTTACCCTTTACTTTTATGTTTACTATTCATAATAAATTTAAGGATAGGCAAATTGCACTAATATTGAAGAAATCAGTTTTATTTTGCTTCATTCATAGTAATTTAGACTTTGGAAGTCTGGGTTCTTTCTTGACATTTAAGCAGACTGTTCCCCTGTTTGTTGTTTGTAAGCCGCTTGTAGAAGGGTTTAGGAACTTGGAACTTCGAGGGTGCTGAGTCTAGAATGAAGGAGATGACTTGGAAATGGAGAATAAGCAGCAGCATCGAAACAGCAGTGTGACCATGGACAGAACATGCAGGCTGTGAAGGCTGCTGCGGACACATTCATTTCAGGGTTGCCCTCTCAGTGTGAAGCTGCCACAGGCCCGGAAACTAAGATAACCAGCAGCAATGTTAAATCATAATCAGCAACAATGTTCAAACAAATCAGCAACAATGTTATAATGCAGTCAGCAACAATGTTCAAACATAATCAGCAACAATGTTAAAATAGGAACAATGTTAAAACACAGCAACAATGTTAACACAAATCAGCAACAATGTTAAAATGAAGTCACCAACAAAGTTAAAAAACAATCGGCAACAATGTTAAAATACAATCAGCAACAATATTAAAATACAGTCAACAGCAATGCCAAAATACAGCCAGCAACAATGCTAAGGGAGAAAAGAAGGAAAATTCCCTTGCAGCAAGATCTTGCAGGTCCCCAAGGCCTGTGGATAAAGGCTTGCTCCCCAGTGGTGCTGATGCGAGGAGAGGAAACTTTAAGAGGAGGCTTCTGGAAGGGTTCAGGTCACTGGGGCTCAAAGGGGTGGGGCATCTGGCCATGAGATGATCAGTCTCCTCTACCAAGCTCCCAACATGATGTATTGCGCTGCCACAGGCCCCTAGCAATGAGACCAACTGGTCATGGCCCAAGACCTTCAGAATGCTGAGCCAAAAGAAACCTTTTCACCGGGCCAGGGATTAGCCCAGCAGAGCCGTGCGTGCCTGGCAAGCACAAGGTCCTGAGTTTGATTCCCTGTACAAAAAAAAAAAAAAGAAAAAAGAGAAACCTTTTCACTTTCTAAGTTGATTCATCCCAGTTATTTGGTCCAGTGATGGAAATCTAACTGACACTTGGAGTTCTCCAGGAATGTTTTCTGGTCCATCTTTTTAAACTAACTGCAGTGGTTCTGCCCACTACTGGCTTTGCACATCTGTTCACTGATCAGCATCTAGTATTTCCCTTTATTAATCTGCATTTACCCCTGGTCCTGTCATTCTGCCCTGGGCTCATGGACCGTACTTGAGCCTGTTCCTCTGGTTTATTGTTTGAATCCTGCCTGTTGAAGGGAGTAATCATTCAATTTCTGTTTAGAGAATAGTACTTTTGACTTAGTTTTAAATTCTAACTACTCTAAGAATTACCCAACTGAGCCATTTTCCTTTACATTCCCATCTTTTGCTCCTGGAACCAACCTGGAACCTCTGTATCTAGGCATTCAATGATCATAGAACTATATAATCTTAAGATTGGCCATATGCCTGGCCTTAGGAACAAATAAATGCAGGGCACTAGGAAGAGATCATTGTTACCAGAAATGGCCTCTCTGTTCTTTTCTTTCTCTAAAATCAATGCGCTATTACATGGGTATAAGTAGACAATTGTTGTCTGCTGAAAGAGAGTTGCATGGGTCTCTTGTGATTCTATGAGCCATACAGTTAAGGTTCAAACTGCCCTTTCTTCTAGCCTCTCTTTTCAAGGATGTTTGTAAAACATCTTAGAAGATACAAATGGGATCTTCCTCCAGAGTAAAGAGCAGATTTGCTTGCAGCCTGGCTGAGAGAGAGAAAGCGTGCACACATGGTGCATTGTAGGAGCCCCTGCAGCCCTGGGCACCTCTCCTGCCATGCTGTCCACGCATGCAGAGGCTGTCTGCCTCTCTTTGTGTCTCCTGTGGGACCTGGTGCTGGGCAGCCAGTGCAAAATGCCTTTACTCTGGCTTCTGCTGTTGCAATAAATAATAGAACACCCTTCTCTGAGCCAGAAGTTTTGTGAATTCTCTCACTTTCATGAAACTGCAAGGCTAACTTACTAGTTTGCCAGTCAAGTATAATAAATTCTGAGAAAAGATCCCATTTTACCACATAGCTGAAAAATAAACTGACCCTGGTATGTACACTACTTCTATTGGACAATTGTTGGTGCTGAGGAGAATGGGCTACTGGTTCTGGTCCAGCTTCATGTGAGATCAGGGCATAGTTAAAGCCCAGAGGCCAAATCCAGCCTGTGGCTAGTTTTTGTAGATCAATGCAGAAAGGTATTTACATCTTTAGAGGGGTAGTAAAGAAGGGATAAGCAGTAGTGACCATACGTGGTTAGACATTTCCTGTCCAGACTTTTACAAAAAAGAAAAACGTTTGTTATTCCAGCTGTAACTGCTTGTAGCCTTTCCTTGGAGATTACAGATCAGAAAGGGGGGGCTTTTATGTAATTTGCAGAAATTGTGTCTTATGGCTCTGAGCAAAGAGAGCTCATCTCTTCCCCTTCAAGACCTCTTCTCGGGAGCCCTGTAATCATCTACAACAATCCACAGACCCAGAGAGACCCAGCACGGCTTGGAGTCGGTGTCGTCTCCTCCTGCTGTGAGCTTCCCAGGCAGACTGGGCACTGTGGAGGGGAGGTCGGGCTGGAGGGGGAGCCTGGTCCGCCGCGGCCAGGATCCGGCTTCAGCTGCCCACGCTGCGCCCTCCAGCCACGCAGCAGTGCTGGCCGAGGATGTGCGTGCATTTGAGTGACCGAGGTCTCTTCGGCTCGATTTTACGGCCCTGATGGTCCTTGGCAAAAGCAAGTTCCTCTCAGTTTTCCCATCCGAGTGCTTCTTCACTGGCATGCCCTGTTCTGCCCTGTTCTGCCCCGTCCCTTCCCGTGCGCCTTCCTTGCCGTCCACAGCCCCCCAGCGTCCGGGAACCTGTGCGGGTTCCTCCTGCACTGCTTACGCAGCACCTCGTGCCCGGCAGGGCCCTGGGCTTCCAGGGCGGTCAGGACTCCGTTTCCTGTTTCTGCCACACACCGAGCGCCAGTCCCTGCCTTCGCAGGCTTTAGGCTCCACCCGCGAGCCTGGCCTTCCCTGCAGCGCCGACCACCAGGGCAGCAGGGCCAGCGAGCTCCGCTGCTCCTCAGTGGGCAGCGCGGCCCTGGGCGCAGAGACGACTGAGGCCCTGCGGAGTCCGGACCAAAACCGGCTTCCCTGCCCCACTTGGGGATGGGAGCACCAGGCCGGCCGGCTAGGTGACCGGCTGCTCCCAGGCTCCCAGGCAGGGAGGCCGCTCTGCTGTGCGGCAGCTCCGCGGGGTTTGGGGCTCTCTGGCTGCCAGAGGCCACGCCTGTGTCTTCTCCCCAGGCTGCGTCTGTCGGGTCCTCTCGCCTCTGAGCCCTGGAGATCTGCAGGGCTGCGTGGGGTGAGGAAATGTGAGGCTTACTGCGCAAAGAAAGCAAGAGGAGGAGAAGACGAAAAGAAGGAAGGAGCGAGAAGGAGGGAAGGGAAGGCAGTGCCCGCAGCCGGACCTCCCGCCCCTGGGAGAGGGGCCACCCGGTGACGCCTGGCTCTTCCCATCCCTGCCTTGGGAAGGGAGTGAGACTGCGACAAATCCCAGGGCAGAGACGCGGGCTGGCTGCTGGGTGACGCTTCTCCAGATGCGCAGTGCGGAGCCCTGGGAGCCTCACAGCCCCATAAACACGAGGCGCTGTCTCCCCACTCCGACAGCCCCGCATCCATTCACCGCGACGCTCTGCGGCCTGAATGCACACAGCAGCTTCCCAGGGATGATTTGTGTTCCTCTGAGTCACCACCCCATCCTCAGGCCAGGAGTGGCGAGGGAAGGGAGACCAGAAGGCCAACTCCAGACGGCGCTGCCCGCGCCAAGTGAGCCCGCCTCTTCTTCCTGCTGGAGCTGCCTGGGACGGGGGAGTTGCTGAAAACCAGCCTCAGCCCTGTCCTCGGACTGGGAGACAAGACAGGGCAGGGCAGGGTTCTCCAGGAGGAAAACGCGAATGAGGCCCTCTCTCCAGAGCGGGTAGATGGCTTCCCACCTCATGCCAGTGCGACACAGAGCAAACCCAAGTGACGATCTCAGAACCTAGCTCGGAGACACACGAAGTAGGCCTTCACTGAGAGGTCGTTGGGCAACTATGTGACTGAAACCCCTCCATGCAGGAGCTTCCCAAATTCTCCCCCAGCTGCCTTTACTGAGCTCTGCTTGTTCTCTTTGCCGCCAGAGACCCAGATCCTTTTGGAAGATCACAGCTAGAAATTAGGGCCTTCAAAGTCACAGAGACAATGGAGAGATCTCACTCCAAACCCCATAACAGCAGTGAGCAGATTGCCCGGAACATACACATCGGCTGCGGAAATCAGCTGGAGTCCTGGAATGCGATCCCATCGCTGTGCGTGGAAATGGCCATGGTGCTGTGCAGATGAGGACTGAACTGTGTTCATCTCCTCAGCTCATCAGCATCTCTCCACAAGGAGCATTAGCTGGACAAGAAAGGAAAAATATTGAACTGAAGGGTAGGACAAAAAATAAGAAATTTAGAGGGCAGTAGAAGCCTGGGCATTACTGTTCATTTTTATGTTGCTGTGAAGAAATGATATCTAAACGTCCTACCTTAAAGCTGATTATCACAGTCCTGATGTCCCTCTTCCCCATATCAGTGGAATTCAAATACAAATCATAAATGATAGTGACCCAGTGGTGATCATGGTTAACGTGTATGATGATGGAACACTGAAGTGTTTCAAGTTTTTGAACATGTCCTCTTCCAGCCACTCTGGGACAACAGGCAGGTGACTACTGGCGAATGAAATGAAGCTTAGAGATGGTGGATGATTTCCATGTGTGCAAGGTTGTCACCAACAGAACAGTCCTGCTGCTGGCCTTTATTACTTTCTAGAGCACCATATTCCCTCTCTGTGTCCACGATCAAATCATTGATTGCAGGAGACCAGCTTGAAACAGCACTGAGCAGGCTTTAGACATTACTGATTTGGCTTATGAATTTGGCTATTAAGATTATGAGTCCCTCCAAGCCCTAAGTGTGAATTGCTAACTGATTCTTCTGCTGCTGTCGGAGACAGACTTCCCTATGCCAGTGGTCACAATGGAGGGCTCAGTGATTGCTGAGGTTGTGATGTCTCTGAGAGCAGGCAACACTGCAGCTGAGGAAGTAGGACTCTGCAGTCGTTCTCCAAGGTCAAACGTTAGCTGGACAATGCAGGTGGCTCGGTTAGCTACGACCTGCAGATAGTGCAGGCGGCGTGTTAGCTGTGAGCCAGCCATCAGGAGAATGCACAGCCACTGCCTTCCACAGCCTGGCTCATTGTGCATCGGTTCTGCCTCTCCCTGCCTCTGCCCTCAGCCCCTGGTGTGCTGGACAGTCATAGACACCTACCAGTCCAGAGCCCCGGGTCGATTCCTGGCTCCCCAAGTGATAAACTCACTCGTTTTTCTCTGTTCCTTGTTCTTTGTCTGTTATTCCTTCATCCCCTGCTGTTCCCTCATCAGGCGGCCGGGCATTCCCCAGTGGCTGGTGGGGCCATCAGCCTGATAAATGGTCAGGCTATCAACCCAACAATTCACAGATATTGCTATGATGAATTTCTATACTCTCTATAAAGGATTTCACCCATGTCAGTTATTTCTACAATAATGCTGCATGACAAAACACCTCATGATTCAATAGTTAAAAGCACTCTCATCGTAACTCATGTATTTTACATCCTCTGAGATTATTTCAGGGTGATTTCTGCTAAGTCTGACTCCACTCTGCAATTCGAGTTCAGGTCTCTTACACACACCAGGTTCCCCGTAGGCCACCAGTAGCTGCAGCGGAAACTTTAGAGGAAGGAGCTGGGACGCATGAGGATGGGGAAGGCGAGACTTGGTGTGGAGCTCTCTCCTGCTGCCCATGTGCTATGGCCACGGGAGGGTCAAAGCAATGGGAGGAGCACGTGGCAACGTGACAAAGGCCTCAGATGACATGCAGGCATTTGACCTACTACACTGCGCCAGGGCAAGCATGGACATAAAGGAGGCCATTGTCCATTGGCTAGGGGAAAGAAATATAGGGCCATTAAGGTCGCCAGATGATTCTGTTGACCTGGATGCCTTGATGGACCAACTCCCCCATCAGCACATGAGTTCCACTGCACCAGGAGGGAAAGAACAAAGTTACCAGAGAGCAGCCGAGTGCAGGCCAGAGCTGTGCCCAGAGGGGGTCACCAGGGCAGACCACCTTTACTGGAGTCAGCTGGCCCTCCCTCCTCCTCTGTCAGCATCTCCACCCTGCTCGCCTCCTGTCACAGGGACAAGGATGCTATTTCCTTTGTTGCTGTGGAGTAGCACTGACCCCAACACCCTGGCAGGGCCACCAGCAGCCAGGTTCTGAAATGCATCATCCTGTGAAGCAGCACCCACTGAAGCACAGTTCTGGGTAGAGCAGCCTCGAGAAGGACAAATGTGGGCTCTGTTACACCTTGTGTCTAGACTTCCCCCAGAGGCCACTGCTGAGCCCAGGACAGGGTGGCCCTCAGCTTTCCAGGGCCCCCACCTGAGCGCGTACCTCGGAATCCACTGAGCCCATGGGTGGGTGTGCTGGTGGGGCTTCCCTCGAGATGTGTCGCCAGCCACCCAGCCGGTGCGCCCAGCTTTCTCCCCTGTGTTGATGCCTGTGGCCACCAGCACAAGCAGCCACAGCCTCTGCTCCCTCAGCCTGGAGGCCAACAGCAAAGGTACGAGCCTGGCTGGCCGGGTTCCACTGACGCCCTGGGCAGAGTCCGGTTCCCCAGCCTCACCCTGGCCTCGAGCCTGGCTGGCCTCTGAGTCACTGCAGGTCCCGCCTTGGTTGTCACATGGGTTCCCAGTGTCTCCTCTGTGTCCACATCTCTGTCCAGAACACCCTTGTGGGAGACACAGTTTAACTCATTACCCCCACTGCACAGTGGGTGTCACCACGGGACCCTCCCAGGACACAGCATGACGTGTGGTGAAGACACTTGGCGGACGAGTGTTTGAGGACAGCGTGCACGGTGCCTACTTGCAAGCTCTCTGCTCCCAGGTGGTCGGCGGTCCCTGACTGTTCTACTGAAGACAACGCCACACCCTGGCACGCTCGGCCCCAGGCCTGTGTTATCTTTCTGTGGAGCACACATTCCCAACACCACCACTTTGATTTACACCCCCATGCTTGTCTGTTTTCTCTGTGCTTGAGCGCAGGAGAGCAGAGACTTCCTTCCGTGCTCTTCCATTCCCTCAAAGGCTTGCTCCCATCCCGCTACACTGGATGCTTTCAACATGCATTCACTGGATGAAGGGAAGACGGCTGTAATTAATATGCTAGCAAACAGAGGAACCTTTTAAATCCACTTATCCTACATGGGTTCCACGACTTCTAATGTAGCTTCCTGCATCTTCCCATGGACACTGGGATCCCAGAGGAAGGAAGGAAAGACCTTGCGGTTCAGACCTAGCTCTCACAGGTAGTGAGACTGTCCTGTGTTACTTACCTTAATGCAGAAATAAACCACACTCTTTCTGCCTACACTATTTGTGCTTGTTGAAATACTAAATTTTCTCGATTTTTTTCAGAAAATCACTGAAAATCACTTATTTGATTTGAGAGTATCATTAGTGGCTGTGTAGTTATTTTAGCACTTTGAAATAACTCTCAATCCAAATTCAGTCAAAAACAAACAAAAAACAAATAAACAACTTACATACGCAATACTGAAAATACTCAAGTGTTAAAGCTGAGGAAATTAATGACAGGATGATTGCTTGGTCCATGCATTGGGGAAGACCAAGGAGCCCAGCCCTGCCCCGCCATCGAATGGCTAAGGCTTACTCATGACAGTGCTGAAGAGTGCTGTAGTTAACAGGGAGGAGAGAGAAGACTGAGCAAGAAGAGAGGGAAATGGATAATACAAGGCAAGAGGTCTATGGAAGGCAGAGCTGGAGGAGAAAACATGGAGTCTTGGGTGGGTGCAGGAGACACCAGTGAGGCTCGAGAGGTGATGGCTGAAGTGTGCCAGAAGGAAGCACTGTCCCAGGGTTCAGGTCCTGCAGGAGGCAGAACGGCAGTTGACTGGAGCAGAGTGAGGAGACCATGGCCAGGGAGGGTCCTCCACTCTCGGGCAGGGCCCTGTCAGCCCCTTCCCGGACACCACTTCCTCCTCCTCGTCTGAAGCTGCAGAGCTCAACTCAAACCACCCCAGCCCTGGGCCACCCTGGCCTCTGCCCTTTCCACTCTCTCAGGTTCTGGGTCCAAGGTCTCTGTGGCTCAGCTTGGGTGTGGAATAACTGTGGCCAGTCAGCACTGGTGGGGAGGTAGGTTCTCAAGTGGCACCTCAGTGGCCCCCTCCAGGGGACGAGTGCGGATCGCTATCCTGCAGTGGGAGGGGTGTGGGTGGCTGCCCCTTCCAGGGAACCCAGCAAGGACACCCCAGGGAGTCGAGTCGGCTTGCTCTTGCTCAAGGGCATGGTTCACACCCCAAGGCCCACTCCTCTGATTTCTTCTTCATCAGGCCACCGTGACTATGTAGTGTTTCTGATATCCATTCGTACATAATCAACTGAATTTTTCTCAGATTAATTACACCTCACTGATCTGAATCACACTTCATGGGTCACCTCCTGCTTTGTGGGTGTCTGTGCTAGAGCTCAAAGGCAGTTGATGAACGGGGTGAACATGTCAGTGGAAGCCCTTCACATCACAACTGCTTTTAGGAGACTTACCCTGCCAGGGTGGAAAAGGTCAAATTTAAAAAGCAGAGCTGGCCTCAAGGCATTGTGTGAAGGGAAAGCACAAAGGTCACTCAGGTCAACACTCATGTCAGAGAAGCACCAGAACACAGGGCCCCTCGGGCTGCCCATGGGGGAAATTACCACAGGGAAAATGGCCGCTGTGGCTCCAGTGTAGGCAGCAAACTAAGTGTTGGCTTAAGTTATTTTCCAGGCACAGCTGCTTCTCAGCTAACCAAGGGGCTACATCCCTGTAAACCTCTCAAAAGTTGGAGAGTGGGAATGTCTGCATCATGGTAGAGCACTGCACTGTCTGTCACCAGCCTAAGAAAAGATACACGTTCAAAATTCAAATACAGGTTGCTAATGTATATTCCTTTAGTACCACTGGAAAGTCAGGAAATCATAAGCAGAACCATTGTAAATGAAATTTATTTTGTGCTTTTAACATTTTTTTTGTAAAGTAGAAAGCAAATATTTAAAAATTATGCCAACACTGAAATATAAAAAATAGTTCTGTACATGTAGAAAAATAGTAAGCATAGAAAATATTACCAATACAAGATTATCTATATTATACCAACCAACAAAAGAGCCGGTCAAACTTGGAGTAAAATTAAAATGGGCCAATGTCAAATTGTCTTTATTGCATAGACTTGATTTATGCTTGATTCTCCATAAAAAGCTTACCATATACCCTTCAATTTAGCTGAATGAAAAAATACTTACAGCCTAATAAATGGTGTGGAAACTCAGAAAGCAGGTTTCACTATTTCTAAGTGATCAATAAAAAATTTAGCTGGTAAAACTGTATTTTAAACACATGATACTGTGAGAAAAAATGGGCTTTTTCTTGGCACTCATTTATAAATTTTGTCTATTTATAGAATATTTTTACAGAGCTGATATGAACTGTGGTAACACTTGTGAGCCGCTTCCTTCCCCAATGAGTCCAGAGTTGCACTCAGATTTGAGTAAAGGCCAATTGTCCACAGGAAGGACCACCAGAAGGACCACAGGACAGACCACTGGAAGGACCACAGGAAGGACTGCTGGAAGGACCACAGGAAGGACCACAGGGAGGACCATCAGAAGGACCA
>NW_004624835.1:4599412-4639785 GCF_000247695.1 Heterocephalus glaber | reverse complement strand
GAAGGACCACAGGAAGGACCACTGGAAGGACCATAGGAAGGACCACTGGAAGGAACAATAGAAGGACCAGAAGAAGGACCACAGGAAGGACCACTGGAAGGACCACAGGAAGGAACAATAGGAGGACCACAGGAAGGACCACTGGAAGGACTACAGGAAGGAACAATAGAAGGACCACAGGAAGGACCACAGGAAGGGGCACTGGAAGGACCAAGGACAGACCACCAGAAGGACCACAGGAAACTGCAGAGGCAGCAAACATGTGGTGGAGAGAACGTGATGCACGACCTCTCCAGCTTTGCAGGCGATTGCAAGTACTCTCAAACCTTGCTGTTACTGAGGAAAAGTGTCAGCCGATGGCTGCTGAAGGGTGGAAGCCAACCTAGGAAGCAGCTGGGGAGGGCAGGGACCTGTGGTCCATGTTCAGAGGCATTGGGTGTTGATGAAGCAGGTGTAGGCACTGAAGTCTCGGTCCTAAGGACAGGACGGTGCCGCTGGTTGGACAGGTACACCCTCCTTCACTCTCACACTCTGTCACTGACTGAAGAAGAAAGGGCGGCTCCGCAGGTGCGAAGATGGTCTCGGCCAGGGACTGTGGCGCCTCCACACACTGCGCCTGAGATGAGCCAGAGGAGCAATGACAATCTGGACTAGAAATGTCTCAGAGACTAAAGGAAGAGGGTTGCATCTGAGCCCTGACTTCAGAGTTCACCTAACTGACTGGTCTTGAAGGGAAGCAGCCACATTACACCCAGTCAGCAACATACAGTGTCTTCTCCATCACGAAGAGAGAAAGGGAAAGTGGCCAGCTGAGTGAGCAAGTGAGTGAGCTCATCTAAACTTCAGAGCTGTGCATGGAGCAGTGTTTTCCACGGAGGCATTTGCTATGTGTGCAGTGAATGAATGAGTTAATGCAATGGGGAGAGAAAAATAGAGCAATGAGCATCACAGGTAAACTGCTAGGGGAGTCCCAAAGGGGTAGGATTCGCTTCTAGCTTGTGGGCATGGGGACATATGGGGAGAAGATCTCACTGTGTGGCTCAGGAGGGGCAGAGCAGTGTCCTCATCAGGAAGCTGAAGGCAAGACCCATCAGCTCCCCCGGAGGCATGAAGGTGGGGGAAGGGAAGGCTACTGGGTTGAGGGTGGACAGGGCCCTACAGATCCGCTGCGGCTTCTCCTGTGGGCTGGGGGGCTTCTGGGGCCTCTGAGAGGGGAGGGCACCTCAGGGTCCCGCTTTGGGAAGATTTCTCTGGCCACAGTGGATGGATGTGCTGGAGGCTGCAGGGCATCAGCTAGGGGCTGCATATCCCAGAGGAGACAGGGAGACTGGAGCTGGGCTGGGACCCAGCTTCCTCCCGGGCCTGCAAGATGCGCAGTGGGGCAGCTTTGACCAGGCTGGGTGGGAGCGAGCTGGCGCCTTTCACAGAGGGGAGGATGTTGAGCAGACAATGGGAGGACTGCATTTGGAAGACCTCGCCTCTGAGGGCACAGGACACCTGGGCAGAGACATCCGATGGGCAGTGAGGAGCACAGCCCGAGTCTGCAGAGGCCAGACTCAGGAGGAGCTTGCTGCCAGTGGGTTTCTGTGCCGCTGTCACCCGCGGCCTTCCCCACGCCGGCTGTGTCTGCTCTGCAGCTCCGTTGCCCATGGTGGCTGTGAGGAGACCACAGAGCCGTGAATGTTCCACCCAGACAGGAGCAGGAGCGGTGCCTCCCAGAAAGTTCCCCCCTTGGAGGAAATGCCTGAGGCCACCCACTGAGGAAAGCAGCCAGTCTCAGCTTGGGTTCCACGGGTTCAGTCGGGCCCAGTGGCGCCATCGCGTGGGTCCTGGGCACTCCCTGTGGGAGTCCTGGGGCGAAGAAGCTGCTGGCTCAGGGCAGGAAGCACAGGAGGGCGTGAGGGGCCCAGGCCCCAGCTCCTCTTCCAGGGCAGCACCCTGGGACCCGGCCTCGGGCCAGGCCACCCCTTAGAAGTCCCGCCCCTGCCTAATGCCCAAAGGGTTCGAAGGCTCCGGACCTTCAGAGTCCAAACCAGTGTCCGTCTCCATGGAAACGCCAACTTTCGCTACTCAGAAAATCCCCTCAGGAAACGCTCAGAATCCTCATGTGAGGGGAAACTGAGGTATCTCTTGCCTCCTCCTTACTGAATAAAGCAAATTTTAGGCAAACGAGCTGTGCATAAAACTTAAGTGTGGCTCAGCACACGGCTGCCCCTGCTCCTGAGCCGGGGCTCTGCACAGGAGAGAGTCCGTGTCCCCCAGGGAAATGCCCTGTCCCTCCCCCTTCACTGACAAGTGACAAGATGGGGGCCCAGTCCCACGCAGGGCCCAGGTCAGACCTCGGCCCATGCTGTCTCCCTCTGCCCACCTGCAGGCTGGCCACCCTCCCCGCTGTCAGCCCCAGCACTGCTGGTTGACACTGGGCTCCTCATATCCCAGTTTGGAGGTCACCTCCTCCCGGCTGGGAGACCAGGCCGGTGTGGGCTCCTTGGTTCTGAGCAGGGCAGCTGACTGGGTGGTGCGGACAGGGGAGAGGTGCTGGGTGCACTCGCCTGAGGGAGGAAGCAGCAGTGTGGACAGGGAGGGCCTGGGGTCTTCCTCCTTCCCCTCAGGCTGAGCAGGAAACATCGGAGACTCTCCCTGTACTCTCTTCCTAGGCCTGCACCAAGCCAGCACTAGGAGAGAGGAAATGGAGCAAGTCCTGGAGGGACTGCAACTCCAGAAGAGCCTGAGCTGGGGTGGGTGGGCCAGGCCTGCCACATGGTGCCTGCTGGGTGAGGGGCAGCTCTGAGACTTCTCAGCCCTGCATTTTCTTCCTCATCAGCTAGGCCTGGCAAAAGCGCCTGCCTCAAAGGGCTCAGGAGGCTGCGGGAGCAGAGTGGCCATGCACTTGGAGACGGAGGGTCACTGTCACTTTTAACTGTATTCTCCCTGGGCAGTTTCTCCCAAGCCACTGTAGGGACCTTCTGTGCATGGCCACACGGGGCTGTGGGCTTCTCTGATCTCCAGGAGAATACTTGGTGGCTCCTCTCTCCCCCAGGTGACCCAAAACTCCGACTCTAGCCAGGCGGGCCCAAATGGTCTCATTTCCACATCCGGACTCTAAAGCAAGAGAAGGGGGCATCTTCCTGGGGAGCCCTGAAGCCTGGCGTGGCATGCCAGGCCGTGTCCATGCCAGTGGGCTGTGACAGAAGAGGCGGAAGCGACCGTGCGAGGACTTCCCTTTGCCCCAGGTCTGCACCACACATGTTGGCCACCCTGCACCTGCATCTCACCTTCGTTTTCTGGATTTGCTTAAACAGAAATAATCTGCACGATTTTTAACTTTTATTTAAGCTGTTACTTATTCCGAACATTCAGGAAGTGACATATACTCACACATCCATCGTAAATACTTCATAGGTTAAAATTTTGTTGCATTGCCTATATTGTCTTCTCCTGTAATTTTGTTTGTGAATGAAATAAAATATCAGATACAACTCAAAAGTATTTTTGTTGCTTTCCCTCCCCACCCCTAGAAAAAATTCTTGTCCTGAGGTTGACATATATCCCATAAATGTGTTTTTAAAATATAATCTTCCACATAGAGATGGATTAGGAAACAATATACAGTATTAATAGTGGTGCATTGGTTCACGGACCTAATTTGTGGTATAATTTTGGAAAAGATGGTCACATTTGTGTTCATCCTGGCAAGATGGCCATGGTCATGTTTGTCAACTGATGCAGAGTTTGCGAACAAAAACAAAATGTTGCCAAATCCTTCTGTTTGCAGGCCAAATTGTTTGCAAACAAAAGCATTCATGAACCGCAGTGCCACTGTTTAATATCACCAAAAACCCCTTGTGAAACTTGTTTTAACTCAGCATTATATTCTAAAATTTTGGTTTATTTTAAATGCTGTGAACATGCCCAGCTTATTTTTCTATTGCTATGAACATTTCCCTCAGTCTGTCATGTGCTTGTGCAAGGGTTGTCTATAACAAAAAGCCTAGAAATAAGTCTTCAGCTAACTGCATGGTTTCCAAAGTGTTTGTACCAATTTATATTCCCACCAGTGCTGAATAAATGTTGTCATTTCCCTAACAGGTGCCAACATTTGCTCTTATTAGACTTTTAAATACATTGGCTAGTTTTGTGAGAGTGAAACAGTCTTTGTTTTTTTTAATTAATAATTTAGGATTTTTTTGGTACTGGGAATCGAACTCGGGTCCTTGAGCTTGCAGGGCAGGCAGCAGAACCACTGAGCTAAATCCCTGGCTCGTCTTTATTTTTATATGTAGTTCTCTGCTTACTCACAGATTCGAGGAGTGTTTCATATTTTTACTAGTGATCTGTGTTTGTTCACTTGTGAATTGGCATTTGTGTCCGTTGCACATTTTCCTAATGGGACTGTGTGTTCGTACTGAACACAGCAGTCGTGTAAAGTTAGTTGTGTGCATTGCAAGTGTCTCCCTTTGGCAGCTTGCTCGTTTTCCTTTGTTCATAGCAAAGTTTGAAATATTAGAGCACTCATGGATATCAAGATTTCCCTTTAAGATTTGTGGGCTTTTTGTGTTTGGAGGTGGGGACTGCAATGACTTGTTAAAGAAATCCATCCTCCTGCTGAAAAATCCAGACTTTCCTCTTGGAGGCTTCAAAGCCGCACCCTGAATGGTGAGCGAGCTGCGGTAGCCTGTGTGCGATGGTTCACTTAGCTGTTGACTTAGGCATCACCTTCATTGCGCCGAGTGACGCCCTGAGACTGGTTCACTGCAATTTCTGGGTGAAACTGTGAGGCTGATTTCCACAAGATTAGCGTTGAGTTGGCGAACTGAGGCAGAAGATTGCTGTCGCTGAAGCGGGTGACGCTGTCTCATCTGCTGAGGCCCGAGGGGGAGTCACGCTTCCTGTCTGCGCTGGTCTCAGACAGCAGGGCCGAATCTCAGCCTTCATTCTGGGGCGCTGCAACCCCCCTCACACTTACAGATGCGCGCACACACACACACACGCCCTCCCCTCTCCCCCGTGCTCAGGCCCTGAGCCCACAGGGAGGTGCCCTCAGCCCCCTGGTCTCCGGCCTTTGAGCCTCCCTGGGTCACAGGCAGGCTTTCCTGGCGCTGGAGGGGACACCAGGCCATGGGACTCAGTGTCCATACTGCCCGTGTGAGGAGTCCCGTGATAAGCCTCTCTTTACACACACACACACACTCACTCACGTGTGTGCGCTCACACATCTGAGTGGTTCTGTTTCTCAGAACTCTGTGGGGATGTGCGTGTGCGTGTGTGTGTTCGTGCATGCTGGTCTCTCTCCATCTTCTCTGAAGACCCCAGGACTCACACTCAGGTCCCCCATCTGACCCTCAACCCCCACCAGCCCACCACGTTTCCTCTCTCACACTCACAGTGACCCTGAGCCCCAGCACACACAGCCTTTGGAACACAAACCTGCTGCGCCCGGTGACAGCCAAGCTCTGTCCACCCCTGCCTGCTGCCTCCACTCAGCTCTGATCCCATGACAGATAAGCAGCTTCAAGCTGGGGCTGGGAGCGCGTCGGGACAGGAGATCGCCTGTCATTTTGTTCCCGCTGATGGACTGTTGGAAGAGGGGACTTCACCATTGTGGGGGAACAAGAGAGCCTGTCACTGGAGCCCGACGTCAGCCTAGCCCACGAGGAAACGTGGGCAGGACTGGGAGAGAGGTGGCATGTGGGCTGGACAAGCCGCACACGACTCCGAAGCCTGGCCATCCTCAGTCCAGGCTGCCCTCTCTCCTCTGCTGCCCTTGCCACCTGGCCGAGGCAGCTCCCCTCCGTGGAGTCCTGGCCCACTCTGCCTTCAGTGTTATTCTCAGTGTGATGGCTGTAGAGGGAGAGGAATACTGAGTAGAATCAATGTCTCCTTGTCTCTCTTTCTCTTCCAATTTATTTTTTTCTTCACTCTTTATTCTTTAATATGAACTTTAGGTTCATCTATCACATTTTGTCTATAGCTCTATTATGATTATTGTTACAATTATATTGAATTTATAGAAAAATTTTGAGATAACTTCCATTTTATTATACTGTAATATAATAATATCAATATAGTTTATTTCCCGCTTATCTAAGTCTTCTTTATCTGCCTAGGTAAATTTCTTGTAGTTTACTTGCTATAGCAATGTCTTTTGCTAGACTTATTCTATGTTCCTTGTTGTTATGTTGGTAAGGTATTATTTTTCCTAAACATCAAACAATTTTTATTGTAATGTCTAAGGATGCTTTGACTTTTTTATCCAACGATCTTATATCCAGCAACCTTGCTTATTGGTTCTTTTAATTTCTCTGTAGATGTCGAATTGTCTCTAAAAATACTCAGGATGTAAAAATAATAATTATGTCTCTTCATTTTCAATTCTTACAGCTGTGCTCCATTTTCATATTTTATTTCTCTGACTGGGATCTCAAATGTAATGTTGAATAACAACAGACATAAGGCATGCATTCGATGCTCTCTGAGTTCAAGAAAATATTTCTAACATACAAACATTTAAATTTATATATTTACCTTAAATTAAATTAAGGAGATTATAACAAATATATATTTGATTAAATAATTTTTAATCTATTCAAATACTTTTGGTTCTTGAATACTATAAATTAATTGATTAATATTTCATTATTTAATAAATAGATCAAATCAATAATTATACATTATACTTTCTTGTTTTTTAATGGCTGGTTTCAGTTTACTAAATATTTACTTTTCTGTATCTGTTTTCAAAATGAAAATTGTCCGTTTGGGACAGACACTGATGGATGTAGTTAGCAGTGATATTTTTTCTTTGTAAACTGCATTGGAATAGTTTCCTGACTTTTCTATGTTTTGAAACAGTTTGTAGATGACACAGGTATTTTTATATAAAGGTTTTATAAACTTGCCTATGAACCTGTGTGTTTTTTATTGTTATTTCCTTTCTTTCTTTGTTTTTTTAGAGAATTTATTTTTTTACAATGCTGACAGTTTTACTGAATGGAATTTTCGAATTTTCTGATTTTATTTTCTGTATATTTTAAAAAGAGAAAATTATTTTCCAATGTCTCAAATTTCATATGAGCAATTATCTACGGTGTCGTTATTGAAAACAGTATCATGTCTACTTTGGTGGCCTCTCCTGCTTTCCCACAGCATCTCCTTGTGCTTTTTCCTTTTTTGCCTCGACTAGACTGGGCAACATTTTATTTATTTTATTAATCTTTTCAACTAAACAGATCTTAGTTTTGTTGATCTTCTCTATTTTTATATTATATTTCCTTTAATGTCTGTCCTCAGAATTATTATTAAGTTCATTTCACTTTGTTCTTTATGCTAAGTTCTTGACTTTCTATTTTAGGTAACAGCCAAAATGCTTCTCCAAGCACCATTTCAACTACCTTATATGAGGTTTGATGTATTGTGCTTTTATTTCTTACCACCAAATATTTTCACAGTCAGTATCATTTTTTAATGTTAAAAGAACAGGGATGTTATGTTTGCAGACAGTGTGATTTTATACATAGGAAAATCTAAATACTTCATTAAAAAGCTGTTACAATGTTTGAACAAATTTGTAAACTGACAAGATACACATCAACATACAGAAAACAGTAGCACTTTTATGCACCAGTAATGAACTTGCTGAAAAAGAAATTAAGAAAGCAATTTCATAATAATAGCTGCAAAAACTCACAAAATATTAAAATTAAATTTACCCAAGGAAGTGAAAGATTTCTATGATTAAAATTATGAAACATCACTAAAAGAAATTGCAGAGGGTAGACAACAATATTGGAAGATTCCCTGCTCAGGGACCAGAGGAATCAGTATTGTTAAATTGTGCTAGCCTGATTCACTGCTGAATAGAATTCAACTCACAGCAATAGAAAAGCATAATCCTAAAATCTATGAGGAACCAGAAAAGACCCAGAGTAGCTAAAGCAATCATGCGGCAGGGTGGAGGAAGAGGAGAAGGAAAACCAGGGACACCCTGATACCTCATCTCAGAACTCAGCACAGAGCAATGGTAACCAGCAGGATGTCCTGCCGTAGAGACAGATGTGTAGGCCAGTGGCGCAGGGGAGAGCCTGGAAATTAATCCTCATTCTGAACAGCTACGTGGGTTTCGACGAAGTTACCAAAAGCATACAGTGGAGAAGAGACAGTCTCTCCAGTAAGTGGTGCTGGCGAAGTTGAATGTGCAGATGCGGGAGAGTGACACGGGGTCTTTCCTCTTCCTATGCACGTAAGTGCACTCGGAGGGCATCAGAAACCTGACAGTATGAAGCTAAGACCCAAAACTGAAATGACTGCAGTGAAACAGAAGGGAAACACTTCGACTTTTACACAGGACTCTAAACTCATAGGAAACAGAAATAGAAACGGACAAACGTGACTATATCTAACTAAGAAGCCTGTGTGCAGCATGGAAAATAATCAACAGAGTGAAGAGAGCCTACAGAATGGGGAAATTCCTTCAGAGACTAAACATGGAGCTACCCTGTGATCCAGCAATTCCGCTACTGGGTAGATATGGAAAGAAAATACAATGTGTACAGTGTACTGCAGAAAATTATAAGGCCATGTTTACTGCAGCTCTCTTTCCAGTACACAAAATATAAACCCTATATGCCTTCAGGGGTGAGTGGATTTTAGAAATGTATGTATTTCAGTCCTAAATTAACATCCTGTTATTTACAGCAGTATGAAGAGACATTATATTAAGTGAAACAGCTGAGGCACAGAAAGGCAAACGCTACAGGCTCTCATTCATTGGTGCACACTATTGAGCCAGCTGAGGTGAATGGGATGGAGCAGTTGTCCCTTGAGGATGGGAAGGACAGGTGTGGGGGTGGAAAGGAAAGCAGTTAATAGGGCACAAGAGCAGGTAGAGTGGAGGCATCGCAGAGTAACTCCAGGTTGGAGCAGTCGAGGTGCACCTCACAAGGAGTAGAATAGCAGGAAATTCCCAACATGTGCAAGTGGTTAGGGTTTGAGTAGGTGGCAGTGGTTTTATTTTCACTCCTTGTGTACACGTATTGAATTACCAAACGGTGCCCATAAAGATGTCTCGGTGGAAAATGGAAGTCCCTTCCCCTTTGGTGTTCACATCCATTGCCTGGGTTATGCTCCAATGGGAGGGTGAGCACATCAGGTCCTAGGGGTTGGTTCACCTTGCACCAATCCATTGCTCACAGAAACCTGCAAAGGATGCAGAGCACATCCTACCTCCCACAGGCCATCACGTGAGCCACGTTTCTCTCATATACCTGTCTGGAAAATGAGAACTAAGTCATTAGCTTTTGACCAAATATTCTTCCTACAAAACTCCCTACATTTTGTAGGGAGATTTTTTTAAAAATCCAAGAATACTGGAGCATCCATGATTAAAAAACTTCATACCAGCTGTGTTTGAAAACTTTCTTCCACTATGACAAAGTAGCCCAGATAATAAACTTGAAAAGGAGAAAGGGTTTTTTGCCTCCTAGTTGTGGAGGGGCCAGTCCATGGTGTATGGGGCCTCTTGCCCCTGAGCTCAGGTCACTGCAGTAGAGCAGGGTGAAAAGGACCTGGTGGACCGAACTGGCTGGGCTTCGGCTCCCTGCCCTGGGATTGCATCCTCCTCCCGGATGAGCGCTTGGTCCTGGGTGTCTCCTCACGGCAGGGGATGTGATGCAGTTTAGGGTTCAAGCACACACTGTTCAAGACACGCTGGTGTCCCCTCGGTCAGAGCAGTGCTGGAGGCCGCCTTCACCATGACCAGGTCACCATGACCGCCCTTCCTTCGGACCAGGAAGTCGCCATCAGGAGCTGAGCCCAGAGCGGCCCTGCACACTCCCTACCCTGACCTCCTTCCACTGTGGGGGCCTCTTCAGGGGCCCTTCCCTGTGTCTGGAGCCGGGACTCCATTAAGATGGCTAACCCTGAGCTGATTCATCCCCCTCCGGTGAGGACCGGAAACAACGGGGCACGTGTGTGCTGCTGTGGCTCCTGCCCCCACCATGAGGCAGAACAGGGCAGCAGGGCCAGGCTGGGAGTGACCACACCTCACACCTCCTCGTGTGCGCTTGGACCCCAGAGGTGGGGGACAGTGGGGCCACCCATGTTTCACAAAAGAGAAAACCGAGCTCTAGAATTAAACTCTCGCGCTGCAAAGCAGCATCTGTTCTTTGCTCCCCGAAAGCACTTTTCGTCAAATACTTAAGAAGAAGGGCAGAGCAAACATCTGCTCCACTTGGGGTGAACTTGGCTTGCCCCACGTGGTGGCCCCCCCGACTCAGGTCAGGCCCTCGGGAGCCCGAGATCTGCATCCAGCCCTGCTCCGTGGCCGACTGGGGTGGGCAGGGGACCCGATGGCCCCATCCCCTCGCCTGCGCAAGTGTGGCCTCCTCTCACATCTGTCTCCAGGGATTCACGCAGCCCTCAGGCCCGCAGCAGCTTCCACCCCGCCTCTTTGTAGATAGATAACTCCTCTCCACGTGAGGCGCTTCCTTCCCGGTGCCCGCTTGCCATATGTGCACACTTTAGCGACGCAAATCTGAATTCACTTCAGTCAAGCAGCGAAGGTGCTCAACACCACACATGAGCTGACTGCCTGCCAGGCACCATCCGCACAAATCCAGGCTGGCCGCTGCATTGTGGGGGGCCCTGTCACCGGTGGGCGGCGTGTGTGACTGTGGTCCCCGCAGACTGCAATGGAGCTGGCATGTCCCTGCCTACCTACCCCTCCTGGCATGGTGACAAACAGCATCAGAGGGCAGGAGCCACTCCATGTCCTGGGGGTAGATGAATCCTCTCCTGTCCAGCACACGCAGTTAGGCCCAGTGCTGCGACCTCTGCTGACCGCACGCAACCATCCTGGCTGGTGTGTCGTTATCCGCTGGGTCACTGGTCCACAGCAGGCACTCCTCACTGACAGCAGTGTGCCCCGTGTTTACCTCAGCTCCCACTGCCTCTCCTCTCATGCTGGTCTCAATCTTGTGTTGCTTTGATTACAGGGCCAGGGACCACGTGGCTACTGAAGTGGACACCACAAGCCTAGGCGTGCAGTGGGCTCTGCCGTCCAGGCTGTGGGCATACATCCCATGATGTTCACACTGCAATAAAAATCACTTTGCACATGCTTCTCAGAGCGCTCCCTGGTCCCTAAGTGACACATGGCCCTAGTTATTTAAGGAACAAGGACTATCCTGTCCTCAGACCTCGGCATTATTCTGAACGTTTTGAAGTGTGATCAGCACAGGAGAATTACACCAGGGCTGAGGTGAGACCCCCGTAATTGTAACCCAGCACTCTGGGTTTTGATAGTCCACTCAGGATAATGCTCTCAGGAAAGTTAAGTGACAATGCGTACTGAGTAATGGAAGAAGCATTTGCTTGATAGGACAGTATCCTGTAATTGGTATATAATTGTTATGCCTGACACTTACAGAGCTCCAGTTACATGAAAGCCTTTATACTTTGGGCCTCGCTGAATCCTCACACCACTTAGGGACTGTTGTAGTCTCACTGCTTTAGACAATGAAAAAGTAATTTAGGGAAGGAAGTCAGGTGATGGGTCACAGAGACAGGAAGTGCATTCAAAACCCCAAGTCCATTTGTCAATAAAGCACATTCTTTTAGCTACCATGTCATGCTCAAGCAATAAGTTGCTAATCTGTGTGGAGCTCATCATTTGAGCAAATTGAACATAGCACGCAAGATATGGCACTGGTTTTCAAGTTCAAAGGCTTTGAGCCTCATGGGATTCAGTCCTTTCAGAGGATGAGGAAAGCAGAGGAAAGATCGCCGGTCCCAGGACTAGAGGGGGACAGGAAAGCTGTGGATAAGGGGCATTCTCTTGGGTCCCTAAGTTCCGATTTTCTCTAGGATAATGATGCTGACTGCACAGGTTACAGTTGTTAGGTAGACAAAGGAGATCGAGGACATCAGGTTACTTGGCCTGAGGTGCTCGTGACCACCAGGGTTAGAAGTCTGGTTAGTTGTTTCCCAGCTCTCTGCAAGGAGATGCTTCTCAAGGGAGGGGAGGCAGCCCCAGTCTGAAACTGATCGCTGCATTAGGAAGCCCCGCTTCCTCGTCAGCCGGGCTTTGCTCCAGTGACACCTCTCCATGAGGAGAGGACGCAGTGGCTCCCACTGCTGTGGGCTCAGTGGAGTCCTCTTGGGAAAAGGCCTTAAGGTCAGAAGGTGGGGAAAGAGCTCATGGAGGTCGGGGACTTGCTGGGTAAAGGAAAGTTGCAAATGCCACCAGGCTGTGACCCACACGAGACACCCACACGAGACAGCTGAAGGTCTGAACTAGGACAAGGAGTTGAAGCCTGGATTAAAGGCTCTCAGATCCGAGTCATTAGGAAAATGCAAATAAGTACAATCCAGAGAGCTTTGACCTGAAACTCTAGCCAGAAGAGCTAGAAGAAAGTCTGTCCACAGTGAGTGTTGGTGGGATTTGGAGACACTGGTATCGCATAGGTTGCTGGGAAGAAGGTGGGACAGTTGAGTTTAACTGTCAACTTGATTAGCTCGGGAGTCACCTAGAGGATCAGTAAAGCACACTTCTGCACCTGGGTAGGTCACAGAAATGAGACCTTGGCAGCTGTATCTGGCCCCTCACCCCTTCTTACCTGGCGCTGTTCCCCTGCTTTGCTTCCGGCCAATGTGAACTGAGCAGCCCTGCTCGCCTGTACCCTCCCGTCATGAAGTTTCTACTTTGGATCCAGCTGACCATGGACTGCACCCCTGAAACCAGAGGCCAGTTAAACTTGTCCTCCTTTAAGTTGTGGGTATTGGCCATTGCACATAGCAACAAAAAGCTGAGGAATACAGAATATAAAATGGCATAGCAACCTCGGAAAAATTGGGCAGTCTCTTTAAAAAGTTAGTCACATACTTACCATACAGGCCAGCAATTCTACTCTGTTTGAGTACCAGGAGAAATGAAAACATGATTACATAAAGACTTACACATGCATATTCATAGCAGCATCCTATATAACAGTCTAAAACTGTAAACAAGCAAAATGTCCATCAACTGCTTCATATGGTATGGCCATGCATTGGAATAGCATTCAGCCATGAAAAGAAGCAGATGCTGATGTATACTGCTTTCATGGAGTTTCACTCATACTTCAATGACATGATTTAAAAGTGGTTGGAGGGGAGTAGAGAAGAAGATGGATTTGAGAGAAGCTGGAGAAAAAGAATACAGGATATGCCAGAGCCCATGGCCACATGACTGTGGGGAACAAGGGAGAAAGCTTAGGGTGACTGGCAGGCTTCCCATGGAAAATGGCCGGGGGCAAAGAACAAAGAAAGATAAGGATTAGTGCTCCAAAGAAACGACAGTTAAACCAAGCCTGCAATTCCCTTCATTTTACAGGACAGGAATGTCTTTTTCTGCCCCCTGAAGGGTGTAAGGCAGACAGACAGATTTCGTGGCCTCCGCATCCTCTCTCTCCCCAGCTTCTCAGGAGAAGCACTTCAGGACATCTGAGGCACAGAAAATGCCAAGCGGAGCATGGAAAGTTCCGGCCAGGCTGCTCCGGAAGGTACAGGATTTTGTTAGGAGCACGGGGGCCAAGACGCCTTCAGAAGCCTTGGCCTGCTGGGACACAATCACAGTGAACCTCTTGTTTAGCTTCTTACCTGGGGTCATCGAAGATCCTTCTCATAGTTCCCAGAGTCAGCTGGCAGCAAAGCTCAGAGAAAGAGAAACATCTGCTTACACGCCAGGCAAAAGCAGCCATTTCTGGCAATGACTTACTTGGAACAGAGCTGGGGGTTCCCAACTTTTAAGAAAACCAACTTTAAGGAGAGTTTCCTAACTTTTTTCTCCTTTGTTCTTTCTCCCTCTCCCTCTCCCTCTCTCTCTCCTCTTTTTCTGTGAGAAGAAAAACTGAGTACCTGGCTGACTTCTCAGATGCTTCCAGGACTTCCGGGCGCCATTTCTCGCCATCTACTGAGCTGATGTAGCCTGACTCGGTGCATTTCTCATTTCATCAACACACTGAAAATTCACTGAGCTGGGAAGACTTGGTGTCAAATTATTTGGCACTGTTTACAAATAAGTAAATAACCTCTAACCACAGTTTCAAAAATTGGGGATGTAGCTCAGTGGCACCGTGCTTGCCTGCCAAACACAAGGTCCTGAGTTCAATTCTTGGCATCAGAAAAAAAAATTGGAGAGAAAAATGGATTCTGTGGAGTATATTTTAATATTCCCTATCACACAAAGCAATGTATTTTATCTCTTTTATCACTAGCCCAATCTCGTGCAATTATCAGAAATCTACATGACTTTGTTCTGAATTGTATTTTCTGCCCTCAATCTGTATTTTCAGGAAGTAGGGCTTTGATGAAGAAGGAAAAATCTCCGTCTCTTATTACTAGAAGTTTAAAAAGCTCTGATTGTCTCATCCAGACTCATTTTGAGCACACTTCCTGTCTAGATAGACACCTATTTCTTTTCCTGGGATGCAGCGGAACAAAGTGACAGAGAAGTAACGTCCTGCCTCATCCTTGGTCCCAAGGGTAATGATTATTCCTTTACACTGGCATTTTCCCAAAGAGTTTATAAATTATTTTCATGAACACAGATAACAATTGGTTTGGGGGAGAAATACACAAAGGAGGCTCTTCCCAAGAACCCCTCAATTTTTTTCCCTTGTATAAATCCACAGATAAGTCCCAGTCCTATACTTTAAGGAACAATACAGAGGGAAACATCTCCAAATGAGAGCTTTCTCAGGTAATAAGAGGACCAGAAGTGTTTCCTACGCATTTGGTGGGAGAACTCAAAATAAAGATTTTTATTCCTAGGTTATAGACCATGAGACTGCAGTTGTTCTTCACTTTAAGAAAATCTAATACACATGAAACTCTAATTCAGCAAGGCTGTTCAAATTACAAAATGACTCTTTCCTTTTAATAGAGAGCTATCAGTAGGTACTTGCTACCGCTGGGTGCCTGAGAGAGGGTCAGGTCCAAGGGAGGCAGGCAAGCTCACAGCCAAGAGGAAGAGGAGAGCACCCTCCACCCTGCTCCCCCAGGATAAATCTGAAGCAAGGTAAACTGGCTCTGAAATTAGACCATGGACAATCAGAGAAAATGTCTGATTAATAAACCTTGGCTTTGGTGTAAGCGCTTTATAAAAAGAGGCACGGCCAGCCCTCCTTCCTCTCTGTAACAGTATCTGCCTTGGGGCTGTCGCCTCTCCCTGCCACTGTTAATCTCTTGGTCCCAGGAAAAGCGATACCATGTTTCTGCTTGTGTGGTGCATGGGTTGCCTAGCATTGAGGTAAATTCTACACAAAAGTGGGCAGTGGGGTCAGACAGGCACAGCTGAGTGAACCGAGCCGTCCTCTCCCGCACAGGGCGTGTTAGGGGAAGGAATGTCCGCATCAGAGCACTTGATACTCCCTGCTTGGAGTCTCGTCTCCCCAGACAACATTTTGGCCCAGCAGGCTGAAATGCGATATTAAACAAGGTTTTTAATGAGTGGCTACGATGCAATAATGCTGAGTTTTTGTTGCGTTAGTGGAGTTAAATGCATTTTCTGAGCGCTTGCTGTGAGGAGGGGAACCTGGAGCTGAGGACTCATTAGCAGAGAGCAGCCCCCCTCCCCCAGGTGCAGTGATTCAGCAGCGTGGGCCATGGCAGGGGTCCGGGCCACACAGCAGGCCCAGGAAGCGTGTCCTCTCCCCTCTCCTCGGCTGACATGCAAGTCTTCCAGCGGTCTGGGAAAGAGATGTTAAGTTATTTCCAACTGCAGGTCAGCTGAAAACATGTGCCTCTGGCTGGAGCTGTTAGTTTGACAAAAGGCAGACGCCCCAGGAAGAAGGCCCTATTATGATTCCCGTTCCAGATTGGAAAGGAAGTCATTTACTTCTGGGACTCGGAAAAGCAAAACTGCTACCCACTGTCCAGTGTTAAAGGGCATTTCAAGAACGTTGCTTTTATTCTGTTTTGGTTTTGGGGGGCAGATCCAGTGGCAACATCCGTACATAAAATGGACTTTATTTCCTAACTTCACATTAGGAATACCTCCCCAGGAGTCGAGAATCTCCACAGTGTCGCCAGTGTGAGCAGCCTGACGCAAGCGTGGCTCATGATCCTATTTTAAATGGTTTCACAAACAGCCTGGTCCGCCTCCACGGCAGCAGCTGATATTTTCTTCTTTTACCATCAACCCTTGAAATATGCAGGGACTCAGGCCAGGGCCTGGTTGTCGGGGAGATACTGGTGTGTATACACACACACACCCGTGCCCTGAAATAAAATGCAGGACATTCTAAACCCCTCTCCTTGTTTAATTAAAATCACTAAACATAACTTTAAGGGCTATGTACGAGGAGGTTTTAAATAACTCTGGAACATCAGACCTTGGAAGTGTGACTGTTCCCAACGGGTCTGGGGTCTGTCTCTGTGATAGACCCTCGACGGTGGTGGATTGTGTATGATAAACCTGGTCCTGACCTACTGTGCTCTCTTACTGCATCTTGCTGTGGTTTTGGTGAAGTCCTCCCCAAAGCCCACATGTTAAAGACTTGGTTTCCAAGGCGGAGTGGGGTAGGAGGGGACACTGGGTGTGGGGCACAGGGGAGAGTCTTTGGGGTGTCCCTGAAGGGATGGTGTGGCACCAGTCTCCTCCTGCCCTTTGTTGCCTGGCTCCTCCAGTGGGCAATCGGGTCCAGCCTGGGTGGCCCTCAAGATGCACCACCCTGCATAGAGGACAAAGGGATGGGGCCACTGATCTTGGACTGGAATCTCCAGAACTATAAAGCACAGTACCTTTTCTCTTTATAAGTTAACTAGCTCAGGTACTTCATGGTAGCAGTGGAAGCTGACCAACACATTTCTGCTCCCAAGTTTTTCTCTTGGGTTCTAGCCTCCCATTTCCTATCATTTGCAGAAAATCTACAAACCTAGCAGGTCCCAAACTGGGCTCATTATCAGTTCTCCCCTGGTCTCCACAATCATCCATGCGTTGAACCGGGGGCCATTACTGCCCTCACCTCTCACATCCATTTGGTTCACAAAACCTCTGGGTTCAAAACCTTTGCAGTACCCTCGGCTTCCTCTCCTCGCCTCCACCAGTTTTCCCGTCAGACCTTTATCAGTGACGGACCACTGGACTACTGCATGGCCTCAGCAGGGCCGGGGTCTCCAGGCTCTGTGACTCCCCACCACATGCCCTCATGCCCGGACACCGTCTTCTGGGCATAGTGTCGGATGACTCTTTGGTGGGCTCTGTGTCCCTACATGGTGAGCATGGTGTGACTGGTCACAGAGTTACACAGTTCAAGCAAGATGTTATATCAGGCCTTCCACTCAGGAGCAACCCTTAGGGGTGGCTCGGGAGAGAGAGAGTAAGTCTGTGCTGTCCACACCCTTTTCTGGGCCAAACTGAGCTGCTTATTTCATTCCGCATGTGCCATGTGTGATCCACATTTCCCCCTTGTTCTCCCTCAGTTCTCCTGGCCTGGAGTACAGCGTCCCCATCTATCCAAATTAGATCCAATTTATCCTCCAGGACCTAATGCCAGTTAAATCTTCCCATGCTCCCCAGGATGGAAAAGGTATCACCCTTCCCCTCTACAGCCGCCACCTTTCATCGGGATTTCATGCCTTGTCTGTGCTAAATGCTGAAAGTCAAGGATGGGTTGATGTCAAGTTTATCTTCATGTCAGTCTCTCAGAGTCACTGCCAAAGGTCCTGCAAGCCCATTACGGAGCCCGGCCTAGCTCCTGATTCCACCCCTCGCCACTCCCCAGCCTCACTCCACACCAAGGCTGCATCTGTCCTGAGGTGGAGTGAGGCAGGAGTGGACACATGTGGGCTGGTGGTGTGGCCCCTACAGCTTAGAGCTCATGCCAATGTGCACAAGCCAAGGATGGGCCTACCTCCTTCCTGTCAGCTTCTCTGGCAGTGCAACAGAAACAGTCACATCTTCCACAGAACTTTATAGAAGACATATTTGGGTCATGTGTATGGACACAGGCCTCCGGCATCTGCTCATGGCCCCTATGAGCCCATGTGTGTGGGGAGGACTGTTTATGTCCTCTGTGTGCACAAAGGTGACTCTGTCCCTGGCATGGTGGCTTCCTCACAGTTCAGACTGTGTCCACCGAGGAGCAGGAAGTACTCTGAAAGTTTGCAGTCACAGTCCTTGGTCCTGTAGACCTTGATCTCAAAAGCCTAGTTTTAGCAAAGTAGTCTAAGAAGACGGTGATTCATATATATTTACAAATACAAAGGAATGATTTGGAGATGCAGTGATGGGGAACTGTGAAGCAGACACGCTGTCAGTCAAAAGGAGAAGTAAAAGTAGCAGGAGAAGCCATACTTCCTAAGTGTTACATTCTCAGATGCTCCCCGTCGGCTGTAGCGAACCCTTAAAGCATCCCCAGAGAGGGGCCCATGATAGAGATCCGAACACTGGAGCCTCTTGAGGGCTTGCAAATCATTTGCGAGGGACACAGACTCACTTCACTGGGTGTGGCTAATCTGGTGATCACAGGAGACTCACTGAGACTGATGCGGGTAAGCACCTCCTGGGTGGAGTTACACAGTGGAAGGAAGCTGTGTATAGAACAACTTCACAATGCCACGTGTGTGCAAAATGTGGGGGAAGAGGTAAGGTGAGGCAGGCTCCGTACCCTTATCTCAGGTGCTCACCTTCGAGCCTCGGAGCGCAGCTATTTCATTTCCTGTATTATTGTCGCTGTCACGGTTTTTCTGGACTGAGGAAAACAGTCACTGGAAGCAGGGCAAATGAATAGTCAAATTACTAGGAAAATAATCTCACTTACAATGGCATCTAAAGGGATAAAATGGGAATACACTGAAACAAAGAAGTGGAATATCTATCTACTGAAAACTATAAAACCTGCTGGAATGAAAAAGACACAAATAATTGGAAAGACATCTATGATTGCTGATTGGAAGATTTAGTATTTTGAAAATGTCACATTACCCAAAGCAGATCCCACTCAGTCTCTACTAAAATCCCTATGGCAGGGCTGGGGATGTAGCTCAATGGTGCCGCTGCCTGCCTTGCAAGCACAAGGTTGCGAGTTCGATCCCTGGTACCAAAGAAAAGAAAAAAAAAAAATCCCTATGCATGACATTTTTGCAGAGAAAAACAACACTGTAATTCACATGAAACCACAAGTGACCTGAACAGCCAGGACAATCTTGAGAAAGAGTGATGCTGGAGGCCTCACACTTCCTGACTTCAAAGTATATTAAAAAGCTATATTTTCAAACAACACAGCACTGGCATAAAGACAGATGTGTTGGCCCAGAGGACACAACGGAGAGTCCAGAAGTGAACCCACACACTCACAGTCGGTGACCTTTGGAAGGACCCTAAGAACGCTCACCTCTTCAAAAGCGGAGCTGAGAAAATGGGCTTCCCACTGCCAAGACTTTCATGTCCCCCTCTCCAAGAAAATCCACCTGAAGTGGCTCGGTGGCTTAGTGTAAGACCTTGAACTAAATCTCCTATAAAACTTAGAGGAAAAACGGCGTCACTGGTCATGAATATGGCAACTAAAGTACCAACAGTGAAAAGACCGTCTCAAAGTAAAAACTCCACAGCAAAGAACAGAGTGAAAAGACAGCTACAGAATGGGAGAAAATGGCTCACCGCATGCTTGATATGAGGCTGAGATCCAAAATATATAGAGAATAAGGAGCAGTTGCAACTCAACAACAAAAAGAATAGTGTTTAAAAACTTGATGACAAAATGGGCAGAGGATCTGAAAAGTCTTTTCCCCAAATAAGACATGCAAATAAGACAGATACAGGAAGATATGATCCACATCACTAATCAACAGGGAAGTGCAGTGAGTCAGCACTACACCCTGGTCAGATTGGCCACAATAACTCAGCATACAACTAACTAACTAACAAAAATTATAGCAATAAAAAGAAGAAAAGGAAATAACAACTATTGGGGAAGATGTGGAGAAATTGGAAGCCTTGTAGAAATTCACAATTATTCAGCTTCTTTAGCAAACAGAATGGAGTTTCTTTAAAAAGTTAAAAACAGAATTTTAGGGATTTAGTTCAGTGGTGCTGCCACCTGCCTCGCAAGCACAAGGTCCTGAGTTCAATCCCCAGTTCCAAAAAAAATTACACCAAAAAAAGGAAATTCCATCTTCCGCGCCAACACAGCTGGAAGTTGAGGGCTTGGTGCTAAGTGGAACAAGGCAGTCACGGAAGAACCAGTGCTAAATGATCTCCCATACATGCGGGACAGGAAGTAGTCCAACTCACCAAAACAGAAAAAGATGGTGGTCTCGGGGCTGGAGGGAGAGGGAATTAGAAGTTACAATTCAGCAGATGTAAAGTTCCAGTTATGCAGGCGGGAAAGCTCTGGAAATGGGCTGCCCAGTAATATGCATGTACATAACAATTACGTATGCTTAAAACCTGCTAAGCAGACTCCATTTTATGTGTTTTTACTACAATTAGAAAAAACCCCACCAAAACGCAGGTGGAGGGTCACCTGGCTATAGAAATGTGTGTGGCATCTGATTCAAGTGTCTGGAAATGCAACTTCAGCACCATTTCCTGCACTCAGACTTTATTGTTTGGTCTCTTCCCTGCCCAGTCATGGAAGGAAGCCTCCCCCAGTCTGAGTTCCCCACTCTGGCGCCGGAGCTACGGAACCAAGGAGCTGAGGTGAGGGAGGCCGTACCCACTTTGGAACATTTCCTTATTGCTTGCTCGTATTTACCCGAAACTGCTTCTCTTTCTATGGGACTTGTCGCAGTGGGATTCTGAGCTAAATTTCTCCTAGGTTCTGTCTCCTCTCTGCCAAAGGTGAGACGGGAATTTCCTCAGCCTGGAGCGGCCACCTGCACTTCCCCTTCTGCTGCTGTTGGTGAGGGGCCTGGGGAGAGGAAGCCGGGAGCCCTGGCAGGTAGAGACAGGTGCCTTGCGCGTGGAACGGCAGCTAAAACTTCCCCTGTAACACTGGGGAAATCCACCCGCGTGAAAGCAGAGACATGAAGACGTGGTACTGACGAGAGCGGTGAAGCATGACTCCGCCATCCGTCACCCCAAATGTTTTTCACACTGGACCTCCGCTTATAAGAGCCAGTAGGGCCTTTTCCTGTCAGTCTGTGAGCAGTCACCTGGAACTTGCCAGGCAGAGCATGGGGACAGACCCGGGAAGAGCTGGCGTCCATCCTTTAGCGAGCGAGCTCCCTCCTCACGCGCGCTGAGCCTGAGACAGAGGCACGCTCCTGCTGAGGCCAGGCTGGTAGCAGGGCTGCCACTGGTCCTGGGCCACCTCACACTACTTCATGAATTTCACAAACTCGAGATGGAAGGCTTTTGGGCCTTCCAGAGGGTGTGGGATAGGAATTCCAAGAGAGCAGAACTTCCGGTTCACAGGATCCCTGCTGTGGTCCCCGGGGCTCCAAGAGAAGTGACAGTGCCTCCCTGCCTCTTCCGAGATGCTGACATCTGCACGGACAGCGCAAGCACACACTGCTGGGAAACTGTGCTGTCAGCATCAGGAATCCTGGGTCCTTCACTGACCTGTCCACACCACAGGAAGGTCCTGGGCCATCACACTTCAGTGCATATTGGCCGTTAGCATCCTACACAGTGAAATAGAAACCAGATAGGAAGTTGGCTGCTCCATCCTGAGAGTGATGGTCCAAAAGCAAAGCATTGCGTGATTAATTTGTAGAAATAGGAAAACCGTGGTGATCGAGACCTGAGCCCTGGCAGACGTGTTCCCCAAAGTGAATGAAATGAGGTTGTCACTGCAAAGAAACCACTGGCGGTGCCCGTTGCCTGCAATGAAATCCAAGCTTCTAAGAGAATATTATAACTTTGGAAAACTTACATCCACCACTGTGAGTTTGACGACTTCCCAGGGCTCAATGGCTTTTCTCCTGAGCGGCAGTGTTAATAAATATAAGTTTTGAGGTTGTATTAGAAAATATGTCAACAGTTGGAAGGTTTGCTTGACTAAGTAAATCAATAATTTTCACATCAATGATGCATAACATTACAAAACCAAACATTGCTAAAAGATTTCTGCAAAGTGCAAACGGATTTTGATGACATAGAGTATAAAATGTTCATGGATCTGATTTCAAATTCCACAATGAAACCAACCTTTCATATTTTATCATTTGTCAAATTTTGGCGTATTGTCAAAGAGGATTAAACACAATTATCTGAGGGGCTATTAAAATCCTTTCCTTTTGCAAGCATGTATCTGTTGGAAGCCAGCTGTACCTCAGCCAACAAATAATAATGTATCACTGCAGACGGAAATAGCAGAATCTAGTTATTTTCTATTAAACTAGATATTAATGAGATTGTCAAAAACTACATGATGTGATGCCATCCTTCTCATACCATTTTCCTATTAGGAAACATAGATGGTTTTCATGAAATGCATGTCATTTATAAGCATAGAATGTGTTTAGGATAGTTACTCTGAAATTAATAAAAATTGTGGAATTTTCTCAGTTTTCATTTCTGATCTGGTAAATATTTCAGAGTTGACCCACATAAAAACAGCTTTTTGAGGTCCTCAGTAGGTTCTCCGGTGAGGAGCCTGGTCACTTTAAAGTTTGGACTTCCTTCCTGGCCAGGCACCACCCCTAGAAGACTTTCATAAAGTAAACTATTTATGCATTTCAGGGTTATCCACTGCCAGTAAGACAGCACTGCAATACTGCTGTCAACTATAAAAAGGGTCAAAACGGCTCTTTAATTTAAGGAATGTGAACCATGTCAACTTTCTTTGACTTAGTCTTTTAGGTCTGATTTGGGAATGAAGAGTTCTGTGTTGGAAGCAAATACTGAATGCTCCTGTCTCGGCCTCTTCTTCTCCTGAACTTTATGTTCAGCAAAGGTTAGGTTCTCCTTGGGGCTCATAGCAGCAGGGTTCTTTGATGAGCCAGCCACAGGGTGGGCCTCTTCTTTATATTTTTCTTATGAGCTCAGGGCCCTATAGAGTGGAAATAATGTGTAATAATTAAAGACTTCTGAGGTTCTTGTTTGAAACCTAGTGATGAAAACTATTTCCAATGATTGGAACATTGTATCTGCAAATAAAAGTATGTAGGAGAGCCTCTTGCTTCCTTATAGAGAAAGAAGCCCAGCAAGCACAGCGTATGAACTGCCCCAATACATGACTCATTTGGTTGGATTTTCCTAATTTTCCCAGGCAATTTTGTATAATTTTTAGTGTATATGTCATACATAATTATCTTAGCATGTCCTACTATTTTTAGGGTATATGTCATACATATTTTGGGGTGGATTTGTACCTATTTCTGATTTTTATTTTGTAAATGATATATATTTTACATTTACTGCCAATGGTTTGTTAAAAGTAAAATTAACTTTTGTGTATTGGTCTTGCATCTCATGATCTTGACAAACTCGCTTGTGTGTGTGAATACTCTTTCTTTAGCTTCTTTATGGATCCTCCGTCTATGACCGCACTGTAAATAAAAGTGGTCTAGCACACCCTTTCCAAGCCAGATGCATTTCCCTGTGATAAAGGGACAGTCCTGGGTGCTTCCTCACTGTGGGGAGGACACTCTCATCCTTAGGTCAGAGGTTAGCTGCGTGCTTTTTGTAGGTGCCTTTAGGAAGCAGAGTTTGCCAGGAGTTTTCATCAGGAGGGTGTTGAATACACACAATCCTTTTTCTGCATTTTTGGCAATGTTCGCAGGGTTTGCCTTTAAGTCTGTTAATATGGTTAAATATAATAACTCAGTTTTAAGTGTTAAACCAGCCTCATACCTTGATGAGATAAACTTGACTCAGCAATGATATATTGCGATTTTATAAATTGCTGCATTCAAATTACTAAAATTATTAAGGATTGTTGCATCTACGTTCATATCGGAAATACTGCCCTGTAGTTTTTTTTAATGTCGTTATTAGGGGTGAATCTCAAAGCAGGGCCAGCCACACAACATGAGGTGAGGAATATTACCTTCTGTTTTCTGGAAGAGCTTCTATTACTCACGCCTTCATGGGAAAAGTTCAGGGATCAGCAAACTTTGGTAAACAATCAGATAACACATCTTAGACGCTCTAGGTTCTGCCACCTCCATCCCAGCTCCTCAGTGTCCCACTAATCCAGTCTTAGACTAATGCGGATGAGTAGCTCCCGCTGTGCTCCTGTATAACTTTATTTATGGCCACTGAAACCTGATGGTATATAACTTTCACAGTCAAGGGACACTATTATTCTTTTAATTTTTCTACAATCTTTTTACCCAACCATGGCAGGGAACAGGAGGACAAGGACAGACTTGGCCCGGACCCTGGGCTGCTGACCTTTAGAGTTTCCAGGGAAAGCTGGTGTGTCTGGGGCTTGCTTCCTGCAGGGTTGTGACTTCCTGTACAGGTCCCTGTGTCCTTTCTCTCCAGTGTTTCATACATCCAAGTCCTGTGTTGTTCCTTATTCCTTTGCTTCAAACCTTCCCATTTGTAAACTAAATAGCTGCAACGAAGCGGCAGCACTGCAGGCACCAACACGGAAACTGGCTCTGATGTTCTTCATGCGGGATTTCATGATTTGAAATGTTATACAGAAATCATGTGGTTAGAATAATAATCACATGACCTTTTCACTTTAAAATAATTACTCAGCAGCATGTGGGCCTTAGTCCTTCACTCTGGCAAAGATTTCCTCCCCTATGTGTCCAGACTCGACTTTTGGGAACCTTTTGTGATGAAGTGGGCAGGGGGCTGGTCACACCCGGGCTATCAGTTAAGGGTCCCCTAAGGGGACATCGGAAAGTGCACTGCTGTTTCTGGGATCCCAGGGTGAAGGGCAGGAGGAGAGGAATGATCTAAGTTGAAAAAAGGAGTAGAAATAGTATTTTCCAACTCTAACGTGCAGACTAGAAGGGATGCTCAAACAGTACAGCAGGGACCTGCCCCAGCCACAGAGCTGCAGTTGGTGCCAGGTCTCAGGAGCCAGTCACACAGCAGGAGGAGAGCCATGGGCCAGTGCAGCTTCCTTTGCAGTCCAGCCATGCCTGGTCCTGCCACCACCATTGGAGCTCATCCTCTGTCAGGTCAGACCAGGGCAGCACTGCCCTCTTGCAGGAGCTCGAGCCTCCTGTGAACCATTCATGTGAAGGACCAGCCTTGTGCTCCTTGTGGGAATCTAATCCTGATGGTCTGAGGTGGAGCTGAGGTGGTGATGCTAGCCCTGAGGAGTGTGATTATTATGTGTCACAAACATACTAATAGAAAAGGAAGTTTAGTCCCCCTCCCTGTCCATGGAAAAATAGTCTTCCACAAAACCAGTCCCTGATGCCACTGCATGCAATAGGGTGTGTGTTTACATAAAAAAGTGTTAAACTAAAAGAAACATTGCCACGAATCCCCCCAAAATACTACCCCTGACTTTAAATGCACTTATCCATCCGTCCTGCAGTTCTGGAAGTCCTCTTTCCCGGGTGTCTTTATGAAGGGAAACCTAAAACACCCTGAATGCTGCAGCCGCTGAGAGCCATCCAGCCAAAAGGCAGCTCGCAAAACCATCATGCCCGGTCCTCGTCCTCCTCCAGCACCAGATCTGGCACCAGGTGACTCTGGCTCTTCCCCAATGTCAAAATGACCATGAAAGATACATGTTTTGAATAAATTCAGGACATCGAGGCCGTGACAGTGCAACTGAAGACACTCAGGAAGGGACTTCCAGGACTGCTTCAGAAGGTGGCAGGAACTGTGGGATGCATGGGACCGAAGCCAGGGAGAGTACTCGGAGGGAGGTTAGTGCTGATCCCCTTTGATTATGAAACAGATTTTAGGTTTAAATATGCACAGTGTCTTCAGATCCCATCATGTAATTATTAAAACTTTTGCTTTTTCTGATGTAATTATAATTTTAAAACAGAAGTGATGTCCTAATGAACAGTTGCATGTACCTTAGTCACTTCATACACCATGAGCATTTCTTCATGTCATTAAGCAAACTTTAAACACACGATTTTAATGCTTGCACAACTGTTTGACACATGCCTTTATTTAATGATCTCCTCAGTTTTGAACATTTCGGTCAAGCTCCTAAAAATGTGCTCAAATGTCAGAATAGACATTTGAAAGTCTTGTGGTGACTCTGTTCCACAATGACGATTCCCGTCCTCTTGTGCTGAGATCTGTACGGACGCTGGGGGCTGGTGCCCCAGCTTGACCTTGGCCTGGCGCTGACCCACACGGATGAGTGCCATGCCAGGCAGGGTGCCACCGCATGTCCGTACTGTCACCAAACATGAAGTCTTATTAGAATTTGACTGAGAAATTGGAGATCAGCCAGAGATGGAAACAGCGGTACTTTATTTATGCCTCTCCTGAGAGTTTCTGGACATCAGTCTGAATCGTATTTCTGGTCAGGTCTGATAGCTGAAGCTTCCCCCAGGCAAACTCCGCCTCTCCATCCCCTTGCCCAAGGATCCTGGCCACTGTGCGCTCTGGTCTGAGTCCCTTCCCCCTGCTCTGGACCTGCTTTCCTGTTCCGAAAGCGCCCACCATCACTGATGCTGAGCTGCAGACGCCGGCCCTCATGGATTGCAGGACAGCCCAGCCAGCACCACTGGCCGGCCCTGCCTGATGCTGCTCGCTGTGTCGGAGGTGTCTGAGCTCTCCTGTGCTAGGAAAGCAGCACAACGCCGACAACTACCGTCCACTGACTTCCTGGCTGCCCATTATCTCGGACACCCCAACCGCCCTGCGAGGGCCCTTGCCACTTTGAAGTTGTATACTTCATGCACATCAGGGAGAGGTGGGGCTTGGACTCTGCCTTTATCCATGGTGCAGTTGTTCCCTGGTGTCTTCTCACAGTGGTAAAATAAACTCCACATGAAATCACCATCTTAACTGTTCTTAAATATGCAGTTCTGTGGTATTAAATATATTCATAGTAACCAACACCCATAACTACCATGTCCATAATTTCTTGTCTGCAAAACCACAGTGTCGTATCCATTAAATAACAGCCAGCCTTTCCCCACTCCTCAAGCCTCCCGAAGTCACTGGTTTCTATCCTCTCTGTGGTTTTAACTCCTTTCTATCATGCAGTGTCTGTCTTTCCGTGGCTGGGTTATTCAGTTACTCTCCTCAAGCCCCATCCATGTCATAGCATAGGTGGAATTCCCTTCCTTTTTAAGGCTGGGTAAAATTCCAGTCCTGGACCCTCTTTCCTCCATCTGTCCCTCCGTCTTGGGACATTCTGCACCTGGGCTGCAGCGGCCACGTGCACAGAGGCCTCTGAGACCCTCAACCCACTGGGTCTGGACACAGAGCCCCTCTGCCTTCCTGCCTGTGGGTCACCACGTGCCGCCAGGGTCCTGGGCTTGGGACCAGTCTTCCCTTCTGCCCTGCAGCCTCCTTCCCTGGCCCATTTGAAGCTCCACCGTTGAAATCCTGTTCACTCTGAGAGCCCTCCTGCTGGCCCTTAGCCGGAGCGTGCACACAGTAGGGCTCATGGTGAGTGGAACAGTAGACAGCTGTGCCTCTGCAGGAACCTGAGTGTGGTTGGAAACAGCAAGGACGCCCTGGCTCCCACGGTCCACACAAAGTCAACAGTGCAGAACCCGCTTGGGAAACAAATGAGGCCCGGCACTTTCTGGAACAGAATGTACTTGGGCCCTGTACGGCAAGCAGTGTTAGAGCAAGCCCAGTCAGAACTGCGTGTGCAGGCAGCAGGGACGCATGGAGGCAGGGCCTGTGAAAGTGCGCTGGAAAATTTTGCTGGCTGAGTCCATTCCAACTTGGCAACGACAGCCCTACTGCTTCCCTCCAGAGCCCTTCCCAGCCCTGCTTATTAGTGCTAATTAGCCAGGGTGTCCCGTGATGCGGACCACTTGTGACCCTCAGGGACCAGACAGAGAGACTGTCATTCTCAAAAGAGGATGAGGAACTTCTCCCCAAAGAATCGCTCCAAAGTAAGTGCAAGTAAAAATAAATCCGTAAGTAAAACAAGCGTTCAAATGTCCGCAGTGTTTGCACAGCTGGGTTTCTGTGCTGAAAATACTTAGCGCTTACTCAGAACACTGACTTCCGAAGTGGGCCATCTGACTGATCCAGAAGCCGAACCCTGGCAGAACTCTGATGTGGAACCTCACCACTGACTTCCCGAGAGTGAGGGCCTTCATCACCAGGGATTCGTACCTGGCAGCATGGGTGACCTTTGTCTCGGAGATGAAGAGAGCGAGATAGGGCTTGGTTTAGGAAGCTGAATTCATAACATTTGGGATATTAATGTCCATATCTGGACTCTGGATTTAGAACACAGCCCCTGGAAAACACCAGCTCGGTTTCCATAGCACTGCAAACACCCCTGAATAGCTGCCTGGGGTTTATCACAGCAGGATTACTGTTCTGTCCAAGGAGGAGCTTGGCCACGTTCCTGTTCCTGGTATCTCTTTCCTGTAGGTCTCCGAGGAGCGTGCCACATGCTTTGGTTTCAAAGACTGGTGCCACAGGACGTGACTAATCATGTGCCTCACTTTGGGGACTTCCTCCTTGGGAATGTCACCCCAAAAGCATGACTACAGACTATGTGCACAACAGGTGGGACCAAAATATACAGTGAGTGTTTACATGTAAAACTGTAACACAGTAAAGGCACCTTGTCGTCCACCCCTACAGAATCCTCCCCTGGCTTCAAACACACATCCCTCTTCCTCTCCACTTTCTGCAGCAGCTCTGGAGTCCTCTTTCCCGAGTGTCTTTAGTTGCACTGTCCAGCTGCCTTGATGTCCTGAATCTACTCAAAATGTTCACCTTTCATGCTCATTTTCACTTGGAGGAGAAGCCAGAGGTCACACAGTATCAGACAGGATAAATAAGGTGGATGAGGACATGGCTTCGTGTTTACAACCCTGCCTTTCCACTGGATGGTGCTCGGCAGCAGCATTCACTGTATTTATAATCACACCTCATAAAGACACTCACAAAAGAGGACACCAGACCTGCTTCAGAAAGGAGCAAGAACAGTGGGATGAGTGTGTTTGAAGCAAGAGGGAGGATTTTAAGAGGGATTCACAGCAATGTGTCCTTTACTGTAATTTAAAAAAAATTAAACATTCACTTGTATAGTTTGATCATGCCTCATATTAACAAAAAATGCATGCTCATTTCCAATGGCTGCCACAGACTATACTGATGAATATGCTCATTGAATGAAAATAACATTGCAAAGGCCTGCAATGATTACAATTTTATGCCACCTCTCAGTCACTCATCTAATAAATACTTCACGAGTGATGAGTAGTCAGAGTTATCCTGATAGATGCCAGGAATGAGACACAGGCCAGGCTTCAGCAAGCTTCACTCCAGCAGACACCAGTCCTCATTTTATAATTTGAATTTTTGGGGTCAAAGTAATGGAGTCTTCAAAATTTCTACATAGAATATGCTTGGTTAAAAAATAACACTGTAAACCCAAGCAGAGCCCCCTCCTTGGTCAGTCGATGCTGTGCTCACAGCCCCTGCAGCCAGTGCCCCCTTCTGCCTTGGACTTCGAGACTCTCGTTTCCTTCCCTCTGAGCTGAGCCCTGAAGCCCGAATATCCCCTCTGCACCAGCGAGGCCTCCCACATGCCTTGGAGCTCAGGTCGCTCGAACTGTCGGCTAAAGGGAGGCACCACTCTTCAAAAAAAGAGGACGCAGATGATGAACGGAGAGTGTAAAGTCCAATGGGAATGTGTAGATCTTTGTGATCACTAGTGAACTATATTTAACTTCATGAAGGAACTATGGGAAAAGTGTCCTCTGGAGCGGCAGTACTGTTGTCCAGTCCCAATAGCAGTGAGCATCAGTTCCAGTATTCTGTGTCCTCTCCAACACTGGGTGTTATTGAAATTTCTTTTCCTGGTGATGCTGGAGATGGAGCCAGGGTCTGGGGCACGCTGTTCCCAGCCACAACTTTAACAGCGCTTTTGTGTCCTAGACACTCTGATGGTTGGATCCTTGTCTCATTAGGGCTTGAATGTGCTATGCCTGGAGCTGTGGCATGCAACCGTCTTTTCTTGAGTTTTGTGTCTTTTCTGCTGAAATATCTGCTCGAACTCTTTGCACAATGTTAACTGCGTTGTTTGATTCCTTAATGTTGATTTTTGAGAGTTGATTATATGTCCTGGATACAGCAGCCTTGCTGGAGAGGTGATTTGAGAATCAAATCTGTCTCATCCTCTGTGTGCACCGCTTCGCACCCACAGCTGAGAAATGCTGCTCTCTGAGGCTCCTGTGCTCCCAGGGATCCAGAGAGAGGACTGTGGACCTGCACTTTAAATGGCTCTGTGCTGTGATAGCTCTCAGACCATGGCTTCCTGGTCAGTCTCTAGGGGACTGAAGGGACACCACATGCCCCGTTTGCTTCATGCATCATAAATGGTCATCTTTCTGCTGTAATGAATGAGGGCTGGGGAACTTTTCAGTTCTTCTCAGCCCTGGCCAGGCAGCCCCGGACTACCTGGGGGACCCTGCAGCCTCTGCTGGCCAGGACTGGGGTGCTGGGTGCCCACCCGGCCAGCTGGGAGCAGGAGGACGGGTCGTGTTTCACAGCCTAGCGCAGGCACAGTGGTTCTGCAGGGCAGAGGACCACAGTGCCTCATCCTGCATGTGACAGCACTGTGTGGGCTGCAGGGCTCCACAGCCTGCTGGGACAGCATGCGGCCATGGCACCCAGTGGGCACTGCAGCGGGCCCTGGGCTGTCTTCCCTCCTCGGTGACTCCACTGCCCGGACAGAGTCCAGGATACCTAAAACTCTTTGGAACAAAGGAGAACAGGAGCAGTAGCTCGGAAGACTGGAAGATAAAAAGGGGCAGAGGGTCGGGCTTCCCCTTTGCTTCTTTGGGTTTGGCTTGTGTCTTGAGGGTAGGCCTTGGGTGCAGCACTGAGGCTCCACTCCTGGAAGCCCTTCCCAGGGCTGCAAATGTGGCTTTTGTGACTCCAAAGGGGTCCACACTTCTCTCTGCTCCCCCAAAGAAAACAGAAGCACATTATCTGCCAGAGGAAGTGCAGACGTTTTTAGGTGGAGATTAAACCTTGCTCCCAAACACAGGGGCTCCTGTTCAGCTTCACGGTTAAGAGACTTTAGGAACTTTTAAAAATTGTTAGCATGCTGCATTGGTCAGCTTTCTAAACAGTTTACAGAACTTGTGACCTGGAACTTTCATAGAGCTAATGTAACTGCTCTGGAAATCTCTCAACTTGAACTTAAGGCTCACTTGCGCACAGCTGCGTTATGTCCACCGTCAGCAGCTGGCTGTACCCAGAAAGCAGGGGCCGGGAAAGGAGAAAAATCCCAAATAAAAGAAGAGGCTTCCTCAAAGGAATCTCCGCCTTCCCTGGGCTGCAGTTCTGCACATTGTCCACCAGGGGTCTCTCTTCGCACGAGCAGCCCCTTCTAGAAGACGCTCGCTGTCCTGCTTCAGCATGGCTTGCTTTCCAAAAACGAAGAGTGGGTGCTGTGGAAAAGGTAAAGATGTGCAATTGTAGAATGAGATCTCAAGGTCAAGCTAAGTGGCTTACAGTTCCTCCCCTGAGTGGCAGTGCTTGACTGGAACTTGTGTTGAACGTCTAACACTGGAAGAGTTAATTCGGGGAACCATGGCTATTGCAGTTGGGAAATGGTGAAGAGGAAGACAGTGTCCTCTGCCCAGATCTTCTCATCCCTGTGTTTGTAGAATCCAAGGCTCTGAGCATGAAAACCGGTTTCTGTCCTCAGTAACGTTTCTTTTGGTAAAAATAGGCAAATTACATATATATATATATATATATATTTTTAATTATTATTATTATTATTATTTTTTGGCACCAGGGATCCAACTCAGGTCCTTGCGCTTACGAGGCAGGCAGTGGAACCACTGAGTTAAATCCCCAGCCCTGCAAATTATACTTTAAACAGAATTTCAGACTCTGTAAGTGAACTTGATGGTTGAGGGTCTCCTTAGCTTGCTTTTCAGTTTCGGTCCATGGTGTCCCTGATGCACTTGAGCAGTAGTCTGTCAGGAAGTTCCCAAGGAACGTTTCTGGGAGTGGCATCATAACGGAATCGGGTAACTCCGGCAGGGTTTAGAACGAGTGGAGGTCTGAGTGGATCCCAGGAACCTGTCTTCTTGAGGGCTGCAGAGAAGCTGACCAGATAAGCAGTTTCGGGGGTATTTCTTTACATCTCTCCACTTCTGTTGTTGTTGTTGCTTTGTTTTGAAGATCATTTCTGCTAGTTTAGAAATTACTTCTTTTCATTCTCTTGCTACCCCTGTGCCCCCCCTCCCCAAAGAAGTCTTGAAAACTTTGGAACTCCTTATGTATACTTCTAATTAAATTATATATGGGCATGACTGAGAAAAGTCAACTAATACAGAAGGTGTGTTTGACTAGAAAAACCTGTGTTGTCCTGTACAACTTCTGCAGTGGGCCTGGGAAGGGGTAGCAGACAAATGTGTTTCACATAAAAACCTACAATGAGCAGGAAGACTTCCCTCTGTTGGTTACTGTTAATTTTCATTTGGTTTTGCTTATTGTTTTTGACACTTTGAGGAGATTAAAATTGGTTTCTCCATGGACCATGTTCACCAGTCTCCTTATGTACAGCAAGAACTGTCTCTCGACTTGGCAAGGAATGCTGGCCGGTCATACCTAGACCTTCAAACAGGCATCGTCACTGAAACTCAGTTTCCTCCCAAATTCTGTGTTCTTAAACATTATTTCTTTTGATACATTCATTTACTTATTAATTTGGCCAATGTTTTTTATTACTCACTGTGAACTCCATGCTGTGGGTAACATAAAAATGATGAGGAACCAGTTTGCTCTCTCCAAAAGCTGTTAAACCAGGGGAAAGAATCCTATAAGCCATTTCCTAACTACACGTCTGAGTCCTATTGAGTGAAATGGAAGTGTGTTATGCTGCTGGCATTTGTGAGTAGAACAAATTTCTGTTTTATCAGGCATGTAACATGCTTCCAGTATATAATTGCTATTTTAGAGAGTCTTGCCACGACATGCATGAAATAAGGAGTCGGATTACAGTGAGGTAGGACACAGTGACCCACATGTTTACATAAATCACTCTGCGAATGAGTTCCCCATGTCACTTCATTAACCTAATGGCAGCAAGCAGAGAAGTAAAGATCCTTACAGCCATTCTACAAAAAGGAAGGTAGAAATTCACTTTGTAAAATTATCTTCACTCAGCTTAAGTTGCTGGATGCAGTTATTTTGCTTTTCTTATTATATCTAAGTCCTTACATCTGTTTTCCAAAATGTCCTGCAAGGGAAGAATTAGCAGGAACAAGTTCTGCAGCAAATGCTGCTTCTCCCAAGTAGACCCTGCGTGGTGATGAAGGAACTCAGGGAGGAGAGAAAAGCAGCTGCAACTAGGAAGAAAGCCTCCCCATGCTTGGGTTAAGGTCCACCAGAAGGAATTGGAGAGGATCCCTCACTGCTTCCTCTGCAAACCATGCTGCACATCCGCAGTGCATGCGGCAGGAAGAGTCAAAAGGCCACTGAGTGGCTCTGTGAGCAGATGAGATGGGGGATGCCTGTGCCTGGTGAGGGCGTCAGGTCTGATGCAGTTACTGTGGTCTGGAAAGGCCGCACCAGAGCCAGGCTGCCATGCCCCACGGAGAGAATACGAAGACTGCTCAGGCAGCAAAGTCTCCCAAAGTCCACCCAGGACAAACTCACTGTCAAAGTACTCTGCACTCTAGTGTTTGAGGTTGGGCTCCTTGGCTCACTTTACGTCATCTTGTTGTTTTCCACCGTTACATGTTCATTCAATTCATGTTCACTAAGTGTCACCAGCACTCAACAGTGAGTGCGCCAGGTCACAGACCCGGTGTCCCTATGGAGGGGCTTCTGTCTAATGGGGGAGCAGGTGGATTCTTCAGCTCACCAGAAAGACCAGCCAGATGCGTGACTCACTGACGGGAGACAATTCCAGCAGTGCACAGGCCTCCATCTATCCACAAGGGGCGTTTACGGTGCTTCTCAGTGAGAAGTAGATTTTGGGAAACAATGAGGTGGTGCAGGGCATTGTAAGAAAAAAGGAAGAAGGCTGTAGAAAGACAGGAGCCCGAAATGATGGCCTTGGGGAGGGAGCACAGACTCACATGCAGAGCGCGTGTACCAGGCAAAGGGAGTGGGGCGAGGGCCAGACGGCTGAGACAGTTCCTGGTGTGATAAGGAGCGAAGGACTTATGCAATATCTACATTTAGAGGATGCTTTATGTCAGGTAAAAGGGCCGAAAACCAAGACCAGACCAGGCCACAACAAGCCTTTATTAGGGGAACACGTCTGCCGGGCTGTCTCTGAACAAAGGAGAGACAAAAGCAACATGGCCAGGACAGCAAGTGCCTTTTATAGGAGCGGGGGTGGGGTTTGTAGGGGCTGAGGCGGGGCTGAGTGAGGCAGTGACTAGGGAATGGAGGAGCCGGTGATGTTACTAACTGGTAGGTGGGTGAGTGTTATTAGGTTACTCTCTAGGTGGGAACAGGGCCATGCTGGGAAGAAGGGTTTGTTCTTTGTCAGGAGCAACCATCTTGGCATGACATCACACAGGGGAGGGGGCAAGGCACCACAGGAAGAGGGCAGCTACTATACATAATAGCTGCTGAGGTAGTGAGAGACCTATCACTTTACTGTTAAAGAACTAAAAGTGCATCATGACCTTGTCACTCAGGGCACTTCGGGTTGTAAGACAGTGAATACTCAGCCCAGACAGTGTAAGCCAAAGAGAATTTATGGCTTGAATAAACTAGAGTCCACGGGTGGACCCTAGGCTCAGCTTGAGCTCAGTGACCAGGTGCCAGCACCGGGATCCATTTCTGTCTCTCCTGGGGGCAGTGTCCTCCAGGCTACATTTCCACGACCTCAAAGCACGTCACTGAGAGTGACCTGAACAGGATGGACAAATATGACACCCTGGGCCCCTCTCCCCCATGGCACCAGTGATTTGGCAGCGGTGCATGGATCAGTTCCCTTTAGGAGAAATCCAAGAGCCAGCAGCTACATGAAAGGCACTAGGAAAATTCACATACCGGTCACCAAAGTCCCTCCGCTGGCACAGCATTGCACAGTTGAAGGAAATTTTTATTTAGCTCTTGGATTCTCTCTGAGAGGGAAAGAGAAATTTAGCTTGTACATCTGTCTTATTCTGTTTTTGTTGCTAGAGTAAAACACCTGAGGCAGGTTACTGCATCATGAAAGAGATGCAGATGCGGGACCTCCCCTGACGAGGGCCATCTTGCTGGCAGAGTCCTAGGCACTGCACGGCATGACAGCGAGAGAGACAGGGAGGGCACAGTGTCTGTCTGTCTGGTCTCCCTCTTCTTAGGGAGTTCAATCAGCGGGGTTCAATCAGGAGCCCCTACCCTGGTGGTCCTGTTAATCACCACCACTCCCTGGAGGCCCCGCTAAAAGCTGGTGAGGTAAACTCAGACCTGAGAACTGCACAATGGGAATGCAGTTTCAACACAGGAAGCTTTGGAGGACGGAGAACCACACCCCTCCACAGCGGTGTGAACTGTTCTGACCTCGACATGGGCCTTGAGGTACTGGACTTGGTCTCGCATGGCTCAGAGCACTGAAGGGACCAGTGTGCTTGATGCCAGCACCCACTGGGCCAAGATGCTGGGCAGGGTGCTGCTGCTGGGCCCCATGGGAGAGTGGACAGAGGCCCGGAATCCCAGTCTCCCCCTTGGGCGGAAACAAAGAGCAGAGCATGAGCCCCCCACCCTGGCCTCGGGGGCTTCCTGTGTCTCCCAGCTCTGGGGACAGGGTGGCTGTGTATTTAAAGCCCGGGACAAGGAGTGAAGCAGGGCTGCGTGCTGCTGCTGGGAAGATGCTCCTGTGGCAGACAGACAGCAGAGGGACGGGAGAAGCACAGACCCTGTCCGAGGGACAAAGCCCTGAGTGGCCTGACAGTGCCCGGCCAGGCTGGTGCCCGATGTCACTCCCTGCAGAATCCTGCCTGCGAAAGCTGGGAGAGAAGGCCACATTTCAAACACATGGATAGCAACACAATGCTAAAAGGGCCTGAAGAAATGGAGGGAACGGCCCAATGCAGGGTCCTGATGGGGCTGGGAACAGGGTGGGTCAGTGGCAGGGCGGTGGCCAGGTGTGTGTGAGGCCCGGACTCCCTCCCAGCCTTGCCAGGGTAAGTAAGTAAGTAAATAAATAAATAAATAAATGAGTACATGGATTGAAATTAAAATATGACTTTAAAAAAGAACAACATAAAACTCCAGAAACCTACCTTAAAGAAATGGACGTGCACAAATCATCTGACAAGAACTCAAAAGAGCTTTCATAAACCTTTTTTCAATGAAGTCAGAAAAATGATAACTGAACAAAAGGAGTCTTTTAACAAAGACACAAAATAGCAAAAAGAACCAAACAAAAAAATTTGGAGTTAAAGAATGCAATAAATAAACTGAAATATTCACTTAGTGGGGGACAACTTGATGAAATAGAATTTTAAAAAATCAGCAAACTTAAAGAAAGGTCATTGAAAATTGGCCAGTGAGAAGAACAAAAACAAAATAAGTGAGGAGAACCTAAGGGCCTGTGGGATATACAAACAGGCTGTGCCCTAAGGAGTCCCCAGCTGAGGAGAGAATGGGCCAGAAAGCTTATTCAAAGAAATAATGGGGAAGAAAACGGACGTCCAAGTTCAAGAAGCCTAAAGAATCCACACAGTACAGATTCAAAGAGAAGTCCACATGGAGACACATTTGAGCCAAAGAGGTGGAAGTCTAAGGTAAGAAGAGAGCTTGAAAGCAGTCACAGAAAGGCAGCACCACCCAAAGGAGGACTGTGAAGTAAGGCAGGCTTCTCAGCAGTCTGCCGGCCACAGGCACTCAGATGAGAGGCTCAAAGCTTTGAAGGAAAAGCCCTCTTGCCCAAGATTACTTCCGCTTGCCAAAATGGAGAGAGAATGGCTCTACCAGAGGAACAGAAATTCCCCTGGGAATTCATCAGGTTAAAGGGGTCCTTCACATTTTCATGAAAAAGTGCTATACGGTAACACGAAAGCATATGCAATTTCTTGTAAAGTTAAATACATAGACAAATATGAAATACTGTACCAGGAGTGTGTAAATCTCTTAGTTTTGGTATGAATGTCAAAAGAGAAAAGTATAAAAAGTATAGCTGTAAAATATGTTGTTAGATACAATAAAAGAAGTGCAATTTATGAAATCAATAACATGAAATGCCAGGGGGTGGGGAGTGACATTGGACTTTGTATGCTATTTGACTTAAGTTGTTATCAGTTTAAACTGGGTCATTATAAGATATTTTATATAAACCTGATGATGAAAAAGAAAACACCTATGGGAGACACACAAGTGAAAATCAGAAGTGAATCAAAGCATCTAGCTACAAAAGTGAAGGAACCACAAAGGAAGATAGCAAGAAGAAAATACAGTCAAAAGAACAAGAAACCAGACAAGGCGATTAACAAAATGTCATCATCACCTGCAACACAGGTATTAAGAGGGGTTTATTGTAACAAATGCCCACAGTAAAGATAAAAAGGAAAGATCACAATAAACAGCTTCATTCTAAACTTCAAGGATTTAGAAAAAGAACAAACTGATTCGAAGTTAGCAGAAGGAAGAAAATAATAAAAATTAGAGCATAAATAAAACAATAGAAAAATCAATGAAGCCAAGAGTTTGCTTTTAGAAAAGATCAACAAAATTGGCAATCCTTTACCCAGACCAGTGGTGGTGAACCTATGGCACACATGTTATCTGTTTTCCTTTTTAGACAAAAGATGTGAATGTATGAGTTGTTTTTTTCTAAATTTCAGCATTTAGGTTTAATTGCAGCATTCATACTTTGTGATAAATAAGTGGGTTTTTCGTTGCAGTTTGGACACTAGTCTCTAAAAGATTCGAGTTGTGCAGACCACATTAGAACACTGAGTACATGCATTTGTTCACTGAGATGAGCAGACCGCATTTGAACAGCTGTGCGCTGTTTGTTAAACCATCACCCCAGGTGCCTGGACCATTGGGCACCATCCTTGGGGCCCTCTAAGTCCATCTCCCTACATCCTAGCAGGAGGATCCTGCTCTCTGACCAGGCAGGAGGGACTCCATGTCCAGCGAGTCAGCGTCCCGACACAAGGTTGGCATAGTGTGAATAAGTAAACAATTTAGGGGTTCGTCACTGCTTTGAATATCGAGGTCAACATTCTACTTTTCTTTGAAGACAAGAGTCAGTACCCTTGAACAGTGTTGTGCTGTGTGTGCCTGTAGGTTTTTATAAACGGAATTATACTGCATATACTTTTTCCAGACTTGCTTTTCTTTCACCCAACACCACATTTGTGAGATCCATCTCAGCTGACAGTATAGGTCTTCAGTTTTATGCATATATCAGATTTCATTGTAAGAATACATGAAAACCTATGTGCTTCCCTGCCAACATGCTGACTAGTTCTTTGTTTTTGTAAGTGAGGTGACAAAGATGATTCTTGTGCTGCCTGGTCTGATACCTGCCATGGATTCTCCAGCATACGCAGGAGGGGCAGAGCTACTGTGGTGGACAGATGCCTCTCACGCCTCTCATGCCTCTCACTGGAGGACAGCACTGTCTTAGAGGGTGTGGGGCAGCAGCTCAGCAAGAGGGGGAGCCCCAGGATTCACAAATTCCCAACACTTGGTATTGTCAGACTTTTAAATTTTTGTGACTCTAGTGAATGTGAAGGAAAACCTCAGCATTTTCATGAGAACTAAAGATGTCTAGCATACATACATATATATGTTTTACACTGCACTATATATATGTAACACACACACACACATGCCCACACGGAGGACATTGCTGTTTCCCCCTCTGTGAAATGCCTGTGTATGATTTGGTTCATCCTCATCCTCCTATTGGCAGATGTATATTTCTAATTGGTTTCTGTAATGCATTTACATTTCCCTAATACCAGTGGACTGCTACTTACACATGCTGCACACATTTCCTCTGTGTTTCTGGTTTATCTTCTTGAAATCTCCTGACAAACACATGTTCGTAATTTCAGCATGTTCAAATCTGTCAGTATTCTCTGCTATGACTGTGTATGTGTCTGTTTAATCTTAAAATATCCTTCTCTCTCCCCAAACCCGTGGAGAGCATTTCTTCTATTTTGGCCTAAAGATGTTAAAATTTGGCCTTAATCCATTTGAAATGTAGTCTTTGCATGATGTGAAGTAGGCAAAACGTTTTCAAGTTGAGGGTTGCAGTTCCCACACCAATTACGATGTCCCGGGGCCAAGAGCACGCTTGCCTCCAGTCAAGCTTCTGTGTCAGCAGAGTCTCCAGCTGGGGTGTGTGCTGAGCCCCTCAGCCTCTCCACCCCTGTGCCAGCAGGACTTGCGGTCACTACTAACACTGTATACAGACATCTTCAGGTCTGGTGGAGAAAGTCTCCTCACTGGCCATCTGCTGGGGCCTCTTAACTCTTCCGGGTCCTCTGCTTTTTCAAATAGATTTTAGGATAAATTTGTCAGTTTCTATGAAAAGCTCCATTGTAATATTGATAGGAAAAGCATTAAATCAGTCAACTAAATTTGAATAATTGACATAGTTATGATAGTAAGCAACATTAACCATGGGCATGGTATACATCATGATTCAGTTAGGTACTTAAAATCATTCAATGAACATTTACAAAGGATCTATCTATCTATCTATCTATCTATCTATCTATATATATGCACACTCATGGATATTTTAATTTATGTTATAAATGACATCTCACCATTATATTTTGTTTGTAACTTGTATGCATAGACAACTTTTGTAACTTTCTTCTAAGTCTAAAAGCAATTGTTTGCAGAGTCCTCTAGGATTTCTAAAGAGAATATGTTATCTTCTGGAAAGTGGCCTGACTTTTTTTCTTCCTTTCCAACAGACACATCTATTTTTGTCTCATTATATTGGAGAGTAGCTCTAATTAAATGTTGAAGTGAACCAATCTAATAGGAAGCTGTGTCCTATTCCAAATAGGAAATGAGGTGACTTAAGTGTCAAAGGCTTTAGTAAAATGGAATTCATTTTTTGTAATATCATTTTTCAAGTTGCAGAAGAATCTTCTACTACTTCAAATATAAAGAACAGATGTTAAATATTGTCCTATGCTCTTTCTACATATATTGAGTCAATCATTATTTTTTGTTTGCTTATGTAGTGAATCATATTAATAGATTTTCCAAGATTGAACCAACCTTGAATTTCTGGAATAAGTTTAATTTAGCCACTATGAATTATTTTTTTTTGTATTAAATTCTTTTATTGGTACATTGTAGGTATACAACACAATTACATTTCTCATTGGGAATTGTACCTTTATATAATGCATCT
>NW_004624835.1:4513683-4594267 GCF_000247695.1 Heterocephalus glaber | reverse complement strand
GGGGCTGTTAGCGTCTGCACGGATTACCCCCTCTGAGCTGGGTGAGGTGGGACAGGGGCTGGGAGCAGCGGTAGGAATGGTGACCCAAAAGCCCTTTCATGTGAGCTGGGAGCAGCCAGAGGGATGGTGGCCAGGAAACCCCTTCCTCTGGGCCAGGAGCAGCAGGACAGAAGGTGGCCCAAAAGCCCTTTCCTCTGGGCTGGGAGCAGCGTTAGGGATGGTGACCAGGAAGCCCCTTCCTCTGGACCAGGAGCAGTGGTACTCAGTACCTTGGTCTGGTGGTCTGGTGTCCTCTGCACCTTGGTAATGTGGAATGAGGTGACTGCCTGTCTGCAGTGGGGTGATTCGGTGTCTTCCGCGCGACTGGGGACCTTGGCAGGTTGTGGGCAGACCTGCCTGTCTGCAGCGGGCTGATTTTCTATGAATTATTGACATACAAGATTCTGTTTACTTACATTTTCCTTAGTAATTTTGCATCTGTTCATGAATAAGAACTTTTCTGTTTCCTTTCTCAAGACTTTGTTATGATTTTATTTATTATGCAATGTATACGAGTCACATAAAATTAGTGGAGAGTGACCCCATTTTTTCTATCCTTTGGAAGAATGGATATAAGAATGGAAATATCTGATGTTTAAATATTTGAATAACATCTCTAAAATTTGTGCCTTGTGGTGTTCTTTTGCCAGTTTTCATAAATTATGCTTCTCAGGGAATCTGTTTCACTTAGGTTTTGAATATGCACTATTAACATGAAGTTTTACCTTTAAATAAAAGCTCTATTGCATCTGTGGTTATGTCTCTCCTTCATTTCTAACATTAGGTTTACTGTTCATTTAATGTTCATTTTTAACATTAGATTTTTTTCTTCTCAGATCAATCTTTTCAATGTTTGCCTCTTCAAAGAATCAGCTTTTGTCTGTGTTCATCCTTTTGCATATCATTTGTCTCATATTTTAATCAGTCATTCTTTCCTTCATTATTTTATTTTTCTATTTTAATTCAATGTATTATGATGATCTAACTTCATAAATTACATATTTAGCTAATTTTTAATGTTCTTCATAACCACTGTGTTCCAAGCACTCATTTCTACTAAGCATATTTTTAATACAATTATTTCTAATATCATGGACTTTTAAATGAAACTTTTTACAATGGATCCCTGAAATTTGCTGAGGTTATGTGTCTAGAGCACCCCCAAATTGTGAAAAACTGCGAATTTCAGATAAGGTCAGAAAAATGCCTATTTTTATAGTTTAAAACCTAAACATACTATGTCTCCCACTGTTATGTAATTTAATTTAATACAATATTGTATTAATAAAGCCTTAGAAGGTGTTGGCATTCTGGTGGCATCTTAGGGCTTCTAAGGGTTTCCAGAGAATAAAACCTAGAACACTGGAGACAGCTACGCATGGTACAGTAGCCTGTTACGATGCAGAAATGCTGGTGCATCTGCCGGACAGGGGTTACAGGGCAGCAGCCAATCAGCAGCAAGAATTTAACAATGCTCTTGGATTGGCTACTTGCAAACCTCCTACCAAAAAAACAATTGCTGAGGATATTTGTGGTTTCCATGAAGTTGTGGGGGTTTCTACAAATAATTAGCTGCTAAGAAAAAATTTGCTAATGGCTGAGGCCCAAACTCTGAACTGAGACTTCACAGGGGTATACTGTCTTTTAAAACTGTTTTAGATTTCCTGCAAGGGTAGTGTAGAGGTCATAGAGTTTCCACACCCAGTTTCCCCTGTTGTTTAGCTCTTACACTGATTGCTACAGTACATTTGCCAAAATTGATGAATCACTATCAATAGTCCTTTATCAATTCAAGCTCATACTTATTTTATATGTCAATAGTTTTTTAAATTTAGTATCTATTAGTTCTACAAAATAATAGGTTTCATTTGGCCTATCTGTACGTACATATAAGACACTTTAATGATTTCTTCCTCCTCAGTACTCTCATATTTCCATAATTTTTGGCCTATTTTTATTTTTGTTCCACAATACTACACTATGCTTTCTTCATGATTTATTTACTTAATTAACAAATATTTACTGAGCACTGTGCTCTTCTAGGTGGTACAGGATCATACCAATAAAAGAATTTAAGCAAAAAAAAAAAAATACATGGTCTTGGCTTTGGTGAAGTTTATCTGGGACAAAGATGCAAGTGATAATCAAGAGAAGAAACCAGAAAATCCCAGTCACACATTCTATGAAAACGGCATTGCGGGGAACAAGACTGAGAAGAAGTAGACAAGCTACAGCCTGCTGTTTGCTGTTTTGTCAATAAAGTTTTACTGCAAAGCAGCCACTCCCATTGTTCATGGGGTTTTTACCCAATCCCAGTTTCTTGTCATGTCTCCTTAGGGTGACCTGGACTGTGACAGTTTGTCAGACTTTTCTAGTTTTTGTTGATTTTGACAGTTTCGAAGAGTATTGGTTGGTTATTTTGCAGAAGAATCCTTCACTTGGATCTGTTGGATGTTTTTTCACAGTTGGACTCCCAGTATGGTTTTTGAAAGGAGGTCAAGTGCTCTTTTCTGCCCATCACATGGCAGGCTCCAGTAGGTGGCCTAGGTTACTAAAGATGCTGACCTTGACCTGCATCTTGGAGTAGCACCTTGAGGGCAGGCTTGCTCCACAGACTGGCCCAGAGAACCCCTCCTTCCCCACTCATGCTTCCCTCCCTAGGGGGAAGTCAGTCCTCGGAGCCCAGAGCTCCAGGTGCATCCACCCTTCACTTGGGAGTGGCGATTTGATGGAATCTACATATATTATTTGAACTTCTCTGCAGGCAGATTTTTCTCTTCTCCATTAATTTAGAAAATTACTTATGTTAGTATGAACAGTTGGATACTCATTTCATACTTTGGGATATTACCCAATATTATGCTATTTATTGTGGTGCTGAAATTATTTTAGCTTTAACTTTTTATGGATTTTTAAAAGTTAAAAAATTAAGTTTAACAACTATCTTTTGACTATTTATTGTACTTTACAGACATTATGGTTAAAGAAGAGAAATTGTATGATACAGGTTCTTTAAAATGTATTAAGAATTCTTTATGTTCTATTAGATGTTAGGTTTTGTATATAATCCAAGACCCTGAAAATCATTTTTACTTTCTAATTATTGAGAGCAATTTTCAGTGTTTGCCATTAGAGAAAAACTTTATTTGATTTTTTGATCCAGTATATATGTGTGTGTGCATGTGTGATATATTATCAAAAATGTGGGAAATGTTTAAATAAAAATGATTACAGTAAAGGTACATTGCCATTAATCCCCCTCAAAAGGCCTCCCTTGCTTCAAATTCATGTATCCTTTGTTTTTGTCACTGTTTCTTTTACAGTGAGCCTTTTGTATTGAAACATGAACCATAGTTTTGCATTGCAATATACACATGTGTGTTATGTAATATACATGTATTCTAAATCATTGGAATATATGTAATCAAAAATAGACATAAAACTTTCTTACTGCTACATTGGTAACACTTTCAATTTCTCTCTCTAAATGTATCTGCCCACTTTTATTTATTAATACTGTAGTTTTCAGTTTGATGATTAAGAACTCTCAAGGTCAGATTTATGTGTTTTTCTCAATTAATTAAAGCTGAAATTTTATGTAGTAACCTTTCATTCTTCATAATTTTTACCAAATTCTTCTCTTTTTACAGTAGTAAAGTTACAGATGGTTTCATCTGATTAGTTCTTGCCTGCGATTGTTTTTTCCACTAATTTATTTTAATACCCTCTGTGCCCCTGTTTTAGAGCTGTCTGTTGCAGATAGTAGGTACTGTATCTGGGTTAGAAAGCTTCATTAATTTTACAATCTTTGAATGGAAAAATATCATTTACATTTACTATATGAATGATACATACAGATATATTTTTCTGCTATTTCTTGCTTTTCTTTTTTTCTCCTTTTCTTTCTGAAATGCTCAGTCTTCTTCATCCCTGTTTTTGTGGAGTATACATACTGCTATTTTCAGTGGAAAATAGCCAACATCTATAATTAATTTGCTATGTTCTCCCCATTGCAGAGTATTATAAAGAACTTTGAGTAATTTTTAATTTATATTAGTTTCCTTTTATTTTACATATTACTATTGTTAATATTTTATAAATTATTATTCATGTGTTTTCATTGTAATGAGTTAGACTCAAATACACATTTTTTAAAACTTCAAGGTACAAATTTATTCTCCACTTTAATGTTTTTTTGTCTGTGTTTTTTGATAACCAACTCACCATAGTGCTAGAAATGGTGACTCAGCCTGAGGTTTTAAATCTCCTAAAGCCCTCCTTACAGTGTCTGCAGGCTTGGCTTTTGTGGTGCCTCCCCATCAAATGGCTGTAACACACGCGGGTGTTAATTTTCTCTGCCTTTAACCCGAGTCCTTGCTAGAGAAATCACCAAGGAGAAGCCAGATTTTCTTTGTTTTAAGACCAAATTTTGTTTTCTGTTACCAGGAATCGAACCCAGGACCTTTCCTTTCCTGCTTGCCAGGCAGGTGCCAGGCAGGCACAGCACCACTGAGCTAAATCCCTGGCCCAAGACCTAATTGTTTTTCTCTCATTTGCCAGAAGAGGAATAGTGCTACCAACTACCTGCTCGCCCCAAAAGGGTGGGGCCTTACCAGTCCCGGCAGAGTTGTAATGCATGTGAGCAGTCAGCCTTGTCAGGCATCAGCTCCGCTTCAGACCGGTGCCTGGTGCCAGAAAGGATGGCTGTAGGCCCCAGGCGCAGGAAAATGGGCTGTCTGGGTGCTGCCTTTGGGGCTCATCTGCTGCCTGCAGAAGCATGGAGAGTGAGTGCACCTGCCATCACACCCAGGGGATCAGGAGCGCAGAGCACCTCGGCCTGGTGGGGAAGCAGCTCTGCTGTGCTGTGCCTCGGGGGAAGCGTGCAGCTGTTACTGGGTTCCCAGTCACCCTGACTGCGCCAAAGGGTCTGTGACTCAACTGCACAGTGGGGATTTGTTCTTGGCTGAATGCAACCTGCCAATATCCTCATTCTGAGCCCAAAGTCATCAAAACCCAGACTCTCAGCCAAGTGTTTTCTGGGGTTTCTGGTTCAGAAAGTCTAATTTTAGTATCTTCATTGTAAACATGACCCTAAACAAAAGCAGCCTAGCCTGGAGAAGGCAGAGTGGAGAGGGAAAGCCCTTACCTCGCAGGAGGAAGCTGTCCTGTGTGCTTCGAGTGCTGGCCTTGATTACAGCAGCCTGCTCTGCGATCTGCCCAGGCTTTACCCTTACATACAGGAAACGTGTTTGCTGCAGCTGCTTGTTTGTTTGTTTGTTTGAAACAAGGTCTTGCTGTGTAGCCCAGCCTACCCTTGAGCTTGCTGTGCAGCTCCAGCTGACCTCCAGCTCAACAGCCTCCTGCCTCAGCCTTCAGAATGCTAGGATCACAGCAGTGAGCCACAATAGCTGGCCTTCTCTCAGAGGCTTTTTATGAGGAACCACAGCATAGTATGATAAACCTTGGAGATGACCAAAATGTTTTTAAATGTTGGGGTCCTGTTGTTTGTTTTTGCTTTGCTCTGATCTGGCCCCAGAGCCGGGTCCCTTTCATGTTGTGTGGCCAGGCGTGCTGGGGGCCCGCAGTGACTAGGCAGGAGACTGAGGAGGACAGAGACCAGGGTGCCTTGTGCCCCTGCAGTTCTGCTGCTGCCCTGCTCCTGCACTACAAACCAGATGGGGTGCTGAGGCTGGCCCTGGACCAGGAAGTGGGATGGGATGTGAGAAAGAATTTCAGCATTATCACATTGCCCATCAGGGCTCTAATGAAATGCCTGAGATCATCGAACTAGCAAAGGAAAACATTGCTTTGGCTCACAGTTTAGGAGGTTCTGGTCCAAGCCAAGTAGCTCCCTGGCCTGGGTCTCTGAGGAGGAGGCAATCACGGTGGGAGAACATGGCAATGAAAGAAAAAAAGGGAGGGCCAGGGTCCCACAATCCCCCTCAAGGCCAGGTGCAGTGACTTCACTTCCTCCCACCAGGCTCCACCTCTTAAAGTCCCACCACCTCCCAAGTGAAACCCTGTGGACCTAGCCTTTAACCCAAGGACCTTTGGGGACCTTTGTCCAAACCACAGCAAGGTGGCACCTGACACTTCATTTGCCATTAGTTCCTCACTGATCCACAATGATTACGAACCACAGATGTTCTGAGATATAACTGATGGGAAACAGTCCATTCTGCTGTTGCTGGGAGAACACGTGCACTCAGGAGCCCTGCACCCCAGGCTTGGGCTGGGCTATGCCTCAGCAGATGGTTCCTACCATCACTTGTCCTCTCTCCAGTTGACATTAGTGACAATGCAAGGCCGCAGGCTACATACATCCTGGCTCTGCAGGAAGTGAACGTTCCTCCTTCTGAAATCAGGATTTCCAGCATCATAAAGTGCAGCACTTCGGGACACAATGCAATGAGGACACAAAAGCATTAGTCTGTGAATTCACATTTTTCTTACGAGGGTCATCTCCTCTCTGGTCACCAACAATCTGCCCATACTGGGCCAGGCCTTCTGCTCCAAAAACAGCATGGTGGGTGTGGGAAGCTCTCCAGACCCCCCCCCCCCCCCCGATGGTCAGACCCTCCTCTGCTGGGCCAGCTCAGGCTGACCTTAGAGTTACATGAGCATTAGGATTCTCAGGCGCATGGCAGCTCTGTTCCTTTGGGCAGTGGATGTTTAATGTTCCCCAAAGGTTTGTGTTTTAAAAGCCTACCAGGTGGTGGCACCTTTAAGAGGTGGGGCCTTGCGGGAAATCTTTAGGTCATTGAGGGTGTGGCCTCCAAGAGGATTATGGGACCCCAGTCTCTTCCTCTTTCTCTTGCTTCTTGGCTGATGAGTTGAGACATTTGCCCTGCCACCCACTCCTGCTGTGATGTGCCTCAGTGGAACAGAACAATGGAGCTACTTGATCATGGACCCAAACCTCCACAATCGTGAACCAAAGTAAACCTTGTCCTTTTATAAGTTAACACCTTTAGATATTTTATTCTCATCACAAACAGCTGATAATACAGACAGTGTCAAGCCCTAGTGTGTCTAGAACTGAATTTGAATCAAGATATGTGGGCTCATCTGACACACTCTCCCCACCATGGTTTCTCCAGGACTGGGCTCTGATCTGAGACAGACCCAGCAGCTCAGGAAACAGGTAGAGCTGCCCAGGGCCCGACCTGAGTGATGAGACCAATTTGTCTCCAGGGGACTTCATGTGTGCATACTGCTGTGCACTGAAGCTCCTTTCCAGGTCTCATTTTGCTACTTTACTGGTACTGTGAACCTCTTTCTCACATCTTTTCCCAAAGCAGCTTAAACACCCGTGTTCCTATGACCAGACATAAATTCAAAACAATTAATCCAGGCTGATGTCCAGGCCTACAGTTCACCTTATGGTCATGAATACATGCAAATGTCACTTTCTGCCAAAGCTGGGTGCTCTGATCCTCTAGTGTTTGTGGGTATGATAGGCACAAAATGACAAAGTGCCACTACTTTAATTTGCAGTTCTGCCGTCCAAGGAACTTGAATATATTCCCATGTTTTTGGTTCATATGATTTGCAATGAGTTGCCTATATACTTACTTTACCCAATTTTCTGACAATATAAAAAGCAATGTAGGTACTATAATAATTATTCTTTTGCCCACCACCTGTGTTACCTGTATGAACATTTTCTAAAAGTAAACATTTGCTGACATTGTTATACTTTTTCACAAACACTTTAATTTACATGTAATTTAATTAAAAATTCTCTTCTACAGATTGTGAATTTCCTAGTTTTAATGAAGACAGTTCTCTTACCTCTCTGGATTTAACTAGACTCTCCCAAATTCGTCACACTGAAATCAGTTTTCTAAAAATTTGACCCATTAAAATAAAACACCAAGACATCAGGTTTTGAGACGAGTATTATTTTAGCATGTTTCACCATGTGAAAAAATAAAATAGGGAAATACATATCCATTAGTAGGGGAAGTACTGAATAAATTATGGTAGAGAATATACAGTTGCTTTACAGTTATTTCCCATGAAATATTTTTGAAAGAATAAAGCAAGTTTTGGGAAATAATGTCTGAGAATGCATATGACAACAAAAGATGTGCATGAATATGTATAATGCATGCAGTCTGAGCCTATGGCTATCCGAGCACAGGGAAACAGCTGCAGACAGACTGGGAGGGGAAGCACTAACAGGTTGTGGGGAAGGAGGAGAGGGCTATTTGAAACAAAAGGAAGACTTAAAGTATTGCAATACCTCAAAAAATCAAGCTATGCCTTCAGTCCCTGCTTTCTTGAAAATTTTACATCACTGTGAAATTCACCTTTCATTTGTCCTCACACCATCATCGAGGAGAGGAGCTTGGTTATGCACCCGCCAAGAGCACAGGGGAGCAGAGCTCCTCTTAGCCTGCTCCCGCCTCCTTGTGAATGTCACGCTCACTTGCATCCTGAAAGCCAGCACAGCCCTGTGACCTGCAGGTCCTGTATAGCTCAAGCAATTCCTTGCTATGATCTAAACTAGGGGTTCTCAGGGGAGTCTCAGCTGGGTGACCCCACACTGGGGTGAGGGTGCACGCCTGGCCTTCACCTGTTAGATGCCACTAGCAACCACCCTGTGCTGCCAGCCCAAAATGTCTTGGGGCATTATCAAATGTCCCTTAAGAGGACTAATTACCCTTGGTTTTGAACCACTAATCTAATCTGCATGATTATTACATCTTTTTCCTGAATTTGTTTTTCTAGGAACTAAAAAGAACACTCTTCAATAATTCCATTGGAAGAGTGACCTCTGATTCATTTTAGTGGCCTCTACTTTGATGAAGTGTGTGTCACCTTATCACTGGTACGAGGGGAGATAGGGCCTTGTTGTTTTCCTCCCGGAGTTACACAAACAAGTTACCATGACTCATGCCTCCTGGCCTGCGAACCCATGCCTTCAGGTGCATGGGGAGGGTTGGTAATAAATCACAGTTATCTGAATTGTTTTGTGCTGCTGTTATATAGCTGGGAAACAATGACTTAGAATGTTTTACAAATGAGGGAAGTTCCTTTCTCTTCATTTACTTTATTCCTGAGTAATTACCCATATGCAGGAACTGATTTATTATTTATTCCACTCTTTTATCCTAGGGACTTTTACCAAAGTGATAATCTGGGATAAACGAGTAAGTCAGGAACATAAAACGTCTTAGGCTTTGGTGGCTTTGCTTAAAGGTATAATCACTCTGAATTTGGAGAGTGCAGAAAATGTTGAAATTCTGAACATCCCAATTGTTACAACCTGGAGAAAATTGTCCCCAGTCGTCACACATGGATCAATCCCAGTACGGATACCCCTGCGTCCCCCTAGTTGCAACTTTCAAGCAGTTTTCTCAGATGACCAATCAGCAGTGGACTCCCTACGTGGTGCCCGGGGGCAGGGGTGAGTGTGGATGTGCGTGAGCGGAAATGTCACCCGAGCCTTCATGTCACCACATCCCATGGGGAGGCTCCGTGGAAGCCACTGACCCCCAACCCGCAGCAAGCTGCTGGTCACTGAGGTGATTTCTGTAAAAAGAATTTAATGTAAAACATCTAATAAAAAGTACTAAATGGTGGTGTAAAGCTAAATGGCTTCAGCCAGTTCACAATGCAAGTCAGATGTTTACGACATTCATGTGTTCAGGCCAAATGCCCCAAGTACTATGTGCCCAGCACTGTGCTGGGACACAGTAGCGAGGGAAAATAACCTTCTCCCTGCCCGGTGAGCTTCAGGGCTGGGGAGCGCACAGAGGGTAAGTATGTGCTGTCATAAAGGGGCGAGAGCTGGCAGAGCAGAGGTGCTGTGCTGAGGTCTACAGCATCCCCGGGGTTCCTTGGGAGCGAGGAAGGGACACGGCACAGGTGTGGGCGAAGTCCGAGACAGGCGTGGCCGGCGTGGCTGAGTGGAGGCGGCAGCTGGAGAGAGGCGCGCAGTTCAGCCCTTCTCGCCTGAACCCTGAGCAACGCGAAGAGCGGAGAAGGGATCCGCGTGGTCAGTCCCTGACTCCGCAGGGGGGCGGCCGGATGTGTGGAGATTGCTCCGCCTTAGCTGAGGCAATGAACTGAGAGGCGCCTGGAGAGTTTCACGGCCCGGGCAGGAGACAGCACTGGGCACAGAGGGACCGAGACGTGGTGGTGGAGACGGAGAAAGTGAGCAAATTCAGAAGATATTTACTGAGTGACACCCTCTGGGATCCAAGAGGGCGGGGCTGGAGCTCGGGACCGCACCTGCCTGGCGCACCACGCCCTGGGTTCCACGCCCTGGGTTCCATCCCCAGCACTGCAGAAACAAACAAACGAAGCTGGAATTCCTGGTGGGGACAGCAGGAGGGCAGGCAGCGGGGAGGACAGCGTGGGTTACCCTGAGCAACTGGACTTGGGAGCGCAGGTCCTTTTCTTTCTGAATTTCGGTGAGCTCAGGTAATCAATCGCAGCAACTCCCCAGGCTCGCGGGGCTCATCGGCAGCACAGCTGGCTATGAATTCGGGGTCCAGCCACAGAGCTAGGGGTTTATTCCCCGAGAGACTGTCCTCACCAGACAGCAAACGGGGCCCAACCAAGGAGACTCTAGGACAACGATCGGTGCCCTCTTGGTACGAACTGCAGTCCTGGTACTTAGGAAAGAGAATCAATCTGTCGCTGGATGTCTTCTTGCGCCTCTGCTCCCCACACCTCTGGGCCATGACTCACAGTTGAAGGCCAGGCCGCAGGGGACCCCGGGAAGAGGGTGTTGGGATCAGCCACTGGCTTTCCGATCTCTCCAAGTTGGGAGAAGTGAAAGACCCAGCCGGCAACACAGACACACACAAACTATGCTTGAAGGTAAACGGCATCAGTTTGTCTCCACGGCTCTCAGACAACAAAGGGATGTCGACACATGGGCAGAAGCCACACACGGAGGGTGGGGTTGGGGCAGCCTGAGATGCAGAGACCAGCAGACCAGCAGAGAGCAGAACAGCCAGGGGACAGGGAAGGGGCTCAGCCAGAGGCCCACGCCCCTGGTGAAGGGGAGCGAGGTCGGGCCAAGTGGGCTGGGGTAGAGGACCCCAGCGGGTTCTCCAGGCCGGCCTCAGGTGTCCAATCCCAGGCAGAGCCACACAGAGGGGGACCTGGGGGAGGGGAGCAGGGCCGGCTACCAGGAGGGACCAGAGTGCAGAAGGGACGGAGCGGAGCGGAGGCTCTGCCACAAAGCTGCCTGCCTAATGAGCGGCAGCGGGACTAGCGACCCCCAGCAGCAGTGATCCTGGCATGGAGCGGCACAAGTCACCACCAGAGGAAGGTGCTCCCTGAGCCGGGTGGCCCCGCACTGACCGATGGGCACCCCACTCTGCAGGTGAACTTCAGAGAAAATTGACGTGATGCAGGGAGTGCCTGGAGAGCATTTCTGTTTTCACCGAAGTCGCCAAGGGTGCTCACTGGGGCTATGGAAGCATGAGGAAGCCCTAGGGAAGCAATGGAGTTGGTGGTTAAATCCGGGGCAGAGCAGTGTGATGTGAACTTGCTCTGAGGAGAGGGCAGGCTTAGCTCCTGCTGGCAACGGGGAGGCTGCTCCACAATAGCTCACAGCCCTCGGTGATGGCTCTGGGTGACTTCTGCATCCATATTTTATTTATAATGCAAGAAAGGTGCTGCAACTTATGTCCACTGGCCTCAGTTTATTCTAGAACACGCAGTGAGTACTAGAGAGGCACACTGGCATCCTTGCAAGAGTGAAGCACTCGAAGTGTGGCTCCTGTTTTCTAAATGTCCAGAGGAGCTGTTCCAATGGCAAATTGATAGAGGAAATTCGTGTTAAAGTGTGATCTGTGGTGAAGCTGTATGACTCACCACGCGAGTTACATGACCTCATGCCTCTGTAGGGCAGTGCCCTCCTGGTGCCCTCCCACTGGGGCCAGCTGCTGGGCCCAAATAACGGAGCCTGGGTGGACCATGCCCCATGGTTACCTGACCATGGCTGAGGACTGAGAGTGACCCTGGCAGATCCCAGGGCAGACTCTGAGGGAGAAATGTTCCTTAGTCTCACAGGTCCTATGGGCAGAGCAAGGGGCCAAGGATAAAGACTGCAGCAGCGTCCGTGGAGTGAGATGTTTGCTTCACTGTTGCACTGTTTCCACAGCTGTCCACTTGCAGAAGGGGCTGCAGGAAGCCCGCCACCCTTCTTCAAAGCAGCCAGGGGCACAAAAGGCCCACAGTGGGCCTGAAGTAGGAAGCAGAACAAAGCCCAGCATCACACGGTTCTTCAGAAAGGAGCCTGACTCAGAAACGTTGGCAGGTTCTCAGGATCGTGAGTTTAACTGTTCTGTGACAGTCATGATGAAAACACCTGCTCCTCCTGGGCCAATCCAGTTTATGACAAATCCCAAAGGCTGTCAATAGAGTAGGAAGCCTGTGCTGCAGATACAGATTTTTCCGGTATGCCAGGAAATGCTAACCACAGAGCACAAGGTCGGCAAAGGCGGTAGTGACACGCTGTTTGTGGACAGCAGATGGTAGGGCCAGGCAGCATTGCCCCTGAGTCTGATTACACTGGCTTCCGTGCTGGCAGCTCCACCAAGCCACTTCGTGACATCAGACATGGAATAAACTACAAAAGAGGGGATTCTTTTTCTAGTGGAAAAATGGAAATTATCAGATAATTATCTTGTGACATTTGTTAGCAGAATCTTTATCAGAGTAGCAGGTCACCTCTCAAAAGAAATCAAGTTATGTGTATTGTAGGAGGCTCAGGGCACCCCGAGGTGCAGTGCATTCAAAGAAAGGCATACCTTGTCCTTATGTTGAGTACATAGCATTAGTAGACAGTAGTTGAAAACATGCGGGAAAGTCTCAACTTTTGTCTAAAAATAGAACCCTAGGTTTGTCTAGTGAGTGGTCTTCTTCGAAAAAGGTAAAGTCAATTTATTCATTAGTTCAGCCATCCAGTGAATGCATACTTTGCAACACCGATAGTGGTCTTGTGCCTCTCAGTGCCTGTGTGCTCTGGGCCCCCTCAACTCTGTCAGCACTGTCCCCAGGGAGCCCTCCCCACCCGAGCCTCTGGAGTCCACACAGGGACAGATGGGAAATCCCTGTCCTCTAGGGACTGCAGGATGAAGGCTGATTCCGTCCTAGCCGGCGTCCATGCCGTCGGGGTGGGAGAGGCCCCTGTTCCCCGTGAGCCTTGAGCCACAGCCCTGAAAGCTCCATGTCCTTCCCCTGTGTCTGTCCACTTTGGCTTTCTCTGCATCCCTAGCTCAGCTCCTTCCACCCAGGACAGTCAGCTAGAGCTCTGGCACCCCGCCCCCACTTTCATGAAGTCCAGGTGACAAAATGTCCAGTGAAGTTTAAATTCCTCCCAACTTCTTCCTCGCTTCGGTCCAGGTCAGAAAAGCACTCACTGCCCAGGGAGAACCGAGTTCTCATGGCTGCTGTGGGTCGCACTGCCTCTCCCTGAGGAGAACGTCATTTGGCCAGGCTTAACACTATAAATCCTACGACTTCATGGCTCCGAGTGGGAATCCGCTTCCCTGAAGTCTCTAGAGCAGAAAGAATATGCAGGACCAGGCAGTGCTGGTTCCTACCCACCAAATCCAGACAGGAAGCCATCTCCGGGCATAGGCATTTCCAAATTTCCAACTGTGTCTGGGGCCAAGCATTCAGCTCCACTGACCTATGTGATTTGGAGATTTAACGGCACCAAGATGACTATTCCTACACATCGCTGCAAAAGCGTGGCCGTGGGTGAGGGCCGAGGCCCCTGGAGACGGCAGTGGAGACGTTACGTGCCCCTTGGTGTTCTGTGACCCTCTCTGTTTCTGAAACTCACACAGCCACAAGGGTTTGGAGAAGAAATCGTGGACTACACTGCCGAGCAGGGCAACCAGGCTGATGGACGTAAGATGGAGGGAGGTTCCTCCTTCCTCCAGCACACCCAGGTCTAATTCTGTGGACCAGAATTCGTAACTCAGGAGCCCAAAGTCAATCGGGAGAAACTTCTGGCAAAGATCAGTTCTGGCACGATGTATTTGTCACATCAGAGGGGGAAATCTCTATTCCTGTCGCTCTCTTTCTGTCCAAATGGAGCTTCAGGCCTTGCCCCTGGGTTCACTTCAGGTGATGTCCTTTCCCATGGGTACCAAATGGTTCCCAAGTGAGAAGTGGCCCAGCAGCAAGTCTGTCCAAGCTCTGTGTGAACCTCGTTTGCTAACATCCTTGTCTAAAGCAAATGCAGGCCCAAGGCCACGTCAGAGCAGACGACACTCAGGGGCACCTAGTGAGGCCGCAGCTGCAGGGAGGGCAGGGACCTGTGCCATCCGAGTGACCTCTCACAAATTCCGTCCTGGTGGCAGAAAATATCCAGAGAGGGGAGAAGGGTGCCCGTTGACACCCACTGTCCCGCAGATGGGGTGCAGTCTGGCTCCAGGCAGTGCCTAGCTTGCCTCTCACCTTCTGTCTCCTGTGCTTCCGACCGATGGGCTCCGTGTCTTCCTTCGGCGTGGCCGCCGCCAGCAGTGTGAATGTCTGAGCAAAGAGAGGCGGGTTCCAAGCAGCCCCACCGCCATCCTGGCCCCGCAGAGGGGTGGGTTATGAACTCAAGAACTGTGGGAGGCCCCCGGGCCAGCGCACCTTATGGCTCTGATTTTCCCCGAGTGGGATTCCTCCTCCCCACCGCCGGCGCTGTCCAGAGTCAGTGGGAGGCACTGCAGAGGCACCCGGATGGAGGCCAGGAACCAGAGGTGCTCTCCAGCCTCACATGCCACCCCTGGGAAAGGCGCGGGGTTCAAATAACTCTTACCCTGGGAGCTCAAAGTAGGAGATTTATTGAAATTTACAACCACCTTCATAAAAATAAAATTTACTGCATCCAGATGAAGCATACTTTACTTTTTCGAAAATCCCGAATTTTCCTCCTTCTCTAGCCTGTGACTCTGCCACGCCTCAGACTTGAGGTGATGATGCGTGCAGAGCTCTTTGAGTGGGGTTCATCCTCTCACTGTAGGGTTTGCTTTGGCTCCTGAAAGTCCATTGTAATTCCTACCTCCAAATGTGAGCCCTTGGAAGCAAAACTCCCGGAGTTTACAGAGCGAGGGAGGGGAGCTCCAGGGCAGGAGCCGGAGGAGGGGCCGGGAAGTGACAGGAGAGTTTATGGGACTCAGTTGTCAGGCCTGGAATGTGAGCTCAGACACTGAAGCCCGGGCTCTAAATCACACAGACACCCGCCAGACCTCCCCTACACAGCGCCTGTGTTTCATGGAGGTGAGGGGAAGTGAAGAGAGGCAGCAGGAAGTATGCAGGGTGGGTAGGGAAGCCGCAGGTGCCATTGGAAGGAGAAATATTGGTGACAGATGTTCCTGGCTTGCCGGAGGGCCCTCGGTGCAGAGAGTCTTCATCGTCCTCAACACCAGCTCTTCCTTGAAGCGTGTGGCAGCAGTGTGATGGCTTTTGCAAGTGTGCTCAGCAGAGATGTGCTATAAATTGCAAGCATGTCGGCCACACAGCCCCTTTTTCCAGCAACCTGTCCATTCCTGCCCTCCTCCAGCCACCCAGTGGGCCAGAACTGATGACACAGAAACCCTGGGCCATAGCAGCAGCTTCTAAAAGAAATACTCAGAAGACTGGACTTGAATCCTACTGTGGCTGGGTCACTGGGCTTTCGGCCTTTTAGATATCTCTGCCAATCAGCCTACTAGTCAGTATGGTATAGAGACTACGAAGTGTTTGTGTGCGCATAGCTATCTGTGTATCATTAGGTCTTTAACTTATCAAATTAACAAGTTCCGGTGAGCCTTAACAATTTTTGAGTCTGGGGGAATTTGGGTGTCCCAAAGAGAGCCTTTCCCAGTTCAAAGGGGTGAGATTGATGTTGAAGATTTCTGAGACAAGCCAGAGAAAGGCAGTGAATAAACCAGGCTGTGAACCTGGGAGAACAAAAGAAAAGAGCAAAAATAAATCTTATGTTTTCATGTGCCAGTTAATCTTCATTGCCGACATGAGTGACTACGAGATTCCTGGAGAGACGAAGGGATCCCGAGATGCTGTGCTCACCGGTGGATCGATTCATCAGTGCTCCCAGCTGGGTGTGCGGTCAGGAGATGACACCTGCGTGGAGGCAGGTGGCCCAGGGGGTGCCGTGGGTGGGTACACCTCTGCACAGCGCTCCCTGGGCTCTGCTTCCAGGCCACGAGGTACCCAGCTTGGCCCCACATTCCCTTCCACCATGATGCTACTTCTTTGAAGCAGTCCAGCCATGATCTGAGATATCTGAAACCATGAACCAAACAATCATTGTGAGTGTCAGGCAGCTGGCTAACACAGAGCACACCCAACTCAGGTCCAAACACTGGGCGGCTTACCCAGCGCTTACTCATGTGCCTTCTGCAGTGGTTTTCTGCTTCTGGCCTTGGCTTTCACCTTGAAAATACATTAGAAAGAAAGCAATTTAAATGTGGGGCAACAGAAGAAAGAAAATCATTAAAATTATAGCAGAGAACAATGAAATTCACTTTCCATGTCCACCACAGAACAGAAATCAAAATCAGCTTAGGGCTATGGCATAGTGCTTGGAATCATACCCATCAGTAAAATGGTTCTCACCACCGCGTTGAAGGGTGATGAAAAAGGAAATGTGGGCCACCTGACTAAGGAAGAGAAAGTGCAAGGTTCAGAGCAGACAGCCCAAGCCCACCTGCTGGGTATCGGCCTCAACCAAGGCACACGTCTCCTATTTGATGGGGCCTTGGAGGGAGTCTATTTTGGAAAGCGGACATATCCTCTGGAATTGCTCTTTAGCGTTAGGGTTTGTAGAAACCAAACGCCACACTTCTTCCCCATTCTTCACTGTCTTCGGCCCCACTGTAATGATAAAACAAGAACCACAGGGCCCAAGTTGATTTTCAATATTATACTGTGGCCGACGTCAATTCTCTGATATTTATCAAACTCTATGATCCTTCCTTCTCTCCTTATCCCGCCCACTCTTAGACTTAGAACCTCAGAAACGAAAAACAGAGAAAGGGACACTCATCCATGCCAGCTCTCTGCATGAAATGACCGAGCACACTTCTGGAGATGAACATGGAGCACAGCCCTCCACTCCCTGGCCGCCCTGCAGTGGGACCTCCTCCCTCCCGCTGAGGCCCCAAGCAAACTCCCTCTGGCCCGGCCCACCACCCTGCTACTGTTCTGCACAGTGGCAAAGGCAAAGCCAGCTTTGACTTGTGTGGGAGAGGCATGAACGTTAACCCCACTTTGCTGAAAGAGACCAAACCCTAGAAAAGCAGGGTGAGACACAGGCGCAAGAAGAACTCAAACCAGATTCCTTGGCCTCACGTGGTTCTGCCAGGCACCTAGGTTTTGAACAGAGTATACTTTACCCTGTGACTCATTCTTTCTTAAAGTCCTTATGTCACTTAGCCCATCACTCAGTCAACAGAGGCTTATTGAAACCTGCAGTGCTTCATTTGCCAAAAAATGTTTCATAAAATTCTGTTTGATTTCTTGAGGAGCCACCATGTTGTCTCCTTCCTGGTACCACACGTGTTCACATTCCCACCAGAGGGCACAGAGTTCCAGTTTCTCCTCACCCTGGCAATGCTTCCATTTCCCGTTTGCATCATTTTGTTTTCTTTTGGCTTGTTTTTGTAACCCTGTCCTGCCGGGTGCAAACGTGTCACATTGTCCTTTGGTTTGCATTTCCTTAGTGATTAGTGATTTGAGACACTCTCCATGTGATCATTGGCCGTTTGTCTATCTTTTTCAAGAAATATCTATTTGAGTCATTTGCCTATTTTAAATTCAGTTTTGTTGTTGAATTTTACAGCTCTTTATATATTCTGAACTTGAACCCTTTATCAGATATATTGTCTGCAAGTCTTTTCTCTCATTTTGTGGCCTGCTTTTTCACTCCACAGATCTTTTCCTTGAATGCACGGAATGTTTTTAATTTGAGTACATCCAGCATATCTATTTCTCTTTTTTTGTCTGCGATTTTGTAGGATGCAGTGACTTCCTAGTGGATTTATGCTGGGAAGATAAGCAAGGGAGGAAAAACAATTTCCATATGAGAATACCGAGCAAACTCACGTTTTACATTAGTCACTCTCACTTTGAAAGGTGCCAAAGGTGCTGGTATAGAGGTCCTGGGTTCTATCCTCAGCCTGGAAAATAAAAAAGTAAAGACAAATAAATAAATAATAAATAAAAGGTGCCTTAGTCATCTATCATGGGCTGCCTCCCAAGTCATCCTTGGATCTCCCCTCCCACCTGCCCATCCTCTTTACCAATTCATGGACCCTCCCTGACCCCCGCAGACCAGTGCTGACATTTTCCTCAGAACCCTTTCAAACCCCAGAGGCTCAGACTCTCCTCTTTGAAGACGAAGCTGTTCCACCCTGAGCCCTGAGAGCAATTCTGCCAGCTACCAAGGCAGTTTCCATGGCCTGGCAGAGGTGAACAGAGGGGCAAGGGAGCCAGGCACGGAAAGCCCCCTCATTCTGGAGATGCGGCTGGATGGGCAGGTACTGGGGGCCCTGAGACGGCCTCGGGGGGCAGAAGAGCCTCTGTTTGGGGAATGTTTCTGTTAGCTGCACTGCAGAGACCCCGCCTGGGAGCTCCAGCCAGACTCTTGAGGCTGTACAGCCTGGTGGGGTGGTTCCTCTCTGAGTCCCAGGCCCAGACATCAGGGCGGCGGATGGGAGAGCTGGCTTGGCTGATCTAACAGGGTCCACGCGGCCGGACCGCGGTGCCCGGCCCTGGGCTGCCTCGTTCTCATCCACGTGGTCCTCTGCTGCAGCTGCTTCGAGGCTCCTCCCACCGCTGTGGGGGTCTCCGGGGAGCCGAATTCTGTGCTCCCCGGGCTTCTCAGACAGGGGAGAGCTGCCAGTCCCCTGGATTTGAGCTCAGGACCTCAGAACATCACTTCTGCCTCCTCGAAAGTCACAGGAGGAGCAAATAGACCGCACCTCCTGAAGGAGGGGACTTCTACCTAGAACAAGTCATATGGGAAAGGCTCCGATTAGGCACCTCAGAGTTGAAAGGAGGAATGCAGGGAGAGGATAGCTTCTTCCTAAGTTGCCTCAGGTTTCCAAACCCAAACCCTTACACTTTCCGCTCTTCAGTAGGTCCCAAGCACGTTGTTTTCTCTCCTCCACCAGTGCCGCACCCTAGAATATCACCGTGGTGACCGGGCTTACTGCTGCAGGGGTGCTGCATGTGCTGCGGGGGAGTCAGCTGTTCACCCGGGGCCTGCACCTCTGAGGCGGAGCGTGGGGCGCCCACCTCGGCGCTCTGCGCTCGGTATGTGAGGTGAGCGATTGTCCCGCTGCGCACTTTCCCGGAGAGCTCCCTCGGGGCCTCACACACACCTTCTCCACCATGAAAGGCGAGGCTGGGTGCGCTTTCTGCCCTTGGAACATCTGAGCTCTTTCTGCAGGCCTGTGACAGCTGCCGGCCGGCCGGCCGGATGAGGGACAGGAGCTGAGGACTGGGGTGCCTTCCCCAGCAGACCCCGCCTCACTGGACAGGCAAAGGCCCGGGCTGCCGTGGGGACAGCCCGGGAACCGCTCGGGTCTGTAACGCAGTCTGAGAAAGGAAGCTCAGGCAGGGCCACCACATCCTCTGTGCAGACGTCAAGCTCCTTGTGACGCCGGCTGTCGGGCTGTTTTGAGTGAGGATGTTGCCCCCTTACGGGTCTGACATGGTTTGGCCTGGTGCCCCGACAGAATGCAGTGCAGGCACAATCTGATCTTCCGGTAATTGTCTATTGAACTTGGCAATCCAAACTAATGTTTTCCTGTGAAGCGAGGCCAGAACATCACTGGGACAGTGGCTGGGTTAATTAATGAGGCATAATAATGTGCATAATAAACGCTTATGATCCGAATTCTCCTCCCCCTCTTCCCCTCTCTCCTTCCCTCAGTGGAGAGCAGGCCTCGCCGGGGTCTGTGAGTCACACTTGGTTAAGAGTCACTTCTTGTAAACAACAGTGAGGGGAAAATAATAACTTGAGAACCATCTGTTTGATTGAGTCCTTGACTTTTTTTTTACATTTCCCCCCATTGCATGTTAAAGGAAGTAAATAGGAAAAGAACTTCTAATTATATTGCTGTTTACTGATTACAGGATAACTTTAATTGTATTTATTTTGAATACCATTGTGACCCACACCCAAAGCCTTAGTCATCTTCTTTCTGATTGCTTCTTCCAGCCCCCGTGTCACCGGATTATGTGGCTAATTGCATGTAGCTTCCAGCTTGCTGGGATCGGAGGCCAGGGGCTCTGAGGCAGCCGGAAGGAGGGGCTCGCTGTGCACCCTAAGTCTGCTGAGAAAGGAAGTGTCTGCCAGGGGTGGGAGCAGGGCCGGTGGACATGGGGCAGAAAGCACAGCGTTCAGTCTGGCAGTTTCACCCAGGAAGGCAGAGTGTGGAGAAACTGTTAGCTGCTCTTTGGTCATCTGCAAAGTTAGATCCAACAGCTTTCGTTCTGTATGTAGCTACTAAGTACCAAGCCTGTGCAGCAAGCGGAGCCAGCCCGGGCCTGGCCAGAACCCAGCTCTGCCCACTGAGGATGCCCTGGAGGCCCAGGGAGAGCAGCAGTACAGTGCTGGGGTGGGGTGGGGGGTGTGTGCCTGGGCGTGACCCACCTTTCCGACCCAGGATCTCAGCTGTACCCACAAGGACCCAGCAGGGCTGAACCTCAGCCCTCCCTCCGCCTGCAGAGCAGGAGGAACACATGGCCTCACCTCAGGGCCAGCATCGCCACTCTGCCAAACAGCTGTCACTTAGCCCATGACTTACTTCAGTTGAAAATTTCTTGAATTCATGACTCCAAATTTTTTCTAAAAATGAGCGCCCTTCTTGATCAAAGTCAAAACTTGTCTAAATTTTTGTCCAAGAGACAGCATGAGCCAGGCACTGTTGGCACATGATGTCACGAGCTCATGCTGGGCTCGCAGCGCTGCCAAGAGCCCAGAAGTCAGAACCTCACCTGGGCCAGACTGGGGCAGGAAGGCCTGTGCATCACAGGGGGTGAGGTCACAATCCCACCTCTCCTTAGGGCCAACTTCGGGGAACCGGGCACACCAGGAAGCAACAATGCTCACCAAAGAGCCAGCCTGGCCGCTGCTGACCCTGCCAGGTGAGTCACTGGCGCACCCGTGGGCAGGGATGCTGGCTGCTCCTGCCCCCTCGGTAATCCGTGCCTGACTTCCAGGCCATTGTGACAAATGCTTCGACGGTTGCCCAACAACCTTGCAGAAACACTCCCTTAATTGCGTATTTTAAAATTAAAGCAAACAGAAACAAAATTTATTTTGAGAATTAGCTAAATATAAAATTGCTAGAGAAAGAAAAATGGCTATCACTGAACATATCAACAGGACATTGTAAAATTACGACTCGGTGCCACTGATTCCTCTGTTTTGACTCAGCACAGAGGCACAGATCTGCTCACAGACAGACGTGGAGTGCATCTGCTGAGTCCCCAGTTCAGGTCACGGGCTCTGCAAGCACTGGAGGAGCCCAAGGCTGAGATGCACAGGGCTTCAAGACACCATCGTGACAATGTGTTCAGAAGGCAGAGAGGAGAGGGAATTAAGACTGTGGGCTGTTCAAGAGAATCACAGCTTTGCATCTGGAAGGAGTCAGGGTTACCTCACCTGCCCATTGTTCAGGAGTGTGCTTCGAGTGGCACCGAGGTGTGCTTTAATCTCTCTGCCATTCCTTTCCTGGGATGGGTCTTACAAAGTTAGGTGACCTTGTCCCTCTGGATGGAAGTCAGTTGATACTCCAGGAGTCCAGATAAGCACAAAAGCAAATCCTTTACAGCACAAGGCCCAGCGTGCAAGCTACATGCAGTGCACAAGCCCAGCTGGGGGCAGGCAGGAAGGCTGTGCGGGAAGTGGGGCTGGGAGCCGTCGTCCAGGGGCTGCTCCTTCTCTACTCCCCATCTTTGCTCTTCCGGGATCAGTTTCTATAACCAAAGTCCCTGCTCCAGGCACCAGCTCAGTCCTGGAAACGGAGCTGTTCCCTCTGTTTGCGACCTTGCTGGGCCTCTTACAGAGGTTAGCCTCCGGCCTGATCTGAGCACAGACTTTGGGATCCCAGCCTTCCCTCAGCCCTGACAGTGCTCCCCTTGCTCCTGGGCGTCCTCTGCAGAGGCATCCTCCCACCACGGGCGCCCCCTGGTGGACCCTGGTCCAACGTGCAGCCACAGCCGTGTCCCCAGGCAGGGGAGCAGGACGGCCCTCATCAGAGGCGGCCGTTGTGTCAGGAGCCATCGTTTACTATGCACTGGGCTCTGTTCTACTGATGCCGAGACAGGCAAGGCCACACATGTGACCGAGGGAAATGATCCGAGCACCTGCCGCCTGTGAGATCGTCTCAGAGCTTCGTGATAATACACAAGCGCCTGCTGTGAGGAACCCTGGCTCTTCTCCGCGCCTCGGAAGCCTAGGCACGCGGTGGGGAGCAGCTTGTGTGCTCCTTACCACCCCACGGTACAGGGCCACGGGTGAGGGACGCAGCTCAGGGATGGTGAGAAACCTCCCCCAGGCCCACTGCTTCTCTGCATCACGGCCGGGGCCTGAGCCTGCAGCTGGACATCCAGTGAGGGCAGCCCTCCCAGCCCTCCCCTGCAGGGCTCCTGGATGCGGCCTATAGCTTTTCCCTATAGCACAATGGGAGCCCCTGTTCCCTCTGGGTTTATTTTTCTTATTTAGAAAAATAAGCTGAACAAATGTTCATTACAGCAGCTTTGGAATTCGCAAAATAATACAAAGAAAAAAATATCACTCTGCCAATCAATCTCCCAGAAAAGTCTCTTTACCCCTGCTGTGTACCCTCAGCCTTCATGCTTTTCTAACAGGTCTTCTCATGCGTTGAACTCACACTGCTCATCTTGCTTAGTGCTGTCTTGGGTAACCTCCTAGTGCGCATTTCCCCATCCTCCAGCAACCATGTACGTGTCCAGCATCTCTGTGGGTCACAATGTGTAGATAATTTCCCGACCACTGGACACTTAGATTGTCTCTGATTTTATACCAAATAAACACTGACAAAGTTGAGATCTCAATGTGTTGGCAAGATATAGTTTGCTGTACTCAGATTATACCCTTAGGATAAATTCCCATGCTTAGAATTATTGGATCAAAACATAGGAACGCAATAAGCCTACGGGGCCCCATTGTTAAAATGTTTTACGGGGAGCTGACAAATGTCCCGCCAGGCCATGTAACATCGCGGCAACACCATTACTAGCACGGAACCTGAACACAGGGAACTGCAACACTCTGAAGAAAGTGTTCCTGGGCTGCAACCGCCTGCAGCCTTGAGGAACCCATCTGCCGGGCTCCTTTCACCTGGAGACCCTGTGTGCAAGGCAGAGGAGGGGATGAGCCGAATCACAACAGAAGGACCGGCAGAGCGTGTGCTTCAGTCTACATAAGGGGTTTCCCAAGGGGAACGGCATGGACCCAGGGAGTTGTTCCCTAAAAAGGGTGAGAGAGAAAGCGGAAGTAGGGAACCAATAACTAATACAACCAATAAAAAATAAGACCCGAGGTTTATTTGGCTCTTTCTCCACTAAATGCTCTGCTGGTGCCCCTCGGATTGGTTTGGCTCCTTCCATCAAGTCGTCCTCGGCTGCTCTCACCCATAAATTCTTCCCTAAATGTGCGTCTCCTCTGAGTGCCGGCCCAGAGGAGTGGCGATTAGCAGGAGGATGAGAAAGGTCTTAGGAATGGAGGCCTTTAGTCTCCTGGAAGATTTTCTTTAATGTGTTAGTGCCCCCAGATCCAGGCAAGATTTAGAGAAGGCAAGACCGCAGAGCTATCTTCAGTAAAGCAAACATCTTTATTTATTTTGCCCTTGGCAGGAAGACAAGTTTATTTAACGACTACATAATTTATTATCAACTTCAAGATTAAGGATACCTAAAAAAAAAAAACTCTCTTTTGTTTGTTCTTTGAATTAGCCAAGGGAAAATTAGAGATTTTGCCAAACAAGACATTGGGAAAAAAAAAATCATCTACTGGGAAATAATGAGGTCTGGATGAGTCAAATTAAAACCATTCACTGTCTTCGTAAATGCTTTAGAAAAATGAAATGAAATAGTTACCACTGCTTCGAGCCTTGCTGAGTGCTCAGAAATTTCAGACAGCAAAATGCCAGCAGCTTCATGGGTTTCGGGGGAAGGAGAGGGCTGGGGAGAAAGCAGGAACAGGCAGCCCTGGGGAAGCTGAACCTGCACGAGGAAGGGCGGAGAGCATGGGCTTTCCTGACCCAGGCCTGCCTCTGGAAGTGGCCAAACTCACCACAGAAACCAGCTCCTAACTCGGACTAGCAGGGAGGCAATCAGCTGGGCAGTGGCCCGTCATGGGAGGACAGCTCTGTCTCCGAGATCAGGGCTGGCTAAGGAGACTTTCTTTTGGGGAACTGTGAGCCAGGTGCTACCAGGGTGGCCAATGCCTTGGGTTGAAATGGGCAGACTAATAAATTGAATTTCTTTCTTTTCTTTTTTTTGGGGGGCGGGTATCAAGGATCGAACTCAAGACCTTGCACTTGCAAGGCAGGTGTGATGCCACTGAGCTCAATCCCCAGCCCAATAAATTGTGTTTCTTAGCTCAATGGAAAGATGTGAATAGGTCATGCAAGTTTTTAAGATCATTTTTAAACATCCCTGTTTTACAGGCACACACTATAAAGTTAAACCTCAATATTCTTAGAACTCCGATGAGAGGGGTAAGAAAAAGCAGAGTATTTAGATATTGCAAGGAAAAAATTCTACTCCCACTGCCGCCCCTCACTGCACCATCACTCCAGGACAGAACAGAAATTCTCAGTGAGGCAGTGTCCAGTATCTTCTATGCTGCCCCGAGGCTCCAATACAGTGATCAGAGGCAGATTCTCCCTAGCAGGGTGCTGAATCTTGATTCACAGAGTGCCACCAGGGAAGGGGGTTTGCCTGAAAACTTACCTGGCAGCTAGCCATGGAGCCCATCTGGAGCGAGCCCTGGACCCAGATGGTGCCGAACAGATTTGAGGAGAGCAATGAGCTGAACAAAGGAGCCGAGGACCTAAGTCGGTGTCCAGGGAGACCTGGAGTGGAGAGAGACCACTGAGCAGGCCCAGGGTACCATGTGGATAGGGATCGATGACAGAGAAGCCAGCCCGGCACCTCAGGGCTCCACTGCGGCTGTCCTGGTGTTGCTCCTCTTCAGCTGAGTTAGTTCCCACCTGAGGCACCTTGTGGAAAGATGGCAGGAGCCCCCGAGCAGCTTTGTGCGGCCAGAGTGGGGAGCGACCTTGGACACTAGCATTTGGCCCAGGGCCCTGCTTTGGATCTGACAAATCCCATCAGAAGGCAGCAGTGGTTTGAAAGTGAATTGCCAAAGAAATCAAGATATCGTTCCACAGGCTTTCACATGTTTCCTGCAATACAAGGTTATTGTGAATATAAAAATTCCACCATCTCATTTTACTATTTGTAGCTCATCTACTGGCTACTGAACTAGAATATTCCTAACATATCCAAATCTTCTGTGATACAGATACTCCACTAAGTTTTACCATTTCCTCCCAACTATCAGATCCATCTCCCTTGGCAGCTGCCACAGTAATTTCAGAACACTGGATATTCTTTTAGACTGTGAATTATATCTTTCTTTTAATTTTTAATTTTATACTTCATGAAAACTAATAATACCACCTTTTAAAATTTGGGCCTAACTGTTGGCCTCCCTCCCAGGAAGGATTTTTTTATTTACTTATTTTTTGGTACCAGGGATCAAACTCGGGACCTTGCACTTTCGAGGCAGGTGGCAGAACCACTGAGCTAAATCCCCAGCCCAAGGAAGGATTTTTTAAAAAAATTCCTTCAGCCACTTCTTCTGAATCTGAAAGGTCCTAATTAACCACAGTCATGTTTACAGAGTTGCGTGCATGAAGAGTGATCAAAATATATAGTGAATGTTTGCATTTAAAAAGTGTATTACAGCAAAAGACACCCTGCCACCGATCCCCTTCAGAATATGCAAATCCCTCAGTTCTGGCCACTTTCTGCAGCAACTCTGGAAGTCCTCCTTTGTGAGTATCTTTACGAGGGGCGATCAATAATACGGTGAATGTTGTTGTCAAGGGCATCCAGAGAAAAGGCAGGCTGGTAAAAACAGGACTCTGTCCTCAGCCACCTTACTCACCGGATCTGGCTCTGCGCAACAACCGATTCTTCCCCAATCAAAATGGTCACTAAAGGGAAACACTGAATTGATTCAGGACATCGAGGCAGCCACAACAGAGCAACTAAAGACTCTTGAGAAAGAAAATCTCCAGAGCTGCTGCAGAAAGTGGCAAGAACTATGGGATCAGTGTGTTTGAAGTCAGGGGTGGATTTTGAGGATCCATTGAAACATATCTTTCAGCGTAATGGATTTTCATGTAGTCACTGCAGTACTTTTGACAGAATGGTGCAGAGTAGAGAACTCAGAACCACACAGACCCGAATCCCTGTCTCAGCTTCACCATTATAAGGGGTCTCATCCAACATCTCCATGCCTCAGTTTCCACACTGAAAAAATGAAGATCATGGTCGTCGCTGTGCGCTAGGCTTGTGGAGGACAAAGGAGAAAGCAGTGTGGCTTCCATGGCCAACACCCGGCACGTGGTCAGTTCTCCCAAGAAGTTTTCTAGGATTACTTTCCCATTTTGCGCTTCCTGTGAGTGGGTCCTGCGGTCACTATCTGCACTCAGCGCTTCGGTGTTGAGGAGACTCACCCGCTTCCCCGGGCTGTCTGGTCTCTCTGGAAAGAAGTGGCATAGGTCTTTTGGGATCTGCAGCAGGAAGACCGGCGCGTGGCACAGAAGTGTCCGCTGTGGCTGAGTACAATCAGAAAACCCAGTTAAGTCTGATTACGGTGCTGAGCTTCCGTCCTTCCACCACAAGTCAGAGAACAGCGCCCTGGTCCGGCTTGCTCATGAGAAGACCTGGGAAGCACGACTGCCACAGCACGGAGGTGCTGCTCTTTCCCACAGCCCTGCCTTTCTTTAGGAGCCACAGCTGCAGTTTGCTGGTTCTGTTGTGTAATAAAAATGTAATTATGTAATAATACGTTCCACATGTAGCTTATTGTGTGTCAGACGCGGAAATCTGTTTGTCACATGCGCCCACAGTCACGTCTTCCTCGCTGCCAGCACGGCCCCTAGACTCGGTCCCGCTGCCGATCGCACAGATCCCCGCTGTGCTCCGGCCCCCAAGCCTCCGCCTCAGCAGCGCAGGGAGGCACAGACCCGCTGCTCCCCACTCAGTTCTCTTTGCTCCTCTCTCCCTGCACCATGTCTTCTCATTCTCATTTATCATTTCCATCTCCTGCCACGATAGTGTTTCAAGTACTCTCTGCCACTGCTAAAAGTCATATCTCAACTCCGCGTCCAAAACTCTTTCTGGTTTCCTTTTTCTTTATCTTTAACTCCCACCGGTACATGGGTGCAGTGCGTAACGACCGTGTCCACTGTGGGCCGCTGATGCACGCGCAGGTCTTGGTTCTTTTTTTCCTCCCATCCACCCTCCCTCCATCTCTTCGACCTCCTCTCATTTGTGAAAGATGTGTCTCCCCGTTTCCCCGTATCTATCTCTTATCTGTCACCGCTTCGGAAGGAGCCCTTCATCTCTGACTCAGCTTGGGCCCCGTGCATCAGGTTAACGACACCTGTACTCGCTTGTACCTGGTAATTTGCACCCTCGCCTGTCTTTCCTGGGGCAAGGCTGATGGCCCTCACTGGGCGGCACACGGGTCGCCGGACACACGAAGGCTCTGCCTGCAGTGTAACGCACTTTGTCAGGAAAAAACCTGACTGGCTTTTAACTGAACCTGAAAGATTACTAGGAGCCTTTTCAGCTGCAAACAAGGTGTCTCTTCTATGCTTCTGGGCCATCTGCTCCCATTAGGCCTGCATGTTTCATTGCCTTTGAGCTGGTTTTCAACTATGTAAATTCGGAAAACCCAATTAATGCAAATTATTCTTGCTTATGGAAACGCAAGTGAGTTTTGTCCTGTGATACGCACCCCGCAAGCCCAACCTGCTTCCCCGGCACCAGTCTACTCCTGCATCCCCACCTGCCTCTCCATGCACACGCTGGGGATGGCTTTGAACAGGGCCTCACCCCTCACCCGGCTCTCCTTGGCAAGCGAGTCACAGCCTACCTTTGACACTACTCACTCTAAGTTTGAATCAAAGTGAGGATTTGCCTTTTTTCAAAAATTATAGTTTGAAAATTTTATCCAGGCTTCCTTCTGCAGGTCAGTAATTGGAGGGCACAATCTGTGCACCATGGGGTCACTCGTGTGCTGCAGCTGAGAGCAGAAGGACCAAAGAGGACCCTCATGCTGCCTTCTTGCCTGCAGCACACAGAGCTGGGTTACTACGTGTTCATCACGACATTCCCACTTCTGTTGAGAAGGTAAGCACACCTGCTGCTTCCATGAGCACATTATTGGGATTTGTTTTTCGTATGAATTAACCAATACAGCGGGCAAGGTCCAGAGCACTCAAACTCACAAGCAGGAATGAAAACCGGACAAAGTGTGCAGTCGGGGCATCCCAGTGACAGAGGCTGGACAGGCACGGGGAACCAGAAAGCTGGCCCGAGTGCCCAGCCAAGGGTGCAGCAGATTTCTGGCAGCCGGAGACTGAGAGTGAGCATTCTTTGGTTCAGATCACTATTTTCCTGTCCTTCCAAACAGCCTCTATTGCCCATAAGAGTAGAAACTAAATGTGTTTAGTTCATTGCTGTATCCTCAGTGCTTAATTCAATCCTGGAACCAGTCAGGTGTTAATGAATGAATGAACGAGTGAATGAAGAAAATGATGGACCAGAGAACAGCTACGGACTTCCTGTGCAGTCCAGCGACTTCCTCATCTGGGTGCTTCTGGGCTGTGACCCTTACTAGTGTCGAACCTCTGCACAAGTCGTCTCATGAGCTTCCGCGGCTTTGTCTGGAGGCTGAAGGGTGGACAGTGGGTCACAAGGAGCTGCACGGTGACCAGGTCACAACTGTGCCGATCAGATGGGACCAAAAGTGGGTAAGGCAGAAGGAAGAAGGGACACAGATGCCTCCAGGGTGGAGAGCTGGAGACTCTTTCTGCAGAAAGTTCTGGAGACAGCGACAAAGGCTGGTATTCCAAGCGGTTGAATTAGCAGAGTGGTCCGGGTACAGGAAGTGACCGGGTAGAGGCTGTGCCCGAAATCATGTGATCACCAACTCTCTCCTTCCCACCCTGGATGATTTAACCCCCGGACTTTGCACCGTCCTCAGCCTCCTTGAGCTTCACTTGGGCTGCACCTTGGCCAGGAACACCCCTACCCTGACCTGAGCCGCTGCACCTGTCGGCTGAACCGCAAACCTTCCTGCGGGTGCTTCTATCAGATCCACCCCGACAGCCCGGCCCCCTGTTCACCTCTGAATGTAACATGGTTCATGGGCCCATCTGAGAGCCCACACACGGCTGCTGTGCATGGATGGGCCCCCCAGTGAGGAACAAGGTGGGGATGAGGACTCTCTGTGCACCCCTCTATTCACTGGTGCTGGGCCCGTTTCCTCACCCAGAGGAGGCTTCCATGGGACTCTGAAGTAGTGAATGAATACATGGTCCCTGGACGCGCCCACCCTGCCTCGGGGCCACTGATCCCCACCAGATGCTGAGGAGCAAATTTAGACCGTTACTAGGGTTTCACAGATTGAAGCAAACTTCAAAGTCCTCTTCTGAGGAAACTCATGCTCAGGATCCAGACGCAGTTATTCCTGGGTGCTTTGCCATCTCCCGGCTCTCTCACATTCCCACTTCTCTGCCGGGCGGCTGCTGGTGAACATTCGGGTGTTCAAAGGCCTTTCCTGGGTCTCGGGGAGACAGTGCTGAAAGGTGGCCGCTCCCGCTGTCCTTGAAGGCTGGGCTGGTGACTCAGAATGTCCCTGCCACCGCTGGTTGCAAGTGGCCCACATGCTTGGTGCCATGGAGGGTGGGTTACAACGTGCTGCAAGGGACTGGGAGGATAATATGAGAACATCCACTATGCTCTGGTTCTTCAGGCTGCATGATGAATTACAGGGCTAACGCTCAGCAAGTGTTCGTGCAGTACGGTGACCCTAAAGGGTCAGAATGCATCATACACATTGACCCCTCCCATCACCAACAAAAATAAAGAACCGTGGGAAACTAGGGAGAGGGTGGGGCAAGGGAGTGATGGGGAAACGAGCGAAGTGCGTGCATGTGTGAATTTGCCGGAGTGGAGCCCATTAATCTGCACAACCAGCATTTGCTGATAAAACAGTGTAAAATATTTGACATATAAGAGATCAGTTATTTGCTGCTCTCCTGTGAAATTAAACTGTTTTCCCGGACTTGTTGGGTCTTCATGTCAGAGTCCAGTGAGAAGGCGGAGCAGGAGGGCCTGCACACTGAGCCCCTTGCTCATGGCCAGGACAGGATCTCTCTCCTCATCGCTCCCCACAGGGCTCCCCACAGGCTCCCCGGGTGATAGGACACCCCTAACTGCATCAGCACATCTCTCCTCACGACTCACAAGCTGTCTGCACCACAAGAGGCCTGTCTGCTTGTCCTTTCATTTGCTCTCCTGTTCACAGCAGCCAGGCCCACATCACCTTGCATCAGAGCTGCTGGCTAAGTGACAGAGGGGAGGCTTGGAAATGCAGGTGACTCAGGGGCTGCCAGAGCCCACTCAGGAAGCCAGCCTGCCTCCTTCTGCAGGGGTGTGACCTCTACTCCCCTCCTTGACCCAGCCCTACGCAGGCAAATGGGTGGGTCCCTGGCTTCTCGGGCCACCTGTGCACAATGTGGCCGAAGTGCAGGCTGCTGCAAGTCCTGCTGATTCAGAAGACTCATGGGGTGAACAAACGCCATGGGCGAAGGCCGCTTAATTTGTAACACAGCCTGGGCTACAGCTGCCAAATGGGCCTCACTGTGTATCTCGGCTCTGAGCCCATTCCTTAAACCCATCGCAGTGTAAAAGCCGCAGCTGCGGGGCTTTGGCACCTGTGGGGTGTCCCCAAGACGGTTTATGGGGGCTGCCGAATTTTGAGATTTGTTTTTTAAGTATGTACAAGTTCAGTAAAGAAAAAAATTTACAAGGTCAATGAGCCAGAGGTGGTTGGACTGGGTAAGAGGAGCCTTCCGAGAAATCTATCACGGCCTCTGATTTCGAAATGTAAAGAGAAACAGATTGTCCAGGTTTAAATAAAGGAAAGGCAAGACAGAGCAAAACCTGTGTGACTGTCTTACCCATGGGCCAGTCAAGGGCTCCTCCCAACTGCAACGATTCTAATAAAGGCACATTTCTGAATACACAGGCTAAGTCTCAGAATTGTGGTGCTCTCCAGAGCATTTGTGGGTTTGGAGGGCATCTGCTCATTCTGCCGGAACCCTGAGGCCCATGAAGTCCTATGAGGCAGAGCTGGTTAGAAATAAGCAGCACTCAGCCCTGATCACCGCCTGCTGGTCCTTGCTGGGAGCCCTCGGACTCTCATGTGGATGGGCACTGGCTCGGGTGCAGGACCATGCATCAGGGTAGGGATCCGGGCTCTGTGGACACAGAGGGAGCGTGGGGGCCACTGCCCCAATATGGGGTCATGTAGCTAGGCCCCCGGGTCCCCAACACCACTCTCCTGCCCCACAGGACAAGGGGTGGTCTGCCTGCTGCTCTGCCCAACAAGAATGACTGCTTATTTAACATACAAAGAGCCCCAAGTAGAGACTGAGCTGAAAAAAAAATACGACCTCAAGGTTTATTTTCCTATTTTGAAAATTTTATTTTAAAAAGTTAGGCTGTGTTACGGAGTCAAGAGGAAAGCTTGGCTGCGTTTCTATGGATGCAGATCCAGGCCGCGAAGTTGGCTGAGTTAGGTGTGCATTGCAAGATGCAGCCTAAGGAGATGTCAGAATCTGCATTCTAGGGCACTTCACACTTGCATCCTTAGTGAGTGCGGCATGGAGGTGTGTTAGGGTGAGTACTTGAGCAGATGGCCCTGCAGAGGACGGGGGAGGGCAGAGTCTAAGACACAGGTGTGTGGTCTGCTGTCCCCACCAGACCAATCACCTTAGAAACTCTTTGTCCTTAAACTTCGGCTTTCTATGTCTTAAATGGCTTTCTGACCTTGCTTACATTGGAGATTAAAGAAATTAATAGAAGGTATCCTTAAAAATCATATTGGAACTCCTGTATAGAGTTCCATCCACAATAAGGAGCATGCATTGTTCATTCCCAGAATCCCTCTGCAAAGGCAGACTTGCAGGAAGACTGGCTGTGTGTTGGGGTTCCACTGAGTTCTGTGGTGGGGACTCCACACCCCGGAGCTTGAAGTAAGTCTCCCTGCCAGCTGCCTGGTGCTCAATTAAAGCGGCACCCCCTCCTAGAGGTCCCCTGGACCTGGCTCCAGCCTGCTGGCCCTCAGAGAGCAGCAGAGCCCTCCCTCGGGAGGCCTGAGTCTGCTTGGCCCTCGTGGCAGGTGAGGTTGCAGCATGCAACCCCCGCTTGGTGTGACCTCCCCGTGTCCCCCCGGTGGAGACTGTGCCTGGGGAGATGGCTGAAAGAAGGTAAACGTGGAAAATGCCAAGGGACCTGTCTGTGGCCGCAGCAGAAAAGCCAGCCCAACGTCCACCCGTGCAGCCACCTGCAGCCTCCTTAGATGCAAAGCTGCCCTCTCCCTGGGGCGCTGCAGACAGTGTCTGCCTGCCCAATCCATCCGAGGCTGGGGGGTGGGGGGTGGGGTAATGCGAAACACGCACAGCTTCGCTGAGACAAAGAGCTGCAGTCGCAAATGGTCCTTAACCAGGACCAGGCCCCTCTGCTGGCCCCATTTGAAGTCTGCAGACAGAACCCCGCCAGGCCCCTGGGTCCTGAGCTGCGGCTCATCAGTGAGGAATGCGGGTACCTGTGCCCAGCCAGGGCCTGCTGTCAGAACCAAAGCCAGGTCCTGGGAGGGATGGTGGGGTCCTGGGTGACCCTGCTGCCTTCAGGGGCCAGGAGGACAAGGTGGTCGGCAGGAGCCCTGGAAGGACAGACTATGGGCTGCTGGTCTGGCAGAGGAAACACAGAGCCGGGTGGGAAGGGGGAACAGTCTTGTGGAGAAGCCAGAGCAACAGCTCTGCAAGGGTGTCAGGGCCCTCAGGTGGGAGGGAGCTGTGTGGGCTCCCTGAGAAGGCTCGGGTGCCTGACTTGGGGTGCGTGGGGTGGCTTGCCCTTGCCTTCCCCCAATGACTCTGTAGGCCACCTCGTGCTTTAGCATGGACACTGTCCTGGGAGGAGCAGGCTGGCTAGATTCTGTCCCAGATGGTCAGACAACCCCTCTGCGGGTGCCCACTGGAGCCCCGATGGCCAAGGAAAACTCGTGGCACCCCAGGGTCAGGCACCAGACGATTAGCACTCCCATCAGCTCGGGTGCAGCCAGGCAGAGCCACCAGGACCAGCGGGTCCACAGCTCTTCTGCTCCAAGTGGGTGTTTCTGGGGTCTGCCACGCTCCCTCATTTCTCAGGAACTCCCTGGTCTCAGTGCAATGACATGACGCATTCAGTATTTCTCTCCCTGTGTTGACTGCAAACATTTTAAGGGAGTTTTCCATGCCCAGCATCAGGAAAATGACTAGCTAGACAAACCTCAAAAATGTGTGTGATATTCATTACAAACCATGTAAACCTGTTCTTAAATCATCTGAATTATCAAAGGAAATTAGGAGAGATGTTATTTCATTTTCATTCATTCTTTTATTCATTCAACAAGTATTGATTGAGCACCTACCGCACATCAGTTGTGTTCGTGTTCCAGAGCAATGTTTGATTAGACACAGTTTTGTGGAGAGAGATGTGTGTCCCAACAACCAGAATCTTGGCTATGACACATAGTAAAGTTCTGAAAATGAAGCACAGAGGAACGGTTTGAGAGCTTTCAGAGAGAAGCTGTGTATGAGTCAGTGGGAAGGGCTGCTCAGCCACACTGAGGTTCTCCTCTGCATCGTGGATGCCAGAAGGGGAGAATCTCAAGCGCTGAAAGCAAAGAATAGCCAGCGACACTCCGGTGGCCAGGGAAACCATCCTTCAGAAATAAGGGGCAATGAAGACACGGTTGGATCAAGCAAACACTAAAAGAATTCATTGCTAACAGAGCAATGTGTCAGTAACTGCGCGTGCACGCGCGTGTGTGTGTGTTGCTGGGCATCAAACCCAAGTTCTTGCAAACTTTAAATATGGCTAAAAAAAATTCTTTTTAAGAGACAGGAGAAATCTTAGAACAACATGAAGGAAGCAAAAACACCAGAAAGAGCAGAAACATGAGTACAAAAACATTCACTTTCTCATCCCTATCAAGTGTATAAAGCACACTTGTCTGAAACAAGAAGCACAGCACCGCCAGGTACTCGGCAGGGGTTTGTGAGTATGGCAGAGGTGATGGGTGAAGATGGAAACGAGGTCCACACTTCAGCTGAAGTGGAGTGTGCAGGTGGGGCAGACGCTGACCAGCCACCAAGAGGACACCAGGAACGGGGACAGGAAAGCACTGTGGACAACTGAGATGCAATTCTGGAAAGTGTTCAGATAACTTGTGGGAAGGCAAAAAAGATAGATACACAGAAGAGAAAGAAACAAAATAAATAATCGAGTGGCAGAATGAGCACTGACATATTAGCCCTGGATGAGAGGCTGATGGTCTGAAGAGAACAACCGAAAGGCAGGGATCAGCGGGGTAGACTGAGAGAGAATGACCCGGTTACACGCTCTCTACAGGAATCTGATTACATACTCAGCAACAAGATAGACAAAGACATAGCACTCAAAAGTTAATCATGAAAAGCAGTGATTGCTTCATTAATAATCAAAGCTGGAATCGCTGACTGCAGAGAAAAGAGAACTGACTACTAGTAACAAAGAGGAGAGGGGAACATGCTGTAAGGGCATCACCACCAAGAAGACAAACCAGTCCCACGCGTGTGTGCATGGAACAAGGGAGCTCCAAATACACAGAGCACAAGTGCGAAGAGAAAGGGATAGACTTATTTGTAGGACTCAGGATTTCAGTGTTCACCATCAGCAATTGATAGAGCTGCTGCAGAGAAAAATCCAGAGACTACAGGTCTGAATCCAGGACCTAACTCAGGTGATAGATAGATAGATACATACATACATACATACATAGATACATAGATAGAGATAGACTATATATACACATGTATATACATATATATATACGTCCTGACAACAGCAAAATATGCCTGTCTCCCAACAGAGTATGAGTCCCCAACAAGCCCAGTCCTGAGACTGCAATCTCAAAAACTGCAACACATTGAAATCATTCAAAATATATTCCCTGAGAGTAATGGAATAAAGCTATAAGTTAATAATAAAGAGATAGCAGGAAAATTCCCAAATTTGAGAAAAGTTCTCCAATACATAATTTAAAAGCCTTCCTCAAGAAAGGAAGAAAAATAAAAGCAAAATAAATGAAAACTAGCAGAAAGAATAACGATTACAGAGATCAATAAAAACAGAATTAATGAAATAAAAATGCTTCAAACAATCAGTAAAAGCGACGTACTTTCATCAAGACTAATGAGAGGGAGAGAGTACAAGTCATCGATAAGAGGAATGAAAGGGGATGCACACTACAGAGCCTGCAGCCAATAAAAGGATAATAAAACAATATTACAATAAAACTTATAATTATCGATTTCACAACTTATAAGAAATAGCCTCATTCCTCAAAAGCCACAAACAACAAAAACTCACTCTCGATATAACCATAAAAGAAATTTAATTCATGGTTTTAAAGCTCCCCTAAAAAACTCTCCAGGCCCAGGTGGTTTTGCTAAAGAATTCTGACACATTTACAAAATCAATGCCACTTTTCCACAATCTCTTCCAGAAAATAGAAGAGGAAAGAACACTTCCCAATTCATTTTATATCAGTATTAAGATATGTAAATCAGACAAGTAACATATAAGAAAGAAAACCACAGATCACTATTTCTCATGAAGTTAGAAGCAAAATATTAAAAAATCATGTCCAACAATGTATTTTTAAAATCACCCACGGGATCACGAAACACGTGGTCTTTTAAGACTGGCTTCTTTGCTGGATCTACTAGGCAGTATATTAGTGGTTGCCTAGACTAAGTGCTGGTAGAATGGTGGGAATGTCTTGGTCCATTTCTGCTGCTATAACAAAATACCATAGACTTGGAAATTTATAGATAATAGAAATATATTTCTCAGCATTCTGGAGTCTGGAAATGCAAGCTCAAGTTGCCCATAGATGGGGTGTCTCTGCTTCCAAGATGGAGCATTCTTGTGGTGTCCCCTCAAGGAGATAGTGCTGAGCCCTCACACCACAGGAGGTGGAAGAACAGAGAGGGCTCGGCTAGCCCTCTCCAGCCTTTTCATGAGGTGCTAACTCTGGAGGCCTCACTTCCCAGTGCTGTCACACCAGGAGCTAACTTTCAGCATGCCTTCCGGAGGGTACACACACATCAAATAACAACAGGGAGTGACCACTACACCACCAGGTGTATAGGTTTCTTCTGGGAATGAACAATCCTGTAAACACACTAAAAACTGTGGAATTGTACATTTTAAATGGTAAAAATTATGATATGAAATTAAAGATCAATAGCAATGTTTTAAAAACTATCCACTATGACCAGGTAGGATTTATTCTAGGAACTCCAGGTCTAATATTTTAAAAAGCAAGGAAAGCAATCAACCATATGAATAGACTGAAGAACAAAAGTCAAAAGATCATATGAAGGGCTGGGGATTTAGCTCAGTGGTTTCACCGCCTGCTGCGTAAGCATAAGGACCTGAGTTCAATCCCTGGTACCAAGAAAAAAAAGAAAAGAAAAAGATCATATGAATTGATGGAGAAGACATCTGACAAAATCCAACATCCATTCATGACCAAAATTTTCAACAAGCTAGGAATAAAAAGGAATTAACTCCCCCCAAATCTTACAGCTGACACCCCACTTCCTGGGGAGAGACTGGGTGCATCCCCCAAAGACAGAGCAAGACAAGGATCTCTGCTGTCCCTGGCTCCATTCAGCACTGCTCCAGAAGCCTTCGCCAACGAACAGACAAAAGGATGAATTAAAGAAGGTTTGTATTAGGAGGAAATAATCCAGTGTCCAGTCCCTGTTTAGAGATGTCTGGTTATCTGTGTAGCCAGGCATGGTGGTGCATGCCTGTGATCCCAGTACTAGGGAGGCTGAGGCAGGAGGATCATCCTGAGTTCCAGGCCAGCCTGGGCGGCATAGTGGGTTCAAAGCCAGCCTGAATTATATAGAGACCTCATCTCAAAAAACAAAACAAAACAAACAAGCAAAAGAAAATCATCAGTGCAGAAAATCTCAAGGAGTCTGCAAAAATATGTAATGAAATTTCAAAATAAACTCAAAATAAAATTAAATTAGAAAATGAGAAATATATGAAGTGATATATCACTAATGAGGATTTAGAGACATCAGTCAAGTGCATGAAAAGAAAATCAACATTCTTGGCTTTCAACAAAGTACAAATTAGAACCACCATGAGTTATACTCGATCAGAACAGCTAGAATAAGACAGTAAGAATCGTAGTGCTACCAAATACTGGCTGGGCTGTGAAGAAGAGGGCACCTCATGTGCTGCCACATGGGTGCTCATGTTGGAAAACGGAGCAGGTTCTTGTAAAACTGAACATGCAGTTACCCACAATCCAGCAGTCGGAGTGCGTATTTATCCTGAGAAAGAAAAGCTCTCTTGCACCTACTTGGTAGTTGGAGCTGCAGGACAGGAATTTGAGGCACTCCTTCTCATTGTCTTTAGCAGATTTCAGGGTGCTATGACCCCCATGCTCCTGTCCCCAAATTCCTCTTTGAAATCCCAGTCACCCAGGTAACACTTAATAGGAGGTCGGCTGGGGGAGTGAACAGACCTAAAAGCCACGAGCCTTCTCAGGAGGGTGTGGAAGGAGGTTACTACTTCTGTTCTCTTTCTCAGTTCCCAAAAAGGAGACCAGAAAGGTTATTGTAGCTTATCAAATATTTATTGTACACATTACCTCATTTACTTAAAGGTATCTCAAGAAAATGCAATTCGATAAAATGAGAAAAGCACTCATATATTTGGAATTATACCACATGTTAATACTGGCAGTTAATATTGACAATGTGCACCCCATTTCAATTTTCTAGGTAGTTTCAAAGCACGTGAAATGCCCTGAGAGAGGAACAAAGAGAAAGACATCCGAGCGTGAATGTGGAGATGAACGATGACACCTTGCTCAACAGCAATCACATTTACACACCTCCGTTTGACAGGGGTTGAGTGGAGGAGCAGCCCCTGAGAGCAAGAGTAATGCAGTGATCTGAAGCTGTTGCTAGAGTTTCTCACATACTGACTCCAGAATACCCAGGAAATCCAGAAAGAGGATGTTCTATTCTTAGGAGTGTGGTTTAATTTTCTTCATGGAATTAAGAGCCGGAAAAGAAGACACTGAACCACTGAAGAATTGTGAGGTGTACGAAAAGCAATAGATTAGTGTGATGACACACATTATTTGAAGCCTAATTCAAAGTATGAATCTGTTATTCTAACTCTAATAACTACAGTAAATTAATGAGCAGAGAAGCAATTGACAAATTGAAACAGAAAGACATTTGTCCTCAAGAAACAAAAATGAACTTATATTTATATTAACAAGGAATATTTTAACTACTCAAGTGACTTTTTAAAAATCGATTTTTGAAGTGATTTTAAAAATTAATGAAAATATTTCTCTTACACAATTTAATAAACAATCAAGAAAATCTAAAACTCTATTTTACCTCAAGCTGTGGAAACTACTTTAAGGCACGATGCAGATCTGAGACATAAATAGGGAATTTTTCAACCTCTTTAAAATCACGGAGAATATACAAGCAAAGCAAGAGAGTATGTATCAAATTCTTTCTTTTTATTAAAAATAAGAATGCTGTAATCCCAGCACTCTAGGAGGCTGAGGCAGGAGGACAGCAAGTTCCAGCCCAGCCTGGGGAATTTAGTTACTTACGGAAACCCTGTCTCAAAATAAGGACTGGGGCTGCAGCTCAAGGCAAAAGCGTTCAATCCCCAGTACTGAATAAAAAATGCCAGAAATACTATTTGTGGATTCACAGACTGTTTCTTATGCATATTGGATATTCCATTAGCCAGGAAGGGAGGAGGAGGAAGAAATCTTTCAGATTATTCAAGCGCTGGAAGAGGGATCACAACTCCACTAGCCCACTGTATAACTGCTTCACCGCAGGTCACCCTGGCATATGCCACTTCAGCAATGCTTCCCTTGCCTGGTAGAGATCCACTTGAGGCCAGGCCAGGGCTCTCGGGATGACAGCACCGGGCAAAGGCTGAAGAGAGGACCCAGACGCTCACTTTGTCCTCCATGACGGCTTATAGTCAGGCACTGCTTGGCCAGCGAGTGAAGGACAGGATGAAGGTGTCAGTACTGACACGCTCACAGCTGGCTTCCGACCACTGTCTCCGCCGTGGGGGCTGCTCCCCGTCAGCAGGACAGCTCGCATCGGGGACGGCTTCATTCCAATCACATCTAGGTATCTTGAGGAATGAATACATTCCCACACTTGCTGCAAACCTTGCTGTTCTAACCCCAAACCAGAAAAGGATAAGCATGTTGGCCTTGCCCATTGCACGTAACTCCTGCCTTTTAGACCCATGCTTCTGAAAACACTAACTTTGCTTCTCTGAGTGCTCACCGCAAAAGGTGTCACCCTTACAGCCTTGTGTCATCCAAAGGTAATAGAGCAGAATGGGCAATGCTTATGAATAGCTTAAAAGTACAATCCTGTGGGCTAGAGATTATAAAATCCATGTTTAAGTGATCCAGAAGAATAAAATCTATTAAAGGAGGAATTACATCCAAGGAACGATCAGTCTTCTATTTCAGTCTCCACACCACTCCCCTGAAAACTACACACACACACACACACACACACACACAGATACACAGACAATAGATAGAGAGATAGATAGATAGTTGACAGACAGACAGACAGACAGATAACAGAACAAATGACTGGTTGAGTGACTTAATTTCTCACTTTCAACTGAGATTCAGAAATCTGGACAGAAATCCAGTTCCTTGTGCTGCAAACTGTGTAGCAATGAATGGAGCAGGAGGCAACTCTGGATGAGAAGGGCCTGCCTGCTGCAGGTGGTGACAGTAACGCAACTGCGTGAAGATACTGAAATCCATTACAGCTACCCTCAGGAAAACCCAGAAAGCAACCGTCGCCCCGCGCCCTGGCCAGGTCAGGTGTCTGGGCTCCAGCACCCATGCCGCCGCATCCTCAGAGCCATGTCTGAGTTTGCACCTTTCCCAGCAGTGTGCCCCACCTCACTCTCACAGGGTTTCTCCAAGTCCTGTCTCTGAAGCTTTGTGCTCCTCAAACTTCCTGTCCGAGCCCCAATCCCTAAGGTGATGGGGCAGTAGGCAGCTCCCTTGGGAAGTAGCCAGGCATCCCGAGGCCCCTCCTGTGGATGGGAGCAGGCTCTCACAAAGATGCACAGGGCCCTGCCTCCCCACACTCGAGGACTCAGCCGGAGGTGCCACCTATGAGCCAGGAAGCGGGTCCCGGGCATGCACCAGCTCTGCCAGCACCCAGGTGTGAGAAATGCACTTTGACAGTTGATAACCACTCAGTTCACCACACTCAGTCTTGTTATGGGGTCTGGACGGACTAAGAATGCATCTTCCTCTAAGTAAAAGGTGATTACAAGTCTGTCTGCTTAGCTTCAGCCTTGGCTTCTGGTCCATGGCTTCTTCAAACACCCTCAGCACGAGGCAAAGTGCCTCGCCTGCGGTCCACTCCGCCCCGTAGCCATTGTATAATTCCTGTCATCAGACAGCGTTTTAACTTCGCTATGAGCACATTCCTCAGCCATGCTTCATAGCAAATGGAAAACAGCTTTTAATTCCTCTGGATCAAACTCATCTAGCAAGTACAAGTTGGGGACCAAAGCAAAAGTAGAAAGCCAGGGAAAGGCGGATGTCCTCGTGCAGTTCCGTGAAGCAGCGATCGCCCCGGCAGCCCACGGCCGCTCTTTCCTCAGAGCACGGCCGTCATAAACAACACTCTCCCCAGGAGCCGCGGCACCTGCTACTGATTTTTTTCTGCTCACAATTTGGAAATCGTTGGTGGAATTCTCCAAACAGAAGAGGATTCTGGCTGCTGTTCATAGCCAGCTGGGAAATGTGCTTTCAATATGTCCATGACACCCAGGTGGCAGCCTGCACAGAGACAGCGGGGGGGAAAGCCAGGAGGGACAGAGGCAGGGACATGGGGACGGAGAGGGGAGACAGGGAGAGACCCGGAGAGGGGAGGGAGGGAGAGAACGCCAGACCCTCCGCCCAGGACCAGACCCTGGCTCAGCATGCTGCTCTCTGCCCTCCAAACTTGGCACTGCACTAGCCCAGCCCGCCCGTGGTGCCTTTCTCTGCTTAATTGCTGCAGTCACAGGCAGTGGGAAGGAAACACAATCCACGTGCCTCTGCTCATTTACACCTAAATCATCCAAAGATGGTGTCTCAACCCCAATTTGTCATCCACAGAAACTCTAGAGACAAATAAATCTTCGGAGGCCTGTCTCAACCCCGCCTGTGTTCCTTGTGGTCCTCAAACAAATGCACACATTTGGCCCCGAGCACGAGGGGCAGGCGGGGATCCGAAGGAAGCTTCAACAGAGTCCTCCTGTATGGGTTCCGCCCAACCACAAACACAGCCACTGGCTCCTTCAGCGCCTCCTTTCCTCCTGAGCTCCACACGTCAGTCCACTCCAGGACCAGTCGTGAGTCCTCTTTGCCCTTAGATCCTCTGTCTCTTTAGTCCTGGGGCTCTGAGTTCCCCCAATTTCTACCTGACCCACCGTCCCATTCACCTTGCCCTGAGCTTCTGCCTCCTTACCACCTGCTTCCTGTTTGCCATCTGCACTGAGAAGCCATGCAAATGGCTCAAATGTAACTTTCCTTTCCACAAGGAAATATGTGGTGCTATTGTTGCAACGTCTTGTGCATCTATAATAATTTCAAGAAAAAGTTTCTTAAAAATGTATGCTGGAAACATTAAATATTTGACTTTTGACTGCCTGACACAAAGTCGATCCCCAATCTTTGCCAACTCAGCAAAAAGCACGGCCTTCATCCAGTTGCATCTGAACAAAACTTGAGAGCTGCCCTGGATTCCTGTGGCTGCTTACAAAGGCTGTCGTCTCCCCTTGAGTCTCCTGTGTCCATCCATGCTGGCCCAGTCCTGCTCCGCACCATGGTTATCTCTCAGCTGATGCCATTGTTATCTTATTACTGACAACAGAGGGTCACATATTTAGTGGCTAAAACTTTCTGTCTTTGTAGATGGGAAGACCAGGCACAGCACCGCAGGATGAAGGTGCCAGCCAGAGCCAGTCTCCCCGGGGACTCAGCCCGTTTCCATGTTTGTTCAGATTGCAGGCAGAATTCTGTTGCTTGCAGCTGTGGGACTGATGTCCCCGGTTCCTTGCTTGGTGTTGGCTGGAGGTGGGTCTCAGGATCTAGGGGCTGCCCCAGGCTGGAGCTGTATGGTGCCTTCTTCCTCTTTCTGGCTTCCGAAAGGGGACCGTGTCTGGTAGGACTCGCCTGCCCAGGTTGGGCCTTCTGGTCTGGGTGGACTCTTGATTAACTCCAGGTTAACTGCTTAGCAGCCTCCCTGCTGGAGTGATCCTCTCTTCTCTACCAGGGACAGTTACATGGGGCTGCACACAGAGCCAGGAATCTGGGGGTCACCTTAGGGCCCTGCCTGCCATGCTGGCCCAGTGTGAAGGCTTCCAGTTGGCTTTGCTGTCCGAGCTTTGCTCCCACCCTCAGAGCCCACAAACATCACACACGGATATTGCAGACTCGCATGCCAGCAGTTCCTGTCTCCAGCCTTCTTGCTATGTCTTACAGTTTGCATGAGCTTGCATGAGTCCCGTGAGCTCTGGAGGCTGTGGATTATCCTGAGTGAGGAGACTCCAGTTACAATCAGGGAAATTGATTTCTGGGTAAGCAGTATTGATAAGTTAATCTGAAGCTATTTCAGAAGAAAAAATTTAAATCTCCAAAGTCTTAGTAGTTTCATTTTTTTCTTATGAATAAATCTCTGTACCTTCTTAAGTTGGTATTTGTTGTTCAGTTACCAAGCTCCTAAAACTGTTCTGTTTAATAAGCTTCAGGGACCAAAAGGGGTCTAGAGTTGCCATGATTCTTCCTGCTCTTTCAGCCATCTCCTGAGCTGCCCTCAGAAGCCACAGGGAAGGCAACTAAGGACTGCTCAGGGTTAGGAAGAGAAGCAAGACGGAAAGGCCCAGGACACCGACTGGAGATAGCCCTCCGAAGACAGGAGAGATCGCCAAGTGAAAGGGTACGGACACATGCTAGCTTCCACAGAGCGCTAAAGACATCACATTCCAGTGATCCATGCCACCCATGTTCAGAGCAGCACAACTCATGACAGGTAAATCTTGGAAGTAGCCCATACGTTCATAAGCAGGTGAAGAGGTAAACAAAAGGTGGTATCTGTGGTATTTATACACAACAGAGTACTACTCTGCCATAAAGGATACACTTGAGTCATTTTGTGAAAAGAAATCGCCTACAGACTGTAGTTAAGTGAAATAAGTCTGACACACGAGATTAAATATCACATGGTTTCTCTTATATGAGAAGCTCAGATTATAGATAAAGAGCAAAATAAAAGATAGATAACAGGAAGCACGGAGCTAAATCTTTTCCACAGAGGAAAGGGAAACAGAGCTGGAAGGAGTAGGGAGGGAAAAGGGATGGGAAAAGGAATTCAGGTGTGTCGTGTACGTGTCCGAACTCCACATCAGGAATGTAAACAGTGTGTAGCGCACACATAGGCTAAGAAAAATGAAACAGTAGTGACACATAAGGGCAGTGGAGGAGGGAGCTGCTGGGCAGATGCAGCAGCGCTAAAGACTGGGGGTAAGAGCCGCTGAGGGTGTGTTTAGAGAGGATGCAGGGATCAGCGTGTCCTGCCCCCTGCCCGTGCTTTGAGGTAGTGTGTCTGCCCAGGGCACTCACGGGTGGTGTTCATAGAAACTGAAATTACGTAGCTTGGCCTTTCTTCTCTCTCCTGGCTGCAAACCTGCCTCCCTTCCCAGTGGCCACCCCTACGTTTCCAGATCCCCCTTTAGGTCAGCGCCCTTCTTTCTCGGGCGTCTTCTGCACTTTGTCCCTCTATCCCTCACCCCCACCCCATCCCATGCATTCCAAACTCTGTGCCGCACAAGCCCCCTGTGTGAATGGGCATCGTACTTGTGGATGCCAGAATGTCTCTAGGCAGCCTCTAATACTCCAGACAGGGTAAGGCTGTGTGAGTGGTCCTGACGCTGCTGTGTGGGAAATAATGGCAGGGAAACAACATGGGCCCATTCAGCACGGATGTAGTTGTTTCTGAATGATTTTGACCTTCAGCTGTCTGAATCTGAGGGCGCAGAACTCACAGGTACAGAGGGCCAGCTGTGTATTGTACATCTGCCTAAAGGAGAACTTCATTAAGTTCCTGATGCCTTCGAGGCTTCATGGGATGGCTGGTGGAGTACTGGGTTTGGGATCAGTGGGCAGCCCTTGACTTTGGATACAAGGCGCCAACTCCTTGCTAACCCATTTTCTCGACTGGAATCCAATACCAACCACAAAAGTCTGCAAATAATGTTAATCTCTTTGAAGTAGAAGACATGGGCTGTACTAGACCAGGGAAGTAAAAGAAGCTGTCTGAGTGAAGGTGTGCATGCGTGCGCACGTACACGCATGTGCGTGTGTGTGTGCCTGTGAAGCGCCCTATGTGGGGCACTCAGGGACTCCAGTGAAAGTTGCACACTGCACGCCATTTATGGAAGAGGCCAAATGTTCCCAGCAAATCCCCCATTCATGAGACTAGCTCTTCCTGTGCCTGGGAGAACATGAGCAGCCCAACAAACACGGAGAAAACGCGCGCAGGAGTGGACCCCTCCCTTGCATGCAAACCTCCTGGGCTCCTCCCGCCCACACCCTCCAAGCCCAATCAGCCAGGTCTACATGGCCACTGCTGGGAACCAGGAATGCCTCCTACAGTATTGTTCTGGGCAGATCCTTACCGTGTGAATTACAGGGCAACCTACTCACTCTGCCTGTTGCTGTACACACAGGTTCACAGGGGCCTGGAGGTTTGGTGACAGCAGGAGCTGGCTTCAGTGTCTCCCTGGCTCCTTTCAGGCCCTCGTGGTCCACCCTTGGGTAGGGCTGGAGAGGTAAAGGTGAATTATTTTGCTCAGTTCACCTGTTCATTATTTTTCTGTAAAATTAAGACGTTAAATAGAACGAGACTCAGGAGAAATGTGGTTTAGGGTAACCTGTGATTAGATGCACGAACCTTAGGTGTCTCCTTCAGCCAGCCCCAGCTGGAATGTGCTGGATGTGAGAAATTCACTCCTTTATTTTCATAAAAAGAATCATTCCCTTGTGTTTCTTTGAAGGGGATTTTTTTTGCAGTCAGTATCTATATGGTTAACCAAACATGCTGTTTGGTTCTGTTGATTCTACTTGTAAATTGTCCCCATTTGGCCTGATCTGAAGCCCTCTGGAGTTGGAATTCACGATTCGTGGTTGGATAATTGTTTTTCCTACTGATGTGTTTTGCAATCAGCTGCAACCTGGGTTCCCTAAAGCAGTTTTCTTCCTAGATTGGCACCACTCCTGTGGGCTCTGGGTCATGCTCTGCGTTACCGCCACACCAGGCGACACAGGGATAGATGTCACTTGTCACATGGCTCTGTGCTCTCACCGCTGTGCCAGTGTTGCACAGGTGTGTGTGGCATGCAGAGGCACCTACACGCTTGTCGTCTTCGGGAGCAGGTCTGTAGGATGGGGTGGCTTTCCTGCTGTCACCTCGCTGAGCAGGAAGCTGCTACGGCACTGTGAATGCCACGGATCCCTTACCATTAATGAGCAGTTTCTGCTTTAGAAAAGTCAAGCAATTTAGAAAAGAATTGATGGATCATGTTTGGGGCCTTTTTATCAATCCCAAACACTTCTTTCTAGAGGTTAATGGATTACATATAGCCCCAGTTTCCTGATCTGATTTACAATAGGGAGTAAGAAAAATGTGGATTTCACTCACTCACCCAGCATCACTGGTTACATTTCCATGCAGTTCACATCCCTGAGTCCTTTTATTCCCTGAGGGGGATCCGCAGGCTCTGCCCTGCCTGTGGGTCGGAAGCTACAGCAGGGCAGGTCTCCCGAAGCGTGCTCCGGGTGTCCTGCTGTTTCTTCTTGGACAAGTGGTGTCTTTCAAGCCTCCACCGAAACAGGGCCTGACCTGAGTTTGTTTCTATCCTGACAAAGGCAAGTGGACAGAGGCACCTGGCTTTCCATTTTCTGCATGGTCAGTCTGGGCCCTGCTCCTCTATGCACGCAGCCCATCCAGGTGGCTCAGAGGTAGAGCAGCAACACTCTGTGTTAGATCCTGGGTTCCCTGGGACCCTCTGAGGGGCAGGGAGGAGAAGGTCTCCTGGAAGCATCCCCTGGGCCAGCTTGGGCAGCCTTCTCTGTATGACTCCGACGGTCAGCATGTGCCTGTGGCCGTGACCCAGCACAGCCTGCTCCATACAGGGTGGACGCCACCAGGGACATGGAACCTTCATCAGGCAGAGCCTGCCCCGGCTGTGGTATTGACGTTGTTCAAAAGATGAAGTCCCACCGTGTGGGTCTCACTCCAGTCCAGCTCAAAATGCCTCTGCTCAGGAAGTTTCATACACGTAACAGTATGTTCTATTTCCAAAAAGTATGTTAAAAGTTTCTAAGCAACATGAGTAAAGTCTCTAGAGTATATCATTTGTTTATTGACTGATCTGTAGTCAGACGTGAGTGCAGCTTGGATGAGAACTAACACTGAGTAATGACAGCAGTGCTGGAACTGTCCCCGAGACAAGCTCCTCCTGAGCCCCATAACTGGCCTTCCTGTCCATCTTTCACTCAGTGTGTTGTTTCCCAGCTCAGGCCCTTCTCCTTCTGATCCCTCTCTGCTTTGTGCCTGGCAGAACACATTGCCCCGGGGCTTATGATCATCACAACCATTTGTTCAGATCGCTGGTCCTTGCCTGTAGTTCCAGTCCTTTGAGGGCAAAAAGTACGCTCCTTGCCAGCCTGTCCTCAGCCCCCAGCAGAGTCCTTGGCACAAAAATCCACTCAAGCTTCAATATTGGTTAAATTTGTGAAGTGCTGTTCTATGCTCTCCCTCCTCTCCTGCTCGTAATGCTCCTGTGAAAGAGGAGTTGAGGAAATTAAGGCTTAAGGAGCCCGAGTGCCCGGGTCAAGGGTGCACAGCTAATAAACTTCATAAATACATCCCTGCCACCACCTCCACACACCCAGTCCTGCAATATTTCCAGAGGGCCACAGTCACCTTCGGAGAGGCCATTCCCCTCTCGCTATTTTTCAGGTAAAGAAAAGCAAATCTTAAAACTCTGGCAGCACTAGGAACCAAGAATGGGAAACCAGCAGTATACTCTGTTTCCTGGAAAATTCACGTGCATGTCATGAGTGCCATGCTTCTGGCCACCACATCAGCCTAAACACATGGGACTGACACACCTAAACACAGAGGACTGACACACCTAAACACACGAGACTGATGCACCTAAACACAGAGGACTGACATGCCTAGCCAATGCTGCTCACAAGTGGTGGCAACGGAACTTGGCAGCCCCGGATGTGGAGGAAGTTCTTACAGGAAGTGAGAGTTTCCGCTTCCTTTCCTCCAGCACTCTCAGGGAAATACCAGTCCTGTGCCCAGGACTCTTCAGCTCTGTGATGCTCCATGGTGTCTCCTTACCTCTTAGCTGCCCTTCCCTGTTCTTTCCATGGTGTCATAGTTGGGCAGAGGAACTCCCCTGACCCTCCAAACCTCCCAAACTGGCTTCCGCTCCCTTCTCCCAAGATGGCTAAGCACCCGGGCCAGCATCAGGCTGTGTCTGTCCTACCTGGTGCTTATTGGGGGCCCTGAGGACAGCACTGGGGCCCTGAGATACTTGGGGCAGAGAAAGCACCTTCCAGTGTAGGCCACCCCAGGGTCCTGCTGAGGCCACTCTTACCGAATCTCCCGCCATGCACCAGTGGCTGATTGGCCTCAGCATCAGCCGGAAAGCCCAAGGGTCAGATGAGGCCCTTCCGGTAATGACAGGTACAGCAGCCCACAGGCCTGGTGCTTGTCCCTTCCCGGACAGCCAGCGACGGACAGAGCCACAGATTCTCACGACAAACCCGTGCCAAAGCAAAATGTGGTCTCACATCTCTGTCTCCTCTGCACCCATCTTGGAAATCAGACATCGACCCTGAACCTCAAGGAACTGGTTTGGTTTTGGGGTCAGAAAATCACCAGTGAAATTAAATGAAGTTTTCAAACTCTAACAGCCTTAAGACATTAGTTTTTTGCTTTGTTTTGTTTGCAAGAATGTAATGGAAACTGGCAAATTGTAGCCAGAATCTGGGAATAAGAAAGAGCCAAGGGAATAGTAAGTGTTCGCCCTCAGAAAAGGCAAAGAGATAGATCACAGGACCTTGATGTTATGTTTGAATAAAGACAGCTAGGAAAAAATACTTTGCAAGAATCCTGGAATCCACTAGAAATTGTATGATTTCAAAGATAGAAAGATTTGGCAAAGGGATTGCAAATTTGGGGCCAGAACAGGCAACTTAGCAATTTAGTGAGCTACCCTGTCTGAAAAAATACCAAAAACAGTCAAAGGTTTGGGGATGGAGCTCAGTGTGAAGGCCCTGGGATCGATCCTTAGTATTGAAAGAAAAGAGAGAGAAAAGAAAGAAAGAAAGAAAGATTTATTGATTTGAGAATTTACCGAGAAGGCAAATGATAGACAAAGATAGAAGAGTGCCAAGAAATGTTTGGTTATTTTCCATCTAAATAGCGTAGAGGTGACGCAGTCAGAATAAATTCCGATAGCTCTGGGATGCCTCGAGCAGCAACCACAGACAGCCCTGGGCTCCGTAGATCCACCCACACCCTGAGAACAGGAGCCGGAGGTGAAGGAGCGAGACGGGATCAGGGGGGCACCACAGCTCCCCACCAGCACCTGCAGCTGGGGTGCTGCACACGCAGACTCATCAGGCAGCTGCTCCTGAGGCCTGGATTCGCCGCCGTCTTGGAGGAAAGGCGGCCATGATGACGCTGCCCTGGTCACATGCTCTGCGGGCTGGCAGGGCATCCGCCTGCGTTCCTGCTTCCATGTTCACACGTGTGCCGGACACTCGGCCCTCGGCCCTCGCACGACTCACGGGGTTTGGGTTCTGCAAAGCCCAAGCGTGGTGCGGAGGGGCCAGCAGGGGAACTGTAAGTGTGCTTTGTAAGCTGCCCTAAATCATCAAAGAGGATTATTTCCCCTCTGGGAGTGTGTCCACACACACACAACTTAAAGCACACAAAAGGCTTCTCTTTGCTTCCCTCATGCCCCCCAAAATAAAAGAAATTTAAAAAGCAGAAATGAATTTCATCTCTGACCTCTTTCCTCAGGAAAAAAAAAATGCATGAAAGCAATATTTTTTCCCAATTACCTACTTGGTTCAAAGCCTCCAAGGCGTGTGTGTGTGTGTGTGTGTGTGTGCATGCACATGTGTGAGTTGGGGAAGTTCTAAGCACTAAACAAGAGATTCTATTTTCATGATGGCTTCACGCCAAAGCTTCTGTACTCAAATGATCAAACGCTATTTCAGCCGGGAACATCTACTTGTCCCACAGAAAGCAAGCTAAAGCTGGTATTTCCAGTAAGACTGTTTCTATCTGAAGCAGCAAGTGGCTTCCAAGCTGTGAAGAAACAGCCAGAGCAGAGTGGGTGGAGGAGAACTGGACGGGCGGGCTGGCCCAGTCCACACAGCTGCAAGAGAGGCAAAAAGCAAAACTCCACTGCTATTATATTTCTTGGGTCCTCAGCTCAGTCAAAAAAGTACATTATCATAATGGGGTGGAATTCCCTTAAAACTCAGTGCTTTACAATAACTGTAAAATATCTGTGTTACTCATAACAAAAGTGTAACACGCGGGATGCTTGCTGTGTGCCAGACAGCCTGCTTTCGTTTTGCACGCTTTATCACTGGGTCTTCACACAAACTGCAACTGCAGCTGTGATCAGTAACATCTTCAGAGGAGACTGGTGGGCTCAGAAAGGAACTTCTGCCTGGCACAAGGCCAGCAAATTACAAGACAAATTGCACAGACAAATGTCCAGCCCCAGGCTCTTCAATACGAGGTGTGGTTGAAGATGTGGTGAATGTTTAAATTAAAAGACACATTGCCTTCAGTCCCTGTCATGGCTGTGTCTAGCAGTCCCCTGGAAGCCTCATGCACTCATAAGTGGGGCATTCCAGAGGTGGCTGGATCTAGGGTGTGTGACGCTGGTATTAAGGGTGTGAGTGCTACCCGCCCTAAGAGTGGATAGCCTGGATAAGAAATAAGAGAGAGAAAGAGGGTCATAGCTTCACTTGCTGCTTGCTGCTTGGATGCTTTTGCTGCCTTCTGCCTGCCATGGACTGTTTCTCCTCTGCTAGGCCTCTCTGCCAGGCCACCCTGCCCCAGAGCCAGCTGATTATGGACTGAAACCTCCACAAACTGTGGGCTGAAATAAATATTTCTCCTTTAACTTTGAGGGTCTGGCATTATGTCTCAGCAACAAGAAAAAGTAACTAAGACAGTCCCTCTCATATTACACACCCCTTACTTCAAGTACACTTCTCCCATTACTTTTGCCACTTTCTGAAGCAGGTCTGGAAGCCCTCTTTTGTGAGTGTCTTTATGAGATGTGATTTAAAAACACAGCAAATGCTGCTTCAGACACCATCCCATAAAATAGCAGGCTCATAAAAACGTGATGCCTTCCTCTATTTTATTCACTGGATCTGGCACCGTGCCACTTTTGACTTTCCCCAAAGTCAAAATGACCATAAAAGGGAAATGTTTTAAATCCATTCAGGACATCAAGACAGCCAGGACAGTGTGACTGAAGACCCTTATAAGAGAGGACTCCAGAGCTGCTGCAGGAAATGGCAAGAATGAGGGGAAGAGTGTGTTCAGAGCAAAGGGGGTGTTGTGAGGAGGACTCGTGGAAATGTCTTTAATTGTAATAAGTTTTTAAAAAGTAAACATTCACATATTTCAGATCACCTTTCATATATATGTCTAACAGGGAGGTGGGTTCACTGGTCATTTCCAGTTCACCACACACACATGTGAACCACAGTCCACATGGGGACAGTGAGGAAGCCTGGGCTGAGGTGACAGGAGGTCCCTGGGCCCCAGGACCCCTTGATCGCAGCCACTGTCACTTCAGGGAGAGACAGCCTCACCTCTGGGCTGAGCCTGGCTCCTTGGATGGACAGGGCGTTGGCAGAGGAGTAAGAGACCAGCAATACCCCCAGGGCAGGAACAGTGGGGACATGCACTGACTGCGTAGGCCTTTTCCTCCAGGGACACCACTGGCATGGGGTGACCCCCACAGCTCCCCTCTGAGGACTCTGGTCCGGGCCCGGAACAGTGCCATCTGTCTCCCGCCTTCCCCCGGCCAGCCACTGCCCAAGGAGTGAGAGCTTGGCCACTATGCCAGCGTTGCTCCTGGGGGGCCAGCTGGGTGCATGACCACGGCCTGCAGCACTCGCAGGAGAATGTGGGCAAGACAGTGGTGGGTGGAGACAGAAGCGCCACACAAATACTGAGGCATTCCGAGCCCAAATCCACAACAAGGATGCCACCACCTGTGTTTCCTGTTTGTGCTCTGAGGGCAGGGGCAGGAAGACAGGGCATCTCCTTAGCAGGATGGGACTGAAGTCCTCCCATCATCAGTCGGCAGCCACAGACATCCAGCAAGCAGTGGAGAGAAAGACACGGCCCAGAGAGGGAAATGGATCTCACCCGCTCGTGCCCACCCCGCTCCCAGCTTGTTGATGGAAAAATCAGCCAAAGAACTCTGTCGACCTAGTGTTTGAGAGGGGTATTAGGTGGCAGTTATTCCTAAAAAGAGGTCGCTGTTAAAGAGGACAAGAGGCAGCTGGCGGAGTCATTAACCACTGGGGTTTCAAAGCCCTGGTATTAAAATAAAGTCGAGTGTTTGTTTCAGATGTAGCCCCGTGTTCTAGAAAAGACTAAACAGTCTGGGTGGAGGGAGAGGCTTGTTGGGGGAGACGCGTGGTCACCAGTGAGGGGACGGTTTTACCTTAGACCCCTGTCAGCCTGGAAGCTCAGGAAAGCCACACAGAGCAGGCCAAGGGGGGTCTGATTACTCCCCATGGCAGAGAGGGAAACCGAGACAGGACCTCTGAATGAGTGGGCGGGGGGGCTTGGCGACTGCTGATACTTCTGGGACCCGGTGCTGTGGGATGCACAGGCCTGTGTGTCTGTGAGACCCGGTCTTGATGCTGAGAAGGAAATAAAACATTTCCGTCTGCAGAATAGGACACCACTTCAAGCCCATTCTGTACATCGAGCACCCTCCTGAAGGAGCGGGGTGAGGGTCCTCTCGTTCTGACCTGGTCCCCTGCTCCTGGCACTGACCAGATGACCAGGGCTCAGCTCCCTCCTGGACTCTGAATCAAAAAGTGTTACAGGAAAAAAGGAACACACGCCACTTATGAAGGAGAGCTGTGTCTGCCCGCGTGGATCACGCGCTCCTCAGGGCGGCGGAGAGCCCAGTGCTTTTCTCGCTGCGTGAGTGCCCCAACCCGCGCTCTGGCACCAGGCTCCCCAAGTCGCCCCTGCTTATCAGGCAATGGTGCTTTGGGTACGAATCTGCAGAGCCCTCCCCGAGCCTGCTGCTCTCTCTCTCTCTCTCTCTCTCTCTCTCTCTCTCTCTCACACACACACAGTCACCAAAGCTCTTTCTGCTGAGCCACTCAAGGGCCCCTCTCTGTGACATTGATGGTATCAGCATCACCAGGTGGCCAGGACAATTGCAGGACATTCTGTTCCCTCTTCCTCCTCAAGGCTGGAGTTGCCCCTAGGAGAGAGGGCCAAAGAAAGCCACAGCAGCACTGTCCGTCCGTGTCCAGGCTCTGGCCTGGTCCATTGCCCCTGTGCCCGGTGACTCCGCTGTCTGAGAGACTCCCTCGAGGGAAGTGGCCTCCCAGGAGAGCACCTGGCCCTTCCCCACTTTCCTGCGTGGGAATGGAGCACTTTTGCCAATGGCTTTAAGAATTTAGTGGGGGGCTGCCAGCCTGGTGGATCTGGGTTCCATTCCCCAGGCAGAGCCCAGCCAGCGACCTGGCAAGTTTTAGAGTGACAGAGTGTCCTCAACCCCAGAGTGATGCTCCAGTGATCTGCATCCCCATCTGCCCTCTGTGTCTGTTACAGAGATCTTTTCCATGATGAGATGGAAGTGCTTGGTTACAAAAATAACTGGTGCAAACCTGCAGCTCCCTGGCCTGATGAAGTCCAGGAGAGAACATCTCCTCCCTCCCTGCAATCCCAACCCTAAGACCTTGGCTGTTTGTCCAAATGCTTGACATCAGCTTCCTTTTGGAATCTACTCTATCTCAAAGAGAAGGAAAAAATAAACCACATAGTTTGTTGCTTCTAGGTTGGTAGGAAAAGGCTTCTGTGTGATAAGCCTGGACTTCTATTTTAAGGCTTTATTTTTCCAAATAAATTCATATATACAAGGATTTGTGAACCCAAATAATCACTGAGATGCTACCCTGCATTCCCTGTTTGGCTGAAGCCATGGCTGGTGTTCCCCAGATTCTGATAGGAATGGATTTCAGGTTGCCATGGAAAAACAGACCCTGCAGAGGCGGCCACTGCACAAGCCCGGGAAGGGGTCATCCCAAGCCTCCTTTGCCTAGTGGCTACAGTGGATCTACAAGAAACAAGGGAAAGTCAAGGGGTGATGGGAAGGAGGCAGTAGGATGCACCAGAAAGCGGTCCCTGGGAGCGGGAGGGGAGATCCGCACTCCTGCGTCTGCCTTCCCTTCTCCACCTGAGTCCCACTTCTACAAAGCTGCCCAAGTTAGCTCTGGAGAGACTGATTTTGTTATATTTTAAAATGTGTGCATGGTTTAAAAAAGGGTAAGAAAGTCATTCTTGTCTTCAGCCATTTACCTGAAGAATGGCTTTAATGAAGCTTCTTTCGGTTCTGAAACCTTTGCTTACTTAATACTTAAAAGATAAACTAAAATAAAATTACATTTTGCTATGTACTTTGGAGAAGGATTTGACTGGAGCCTTGCCACAGAACAGGTGTGATCTAGAATACTCCCCTCCGTCCTGCGGCCCAGGGGATCCACGGGCATCCATTCATTTCATCCTGCAAGATGGTTTCCATTGCATCCTGGAGGAAACTGAGCTTCAGAGCGAATGGTCTTTGCTGAAGATTGTTCCACTCGGAGTAATTAAAAAGCTTGAAAATCAAACTCATGGCTAGTTCCTATATATGTGTGTGTGTGTGTGTGTGTGTGTATACTTTTTAAATTTTTAACTGCGATGAGATATGCTAAACATAAATTTTGCCATCTTAACCATTTTAAATGTATACTTCAGTCATATTAAATACATTCACATTGTTCTCCAACAGTCTCCAGAGCTGTTCCAACTTCCCACATTGAAACCCTGCTCTCATTCAGAACAATTCCACCCTCCAAGCCCCGGTTGCTGACAAACCCCAACCTACTGCTATCTTTATGAATTTAACTATTCTATGCACCTCATATAAGTAGATGCATATAATATTTTTTTGGAGACACACTTTACACAATATTCTCAAGATTCACCCTGGTGGTAGCATGTATCAGAAATTACATTTGAAATGATACAAAGTACATTTCCACATGGTGCATACTGAATAGCATAGATTAATAATTATTATATGCTTCTATCTTCCAAATCCTATAAAAGAATAAAAAGTTCTCTTACAAATCAAAATTAAAATAATGCAAGTTTTTGTATTTGTCCATATACTCACCTTTGTGAGAAATTATTGTATTTTTTAATAGAATTGAATTACTGTCTAGCATCAACTTGCAGGACTCTGACATCTCTTGTTGAGCAAGTCTAGTAGTAATGAACTCCCTAAGCTTTTAAGAAATTTTAATATACTTAATTTCTCCTTCATTACTGAAGGTCAGTTTTGCTGGTTGTAGAACTGGGCTTTTTTTTTAACACATCAACTATCCCAGATTGGTTTTTTGTCTGAAAAATTTCTGCTAAGAAATCTGATTATCAATCATGTCATTGCAGATCCTTTGTGGTTGAAAATTAATTTTAAGAATGTCTTTGTCAACAGTCTGATTAGGTTTTAAGGTAAGTTTTTGGGGGGATTATTCTGCTTTGCTGAAGCTCTTATATTTATAGGTTTATGTCTTTCCTCAAATTTGAGAAATTTGGGGCCATTATTTCTTAGTTAATTCCTCTTTCTTTTTCATCTCTCTTTTCCTCATGGAACTTCCTAATGTGTATATTGGTCTACTTAATGGCATCCTACAAGTCTTTTAGTTTATGTTAACTTCTTTTTGCTCATCATCTCAGTAATTTCCAGTGACAAGACCTCAAATTTAGGGATTCTTTCTTCTATCTGTTCAAACAGCTATGGGGCCACTCCAGTGGATTTTTCAATTCAGTTATTGTATTTTTCAGCTTCAGAATTTGTTTGGTTCTTTTTAATCCTTTCTATCTCTTTGTTGATAGTCTCATCTTTTCAGTGTGTTTTTCAGGGTTTCCTTTCATTGCTTGTGTTCTCTGTTAGCTCATCAAGCATATTTAAGACAGATGTTGAATGTCTTTGTCAAGTAAATCTGAGGCCTGTTTCCTTAGTGTCCATTTCTGGAGCTTCACTTTGTCCTTTCAGCTTTCCCCTTTGTGTGGTGATCTGGGCATTTGAAAGCACACTGCCCTCCTCAGGCTCCAAACTGGAGCAAACTTCACACCTGGTCAGGTGCAAAGCCATCAGGTCCCCATCCCCCAGGCCGTGTGTGCCACACCTCTCCACTGCCCTGTATGAAGCCCCCTTTAAACCTCTAACTTTCCGCAGACTCACACTGCTGCTCTCGGGGCCTCAGCTGTGCTGTCACACACGGGCTGCTGCCCTGAGCCACTCTCCCACCCCACATCTCTCACCACTGCTTCCCAGAGCCCCACCTGACGCCAGCTGTGCTGTGTGAGAAAGTGTCTTGGTTGTCAGCACACTACATACAGGCTCTGCTGGCTTCTTTCTGTCCCAAGGGAGGAACCAGGGACTGGGATGTTGCTGTGTCCAAATGTCCCCCAAGCCTCATGTGGTCATAGGTGGGGCTTTTCAGAGGGGATCTGGAGCATGTGATTCATTTATGGTGCAGTGCTAGGCTCAAGGGCCCTGGCGTTAGGGTGTTAGCGCTACTCACCCCAAGCAGTCTGGGTAAGATAAAAGGGCAGAAAGATGCTGTTAAGGTCCCTTGTTGCCTTTGCTGTCTTCTGCATATAACAAACTGTTTCTCCTCTGCAATGCCCCTCTGCCATGTGCCACTCTATGGAGCCAGTCAACTATGGACTGAAACCTCTATGAACTGTGAGCTAAATAAACCTATCCTCCTTTAACTTTGTGGGTCAGGTATTTTGTCTCAGCAATGAGGGAAAAGTAACTAAGACAGGTGCTTTCTCCTAACTGCACCACACTGAACCAATGAGCAGCAATGCCACGCAGTGCCCTTCCATTCTGAGTGCCTTCTCTATTGGACATGTGCCTGTATGTTGCAGCTTTTTAAAAATTGTTCTAGTATAGTAACAAGGACTGAATCCAAGCCCTTCACACTGAGCTACATCTCCAATGCGTTCTCTCTCTCTCTCAGCCTCCCAGAGTTCAGGGATCACAGGTGTGCCTTACCACTGCTTACTTCCTGGAGATTCTCACTTGGCTTCTAGCATTCCCACGGGTACCTGGGGCCAGCTTGGTGCTGTTCGCTTGATGTTGCATGGGGAGTGAGGGCTGGGGTCTCCCATCCTCTGTCTGTTGATAACACTCGATCCCAAGCCCATGCTTTTTCCTTCCACCCTACAGCTGCTCACGTAAACACTGACAGTGCACACAAGCAGTGCCGCTCACGCCAGCGCACGGCTCGGCAGGAGTCTGTGTGTCAGGAAAGACAGTGACAGCTGAAGATGAGAAGAAAGATGAAAACTAGAATAATGAGAGTAGACGTCCAGCAAGAAGGGGGAAATTAGACTGCCTCTTCACACGCACACACACTACAAGGCAAACTGCTATTGTTGAGGACCTTCCACAAAGGAAGACTGGGGTCTCCAGTCATCCTAAAACCAGCCTCACCTAAGGGTGAGGAGCAGGGACTCTGTCTCACCGAGAGGAAGGGTGGACCCACTTCTTTGCTCTTTCTTTCTTGTGCGGTTTTAGGCTGCTGGTGGATGTCTGGAGGCACTTTCTGGGGGCCATGGCACCTGCAGGCCCTCCTGGAGCCCGGCACACCACAGGCCAGAGCAAAGTCCTTGTGCCTAAGGACTGGTGTATGTGGGGTCTGGTCTGAGTCTCCAGCGAAAACAAACCAATTAGATGGAGGAAGAGCTGACATTTGGAGTCCAAGACGTTTAATCCCTACTTTAAAGGTTCTGTTACTTCAGATTGTTTCTAATTTTTCCATTGTCCAGATGTTTACTCCCTGAGCATTTCCCACAAAAGCAGAGAAACTTCTTTTGAAAACTTGCATGGCTCAGGCTCCTTTGGGCCAATGGTTTTAGACTAAACTAAACAAAAGTGGGAGGAAAAAGGTGCTTGTCCTGTGTTTGAAGATTCTGAAGAAATCCTCTGAAGAAATAACAAAGGCGGGGCCAGGAAACAAAGTATTCATTTCACATCCCCATTAGGCCTCCACCTGTTGTGTCTGATCCTCCCTCAGCTGGAGAGGCAGCTAATCTGCAGCACATTTTTATCAACAAATTTGCACAACATGCAGCCTAATTATCCTGCTGAACTGTGTCCCCTTGCAGGGCAGTCTCAGCCTGGCTGTGCGCCAACCGCAGCGAGCTGCTGTCCGTAAGTGTGGCTAACGACAGCCACTTTCGCCCCAAAGCCACGCTTTTATGGCCCTGTTCCAGGAAAGGGTCAGAGGGGGTCTAGCAGGATTCCTGCTCCTGCAGTGAGCAGGGCCAGCTTCCCTTTGACTCCAGATTCTTTGCTGGTGAAGAAACTCAACAGGCTTCCATCAGTAAGTAAATAGCTGTTCTTCTGACACAGGTCTACCAGGAGCCCTGGTAACGGGCAGGTGGAGTGGAGGACGGAAAGGGCACCGGCTGGGGAGTGGAGCCCGTACAGCTATCACCAGCGCTGCACAGCCCCGAGAGCCCCAGCCAGAGCGCAGGCTTCCTGTGCTTCCCGCCTGCAGCCCAGGTGTGAGGATCGCCTGCTGCATTAACCTTCGGAGAGGCAGGACACACAGGCTTCGGGGCAAGCCCGCTGCCCAGACGGCCCAGTCCGCAGACCCCGGCCTTGGGGGAGCCGAAGGCCCTGTCCCCAGGGTGCTTGCATCTCGTCATAGACAACAAGAACATACACAGCCGTACACCCTGCGCGGAAGGGGCGTGTGCTGAGGGTGCACTGACAGGGCGTGTCCCCTTCACCTTAGTTTCTTAGGTGCACACACACAAACCTGCTCGGGGAGCCCGGGGCCACACCTTACAGTGTGTCACTGCACCTCGCGTGCAACTGAGCACAACATGGAGCCGGTGCTCACGGGTCTAAACACCTCTACTTCGGGAAACAAGCCCGGGCTTTCCCGATCTCTGGCTCCTCTGAGACAGGGCCCCGGCAGAGCCAGAGGGCAGGAGTCCTGAGCCTTTCTGGGTCTGGGTTGGCTCTGGATGCTCCACCGGTGGGGGATAGAGGAGGCAGAGGATCAGGCACTGGCCACACTGGGTCCCCGTGCGGTGGACAGGCCTCGGCCCTGGCTGGAACTCCCAGGTGGAGAACAGACACTCACACCTGATGCCACCTGCGTTTGTTCCCGTGGCTCCACACACCGCGTTCCCCTAACGTGCTCTCCTCTCTGCTGTAGGAACACTGAGCTGTGTTGAAAACCTTGCCACATAGCTATTTCTTAGCAGATGCTGCCTCACCTTTTCCTCTGGGTTTTTATGATGGCGTCAAGTGCATCACCTCCCTGGTGGCCCCTGGTCACACACCTACTTGGTCCTCCCCAGGTGTAACTGGCTCCTTGGAGGAGGACAGCAGAGTGACCGGACAGTCACAAGGCCCCGGCCAGAGTCAGGCAGCTGCCCAAGACCCTCTGACACCTTCTGGGCTGCAATGGACAAGGGACTCAGCCTCTCATCTGTGAATCAGTCTTCTCACCTGTAAAATAGAAATTACAATAGTACCCTCCTCCCAGAATTTTTGGGAGTGAGAATTAAATAAAATATGTGACAGCCTTAAAACCATAGACAGCATAAGGTATCCAGTTAGGTATTTTGTGCATACAGAAGACCCCGGAAGTACTCAGCGAGTAATTATTATACTCCCGAGTTAGCTCACCTGTCCTCAAGGTGAGATCTTATAGAAACAGAAAGAGGCAAAACAAATGAGCGACTCTTCACCATCTAGGTCTGAAATCTTGGGACTATAATGCACTAGCATCTTGATTTCCCTGGGTACCATTAGAAATCTATCCTTCGCTCAAGGTGAGAAAACATTCTATAGCATCGTGGTGAAAGTTTAGGCAGAAGACAGTCTGTGTGGTAAAATAAAGGTGGAAAACTTAGAGTTAAACAAAGTTAACCAGGTTTCTCTTCCAAGAGATTTCTCAGAGCCTTTAAAACAATAACTATTATCAATATTGAAGGATCACTTTTTAAAAATGTGTGGGACCATGGAAACTTCTGCTGCTGTTAAGCAATACCAGACCAATGTTTGGGAAAGCCACTTGGTAAAACGGCAGGGTCCCCACGGCATCGAACTTTATCTTCAGCCTGTGTCACATTCAAGTATAATTAATTTTAAAAGTTAACACATGTGATCTGCAAACCAAAACTTGTAAATAAGATACTATATCAAAGTGGTTAGTAAAGTTCCCTCATTGCTGCTGTTAGCACCCACAAATTTTAGTGGAAGCCTCCAAGTTCTGTTCCTTGAATATAATAGGAGTTACGTGTGTTCACTCTGTCCAGATCTCTTATCCCTCGTCCTGTTAAGTTTCCCAATATGAATGAACAGCTTTTTAATTTTGCCTCCTGTCCTAAGTCCTCCCCATCCCTGGAAGAATCCCTGTCTCACAGGGACTTCCTCCGGGTTCCTGTCTCTCCTAAGCAATGGTGACACAGAGTGGAAGAATTCCACGTGCCCAGGGGTGACGCCACTTCATGTCAGCACACTACCCCGGCAAAGAGCTGATGGGCGGATTGTTGGCTGAACCCCATCTTGAGCTGCTTCCTCCAGGATGGGCCTAGTGACTCCACCCCACTCGCCTGAGTCGCACTGAGATCCAGAGTGAACCCAGGTAATTGCCCCACCTGCACGTGACCACGCCCCCACATGCCCGCCCACTCGGAGTGTGGATAATGGCTGGGCATTTTACAAGAAAATAGAATTTGATGGCAATCTAGCTCGACAACAACATTCATTCAGAAGGATTTGCGTGGGGCTGGGGCTGGCGATGCTGCTAGATGGCCCTGAAGTGGGCACACAGGCAGGACCCGCCATACAGAGTCCGTGCCTGTGTTGCACATCACCTCCCTTCCTGCAGTGCCCACTGCATCCACTGCTGAGGGTCGTTGAAGTGTCGGAGAAAGCTCACCCCAGCGAGTCTGCTGTAAACATGTTCTACTCCCCTCCTGCACACTTAAGGCTTTAGGAGCCTCATGTGAGGGTTTTGGATGTAGCCTGGCATATTCAAGATCTGGGACAGAATTGTCACTTTTTCATCCTCCTGGCCAAAAAGTCATCAACCAGATGTGCACAGAAACTTCTAGGTGTCTTTTTATGTCTAGAAAATTTGCTTTTCTCAAAATATCAGGATTCCTTAAAAATAATCCCCAAAGATGGAACTCTGAAAGGAAAGCAGGACCTTTCCACAGAAGCAGCCTTCAGTTTGCTAAGGTAATCTCCAACCTGCTTCCGACGGCAAAATACTAAGTGCAGATGCCCCGTGATGCCCCTGCCAGCCGCTCCACCCTCCTCACCAGCCACTTAGAAACACCAACCCGTGGGCCAGAGCCAGAGCAGAATAAGGGACTGCAGGCTCAGCAGTGGGCCCTGCTAAGTCTATTAAGGCAGTAGTGCGAAATTGGTAAGATGTGGGATTGGTGTGACGGAATTCGGAGAACTCCTGAGTACCGGGATGAGGTAGAAGGTTCCGAGAGCCTGAAGCCTGTCCTTGCCCTGGCTTCCGCTGAAGTACCCTGCCTGGCCCAGCAAACCAAATGACGTCCCAGTGCCACAGCAGTCTCTGCTGGGAGGAAGTCAGGTAGAAAATAACCTCTTTGTCTTAGCGATTGGCCGTGCACGATGAGGACAGGTCTAAAAAGCAGGCCTCCGGGGCTCCAGTTTGCACATTGATCTGGAAAAAAAATAAATCAAACAAAACCTTTATTCTTTCAAAATCTTGGACCATCATCTCTATGGTTCAAATATGCAAATAGGAAAAGCAAAAGTGACATGGATTTCCATCTGAAGTCTGTTCCTTGGGTTAATGTGGGCAGTGCTAAGTTCAGGAAATGGACTCAGTTGCAAGCCTATTATTTCCCCTGGCAATCCCAAGGCTAGCATTAAGCTGAAAGCAAACCTTTTCTTGCAGCACACTAGTGATGAACTGATAATTTCTCGAGCTATTGTCTAATCAAGTTACATTTCAAGTCCAGTTAGCCCGGTATTAACTGACCATTCTCCAGAGTAACACCAAGCAAACTGACAGCAAACTGCCTTTTTCCAAACCACATCAGACAGTCAAATACCAAAGTCACAAACTCTCAAGTTAAATGCACCACTGGGTATAGGGAAGTCTGCAAAACACATTAAAGTCCCAGAGGTCTTCTGAGATATTTTCTCTCCTTCCTAATAATTTTAGCCAGAGTTTCTATGAGAAGTTTGGGGTAGTGTGAATGGTGTCACTTTTCCCTATAAACCACTCTTTCCTTTGGTTTCAATCACAAGGATTCTGTTGAAATCATAATTTTACTGCTGAACTACTTAGATGCTTCCAGAATTTTTATCACAGGAGACACTGCCATAAAGCATTGGATGGTGGAATGTTATTTTCAATGATGATTTCTCCAGCTTTTTTCAAAAGTCAGATCTTTTTAGTAAGAATAAATGTTTTTCAGCAATGTGTTTTTAGTTCTATTTCAAAATATCGATCCCTGAAATGATCTCTTTAGTCTCACCAATGCTGGGGTTATAGCTACCATAGTAAAATTCCAGGAGTTATGTACTGTACATAATAAAACTGATAGTTTACGAAGTTCAGTAATAAAGCTACAGGCAAACAAAGGCTACCATGTTCAGAGGCAAAGCCACTCTGACCCGGGTGGAGCTTCATGTATTTTTAGCATGTGCAAGTACTCATGCAGGATTTTACTATCTCCAGTTCAATATAGTCTTCTGATTAGAATCCTACTTCCTACTTACGTGGTGATTCTTTTATTAGCTCAGAGCCAGCATGTGTCACAGAAAGCAATTTAGTCAGACACCTTGTCTGGGAGCAGATGGGAAAGACGTTTTGAAAGATGACCAGGTGTTCATTAAGAACACAAAGAAGAGAGGGCGCTGCCACCGCCAACATGGAGACTCCACCGCGTCCTGTTCTTGGTGCTCAAATGTCCCAACCTGAAGCTGAAGAAGCCGCCATGCATGGGTGCACATGCCGTCCGCCGTGACAGTGTACGCCCTGGTGGTGGTGCTCTACTTCCTCATCACCAGAGGACTAATTTAGGATGATATCGTGGAGTCCCCAAGCGTCCCGGGCATCAGAGCTCTCTTGGCTCACAGAGTGAATGGACGGTGCATCATGGAGGGCCTGGCCTCCAGCTTCCTGCTTGCCGTGGGCTGCCTGGGCTTCGTCACCCTGGACTGATGCAACACACCAAATGTCCCAAAGCTCAGCAGACTTCTTCTGCTGTTCTCTGGATTTGCCTGTGTCCGATTGAGTTTCTTCATGGCTAGAGTATTCATGAGAGTGAAATGCCAGGCTACCTGATGGGCTGGAGTGCTTGGAGAAGAAATCATCACATTTGCTCCTGTCGCTAAAGTGTTAAAGGCCGTACCAGCCCTCTGCTATGAAATGTGGAAAAAAATGAAGAGCAGCAATAAAAAAATTATTGAGTGAAAACATGGGAGGCACTTAAAGCTCAGACTAGAGTTTTCTGATACCAGAGACAAGTTTATCACAGTGTTTTTTTCCTGCCGACCTAGTCTGGTTTGTGCCTAGTGACGTTTTCTTCTTCATTTTTTATTTCTTAAAGAAAATATACTCCACTTCTCAAACTGTAATAATGAATAAAGTGGGTTTTTTTTACAATGGCCTCAGCATTTTTGGAGATGCCATTTCTGAATCCCAGAAATTAACGCAACTGCAGGAAGCAGATCCCGTGGCTGAGAACTGGACAGCAGATCTGCCTCGCAGATGGTGCTCTGCCTTCAACTGCGCGCTAATGCCTTGTCTCAGACGTGAACGCAGACTGCTTCCTCCACGGTAAGATGCATAAAAGGAGAGAAATAAATACTTTTTCTAATAAAAAAAAGAAAGAATATAAAGGAGAACTGAGGAGCCAAGGGAACCAGCCCCTTGGCAGTCTCGGGCTGTGGGGAGACCCTTGGGTAAGGGTCTGTCGCTTACAGCATGAACCAGCCACAGCCAGATCCCGGCCTTGGTAGATAGAGCACAGTGTGCTCAGCCTGCCAGAGTCTCACACCCATCCTCCACCAAAGGTTCCGTCCCCAGTGCACAAGAAGGGTGGCCTGAGGTGGCCTCGGGTTCGTGAAGGCCCCCTCTGGTACCAAGATCCCCAGTAGGTTATAGAGAAACGAGGACGTGTGTCCAGGCAGCATTCGTGTGAAAAGGTAAGGAAGCTGGGCAGTGACAAGGCCTCTGCGACAGGCCTGGGCAGTTTTAATTTATCTGAGTGGCGTGGCGGGTTGTCTGTAGGAAGGAAGAAGCGGTCAGAGTGAAATGAACCCAGGGCTCCATGTCAAATTATCTGTACTCATTTACAACAAAACTGAGCAGGATTCCAAAGGGGTGACATGCATGGTGTAACTCCTAAATTCTGGCAGCATGCTAAGTCAGTGCAATAGCATGACCTTGTTAAAAACGCTTATATTATTCTGTGCATAATGCTGGCTTTGCTTTGGTTTGGTTTGGTTTATTTTGTTTTGGGTATTTTGGTGTGAGTAATTTGCAAGTAACTGTTATTGAAAATGCTTTCTGAAAAATAAGACCAAATTTTTATTTCCAGGCTATGCTTAAAACATTGTTTTTAGGTTGCAAAACTATCTAAGTCCTTTGAAAAGTAAGTAAATATGGACCAAGTTTTCTACCCACTTGAGTGGAAATATAGTATTTAGTCTATGGGTCCCTAAGTCAGTCACTGCTACAAAATCTTGAGAGGCTTGGAATTTCTGTTCTGCCTGAGGGAAAGGAAGTTGATGGATATAGTGAATGGCTATTATTGTATGGGAACTCATGTAGTATAAAGCACAATGTCCATTTATTAAACATTTCCATCAGCCCTTTGAGCCAACGAATGCCCTCTTTTAGAGACAATAAACACTGAGATTTAAGTGAGTTACATATGCATAAACATTATTGTTTTAAAATCATAAAAATTTTAAGCTAAGGAAATGTAAAGATTATCTCCTTGTACTACTCAGCTTTCCTGTTTCTGGACACAATACCTGAGATTCATAGTTTAAAGGAGCTGAGGTTTAATTCGGCTCATGGTTCAGGGGACTCAGTCCATGGTTAGCTGGCTCCAAGGCAGGAGCATCATGGCGGAAGGGCCTGGGGGAGCAAAGCTGCTCAGTTCATGGTGGCTTGGGAAGCACAGGAGGGGAACAGCGCCAGAGAGGAAGGGGCTGGAGACCAGATATATTCCCCAAGGCCACCCTCCATGACCACCCTGACACCCAGTGTGCTCCACCAGTCCCCAGGGTGACTCACAAGCAAGCAAGCTGACTCTCCTCCCCAAGCACCACAGTACTCCACATCCTCATTTTAGAAGCACAAAACCCGGCTCTCTCTTCCATCCCGTCAGGTGAAGACTGTGTTCCCGCAGTGACAAAGCACCTGACCCAGAAGGGATCCAGATCCCCTGGCAATGTGCTGGCCATGTGGGTGGCTTAACAGGAGAGGGCAGTGGACACAGTGGTGGCCAGGAGGCCATCCCGGCTCTATGTCTGTTACCCCGTCAGAAGTGGCTGCAATGTGTGGGCACCAAAACAGCACTAACAGCGTCCTGGCTTCATGGCTGTGCAGATCAAGATCTCTGGGAAGCCCAGCAGGAGTGGCAGGAGGTGGAGCTGTACAGGGAGGTAGGCTCCTTGGAGGCCAAGCTGGGCCTGCAGGGAGGTCTGCTGAGGCTGGGCTAGCCTGGGGCATCCAGGTGGGGGTGCAGGGTCTGCGGCCTCTGTCACCATTCTGGTCCAGTCATGGGAGTAAGATGCAGGAGTACCCAGCACACCCACAGCAGGCCCACTCGTCTGCCACAGGTGTGACCCCAGGGGCCAAGAGGACCTGAATGCTGTCTGCTGATTCCACAACATGGTACACATTAGACATTTTCCTTGCATATAATGTACACTCCTTAAATAATTGTTATTAGTGGCATTTTAGTCAATAATAAATACCTTTCCAGGAACTGAGTAGGGAGAGAAGAGACCCATGGAACTCACTGGCACCATTCTTTCATTTCCTTTGATGTGGATGATGGCTTGTGGTTGGAAAGGTTTTTATTTTCCAGGAAACTGTGATTTTTAAAGATAAACTAATTCATTCTCCAAAGTTGCAGTCAAATATGTATCAGAAATACGCTCACCCTGCTATTTATGGCAAGCTCCCAAATCCCCTTTCCTGCCAGGACAGCATTTGTGGCTGACCAAAGGAGAGGAGCCCTTAGCATGGGGGCCGCACCGGGCTTCAGATCCTACCTGAGATGCTGACACCCACCAACCTCTCCGCCCATGCTGCTGCCAGTGCCATGTCCCCAGGGAGCAAACCTTCCCTCCACCCCTTGCCATCCGGGCTGTCAGAGTCACAAAGACTCTGGGAAGGGCCAAGCGTAGAAGATCCAAGCCAGGACCCTGCAGCCCTCTCTCCAGGGAATCTGGGTCTAGAGATCCCTGAGACAAGCGCAGAAAAGGCCTGGAGCTGATTCTCATAAGCAGTTGCCCAGACGAACATTGCACTCACTCCTGAGTCCCTTGTCCTTGCTCTTTCTGAAACCTGGCTGTCTAACGTGCCCGGATCCTGTAACAGGCCTTGCAATCCCCCAGTGAACTGCTCTTGCTTCCTTATTTTAGCCAGGGCCAAAGTGCACTGCAGGCACCCAAGACAGCAACTGAGGAGGGTTCCTCACTAACCTATTTCTCCTGTGATGCTCTGGTCTTGATCGTCTAACTGCTTTCAGTAATTGCTTCAAAGACACACGCAACCTTAGTCTGTGCTTGGTGTCTTCATCTGGAAGATTGTGTAAGAAAACTGAAGTGAAATCCCAAATACAGAGTATCACCGCTGAACTCTTTTTATTTTAAACAATTCCGAGATTTGGGGTTTTTCCTACAGTTTCTTTTTATTTTCACAAATAAAAAATATAGATTGATTGATATTAACCCAAAACCCTAACACTGCCCTTCTATGGTGACGTTCTCCTCGCTGGCAGAGTGAGTTCCCTGAGGACACCCTGGGCCTCCTTCCAGACCAGCAGTTACCCGGGAATTTGCTGCATGCAGCACCCTGGGCAAGGTGGGGTCGAGGGGGAAGTCTAGCCCCAAAGTGACCTTTCCAAGCCCCAGCCTGCAATCCGACTTAACTCAGTAATCCTCTGGGGAGTGTCTACCACACGGTTGGCTATACTAGCTCCCTCGAGTGATTTTAAATGAATATGTCAAAGGCCATCTTTGAAGAACTTGTGAGATCCATATAAAGCATCAGGGTTGTTAAGCAAATTAAGACAGGTAAAAAATGTGGGCTTCCTGAGCGACACTGACCTTCAGTTTGCACCATCGCTGAATGGGTAAAAGAGGCATCAGCTGATGAAGAAAAGGAATGAGACGTTCCAGAATAAGGAATAGCGTAGGAATTGTGCTGTGTTGCGAACCTGGTTCTCTGATGCTTTAGAGTAGGTTGGCGCCATCGGAAGAGGCTGCCACAGGCTCAGCGATGCTCTCCGTCACATTTCCTCTCCAGTGAGCTCAGGTGTCCACCACGCTGCATCAGAACAGGTGACTCCAGGAGCAGGAGCTGGGCCGCAGGAAAGAGACGGGTGCCTCGTCACCAGTGTGCAGGTTAACTCAGCATGCAGCGGGGCCCTGAACGTGAACATTATACGGTGAGCTTCTCTGGGAAGAAAATGGGGTTTCCCCACCAGCTTGGCATAGCTAATGATTTGTTTTGGACAAGGCACAAAAACCATCTGCATAAAAATTGACTGATTGCACCTTATTCAAGTGGAAAACTTCTGCTAATCCAAAGACACCATGAAATAAAAGAAAGAAAAGCAAACCATAGACTTGGAGAGAATACTTGCTGTACAAATTGCTGACAAAAATAGCAAAACATGAATAAAAGTCTAGGGCTGACATTTCATCAAAGAAGATACCTACATGGCTGATTAGGAGATGAAAAGTTCCAGCTTTGGCTACCAGAGAAATGCAAATCCAACCCGGGAGGAGCTGGGACCGCTGATCAGATGGCAGGAGACTCAAGGACGATTAGCGGGAGTGAGGGAGGGACCACTTCCTGATGCAGGTGGGTGCTCAATGTCAGAGGCCACCTGGGAACAGGAAGAACTCCACACTTACCTGCAATGGGGCAATCACGCTCTTCAGTGTGTGTGTGATAGGAAAGAAACTACCCATCCACCAAAAGATGCATACAAGGATGTTCATCGCATCTTCCTGTGTAGTTCCCCAAAACTACAAATAATCGGCAAATTGCAGTACAGGAAATGGAAAGCCATTCAGCAATAACAAAGAATGAAATACTGCAGCCAGCGTGGGGTGCTCACCTGTGATCCCAGCCCTCCGGGAGGCTGAGGCAGGAGGATGGAAAGTTTGAGCCAGATTAGGGCAATTTAGCAAAGTAACAAGATCCTGTCCCCAAAACAAAACAAAAACTACAGCAGTAATCATCAACCTTTTTGGTCTCAGGATCATTTTCTCCACTTGAGAGTCATTGAGAACCCCACAGGGCTGTTTAAAACATGGTTTATCGCTATTATTTACCATATTGGAAATTAAAACTAAGCAACTCAAAAATTTCTTCACTTGTTCATTTAAAAATAGCAATAATAATCTTACTACATGCTAACTGAACTTTTATGAAAACAATTATACTTGTCAAAACAAAAATATTTAATGAGAAAAGTGATTTGTTTTACTTTTAAGGATCTTTTTAAGGTCTAAGTTGAGAAAAAGGCATTTGGATTCTCATATCCACTTCTTCATTCAATCTGTTGTAATGTCAGATGGCTGTAGCCTTGGGGAAGCCGGGCTGTATGCTGGTGAAGAGTATCAATGTCCATAGTCCTTCCTTAATTATAAAAATACTTGTGACCTCACAGAGACCCCGAAAGGGTTGAGGGCTTCCAGGAACACACTTAGGAAACCATTACACTGTTGATACATACAACAATGGGAATGAAGTTTAGAACTCATTTGAGCAAAGAAACCCATACACAAAGAATAATGCAGTATTATTCCATGTATATGAAGCTTTACACTAGGATGGGCTAGTTTAAGGTGACAGAAATGCAACAGCTTTCAAATAATGGGAGGGGCAGTGAGAATTAACTGGAAAAGGAAAAAACATAATAGAAATATTTCGTATCTTGATTTTGGTGGAAGTTACATTAATGCAAATATTGATTGACAATAAGTTTGATAAAAATATATGGAATTATACACTTAAAACCTGTGCATTTTTCTGTAAAATTTACATCAATGAAAAAGAATGAAGATAGCTGTAAAACACTGGACAATAGCAGAATACAAGTTGGATGGAAATATGATTGGAGTTAAAAATTTTCTAAGATCTCTAAGAATGAAGGTGAGAATATTCGATTAATCTTAACATCTTGAACTTAAACATGCATGCTAGAGTTTCCAGTTGTTTAAAGAGCAGAAATAGGAGTGTCACAACTTCCAAAACAGTAGCAAGGGACGAATGGAACCGATGGGCATGCTCTGGGCCCAGGGCTACCTTGGCGGTGGCATGGGGACGTGGGTTTAGCCCAGGTTACCTTGTAACCAGATGTCAAATTTATTTGCATGAGTTGACACATTTCACTGAATTTCCCTTATAAAATGAATAGTTAGAACAAATTAGTAACTAAGGTTTTCCAGTTAACTCAGGGCTCAATTTAGGATAAAGTCTTACTTAGACAACCTACATTGTAGACAAATACACAGTCATATTATATATGAGAATATTATGAGGCTCAGATTGCCTGTCTTCCCTTCAAAATGTGAACTCCAAAGCTCTGGGCTTATCTGAGAGTCCTGGGTGTGGCTGAAGACTTGGCAGGAAATGTTCTCCACCCGGAGGAGAGCCTCACAGGCCCGCTGTCTGGGAAGCAGGAAGGTAACACCTCTCCCCCTCCAGCTCCTCCAAGCCCTCTCCCCACCGCTTTCCTGGTGTTTCCTTGGGAATGCACTTGATACTCTCCCTGGGACTCAGCCACCTGTACTGCGACTTGTTCCACCCCCCTCTCCTGATGGCCCTGGAGGTGGGAGAAGGCAGCTCGGCTGCCCTGGGACCGGGAGTCTGTCATTCTTGCACTGGAAAAATGCCAGAGCTCTGGGGACGGACAGACGGAGGGCGTCAGGACCTGCCAGGCAGGAGCTCTGCTGGCCGCTCAGCCCTCAGGGCAACGAAAGCCAAGAGAAAGAGCCCTGAGAGCGACACGGGCGAAAATGTACCTGCTAGGGGTGGATACAAGCACTGTGGATTTTGTTGGAGTTTTCTTTTTGGTTATTTATTTCAAAGAAAACCTGCACACGTGGGGAACCTAAGGTAGTACCATGCACAGAGATCAAAGTTAGGGATTCTCTCCTTACTTGTCCTCCAGGGACAACAAGGCCCAGTCCTCCGGACACATTTTCCTACAAAAACGGTATATAGTCAGGCTGGGAGATCCCTGGGGATGGCACATGGTTTTCAAAGAGCGCTCCTGGGGACACGAATGCAGAAACTACCAGGGGAGTCCCCTGGCTTCCCCTGAGTAGACAGCAGGCTGGCCTCCAGCAGAAGCCACACTGATGAATTTTGGCACATCCCGGGCAGCTCCAAAAGACACCCCCCAGCTAGCGTCTGCTCGATGGGAAAGCAGGCCTCCCCTTCATTGTGGGAGGAGTGGCACAGGGACCCCCAGGGACAGGTGGCCCAGAAAGACTCCTGCCAGCAGAAGCCATCTCCAGACCCAGAGGGAGTAAGTACCAATGCTTGTCATCATAGCAGGACATCGCACATTCAGCTGAGATGAGTAGAACTCATCATTTAACAGTAGCTGGACACTTGCTACCATTTCTAAACTTTAACTCTTTTTAATCAATGTAATATATTTGCAAATATTGAAAAGTCAAGTTGATTACAAACCCTGGACTAAAAATGCCAATGTTGAATGCTATTCGAATCGTGGTTCGCCGGAGCAGCAGACGTGGGTCCCGATGGGTGTCAGACCGGCCTGTTCATTGCCTGCAAGCTTGGGCCTCAGCAGAATTGGAAATGGCTGGCAGGAAGGCCAGGACAAAGGCAGCTTCCCGCTCACAGAGGACTGCCCTGCAGTTCCCCGTGGGCCACATCCAGGGACACCTGAAGTCCAGGACGACCAGCCATGGGGGCCATGTGCAGCGTGGCCATCCCAGAGCACCTCATGGCAGAGGTGCCTAAACTGGCAGGAAATGCATCCAAAGACCTGAAGGCGAAGCACATTACCCTTTACCACTTGCAGCTTGCCATTCGTGGGGATGAAGAATTGGACTCTCTCATCAAGGCTACACTTGCTGGTGGTGGTGTCACCCCACATGGCCACAAGCCTCTGATTGGGAAAAAAGGACAACAGAAGGCTGTGTGAGGGATGCCTGGATTCCTTATCTCGGGGCTCTAAATACTCTTAACAGCTGTCCAGGTTTGGTGATTCCAGCGGACTGTATCTTTGTGAAAAACAGTTTTGCCTTTTTGTAATTCTATTTGATCAAGGTGGAAGTTTAATTAGCTTTCCAACCAACCAAATTTCTGCATTCAAGTCTTAACCATATCTAAGTGTTACTGTGGCTTCAAAGAAGCTATTGATTCTGAAGTAGTGGGTTTTGATTGAGTCGACTGTTTTTAAAACTATTTGAATTTTAATTGTGATGCAGAAGTTATAGAAACAAGCATTTGGTTTTGTACAGACATTATTTCCACTCTGGTGGATAAGTTCAATAAAGGTCATATGCCCCCCTGCCCCGCCCCACCAAAAAAAGGCCAGTCCCCCAGGGACACAGACAACTCTGAGGCCAGCAACTGAAACGCGAGAAATGATGGGATGGCCAAGAGGGGGCACAGTGGGGCTGCCCTGCGGTCCCAGATTGAGGAGTGGGATTTAGCTGGGGCAGTTTGCTGGTGGCGCTGGCTGAGGACACACACCTGCAGTGAGGAGAAGCCCAGTTCAGGCCCAAAGGCAGAACCAGGGGGATTTTTGCTTCTTTCACCGCAATGGAGCCAGAGACACTGTCCCAGGGACTGTCCCTGTCTAGTCCAGCAGGTGTTGCCTGGTGCCAGCTGGCTGTGCTGCTCCACCCGGCACACCTTGTGCAGCCCGGCCACAGGGCGCGCCTGTCACGGCACCTCCGCCCCAGCTTCTGCCTGGCTCCAGCCCAGCACGACTGTTTTCCTTCTTGCAAGCCAACAAGGTTTTCCTTCTCATCTCATATGACCGAATCCAGCAAACACCACTCCATGTGGGAAGGGGAATCACAGATTTTGCCAAATATACTTTTGCTATAAGAAGAAAAGCATCCTCGTGTCTCCTTGGAAACTCTCATCCCTTCCCTGCACATTTCCCTCCATCACGTGCTGTTGTGTTGCTCTAGGCCCAGGGGACACTTCAGGTGTGATGATAAATAGCTGCTGTCCAAATGTATTCCGTTCTATTCAAATCTCTTTTTATCCATTTGCCTGCAGTGCAATCTTTCCTCCAGCTGATTAATTTTGTGATCTTTAGCAGTGGCGCAGTGCAAAACTGCCTGGAGCAATGATGGATTTATCTATGGAGCCTCAGTCTCAGGTAGACGGGTAGACGGATGGGCTCCTGATCACCCCTGACCACACTTGTCAAGGCCAGGAGAAGGAATCTGAGCAGACTGGGCTCTCTGAAACCACCTACCACCGCATCCTGGGTCCATAGGAGCCATTTCCAGGGGAGCGTGAAAAGCCACTGGGAAAGCTCTGCTTAGAGGTGCAGATGTCTGGGCGCGGATGCTGTTCTGCATAAAACAGAACCGACCAGCTGAGGGTGTTGTGTACTTATCTCAACTCACTGGTCCCCATGGTCTCCAAGCAACCATGGACCAGCCCTCGGGAGGAGGGAAAAGCAACAACACTTCCTGTCCCCTGCTGGCTGTCCTAACTCCAGGGTTTTGGTTTCCAGATCCTCTGGTTGAGCTCCTGGGGCTCCACTGCGGAGCTCTGTGAGCTGAAGGAGTCGCCCCACTTCGCAAGCCAGCAGCTCTCTCAGTGGGCAGTGCCCTTCGTTACCTCTGCAGGATTCCAACTGCTTTCACTCACTTCCTCACTGGCGGCAGATACCGGTGCTGGAAGAAAGTCAGGATTACTAATTACACCCTCTTAATTTATGAGCACTGAGGACAGAATGCTCCAGTGGCCTGAGTAGGTTACACAGCTTCCGAGAGGCACAACTTGGAGCTCAACCTGGTGCCTCCCATGCAAGTCCGGGCGTCTGCCAAGTGCATTAAGGGTTACCCAGCCCAGGGAGGTTCCAGCCACCCTCCTGGGGTCCCCAGAAAGACAGTTCTCAAGGGTTCACAACTCCATGGCTCCCTACCTAAGGCAGCAGATCAAGTTTTGTTATGACACGTAACATAAGTCCGTATTTTAGGTTATTCCCTCGCTTTGTCCTAGGACTATGACACAACACCCGGATGCCCTTAAAGTCAGGCACCAGATCTTATTCAACTTTGTATGTTTAGCACCCAGCCCAGGGCCTGGCACCCAAGTCATAGGGATGTGGTTGAATAAATGAAGAACCATAATGAGAGAACCAAATATAAGTCATGCTAAGACAGGGTGCCACAAAGCATGATGGGACAAAGGGGAGTCACTCAGCCTGAGAACTGAGGAAGAGTTCACAGGGATGACAGCGGAGCATAGGAGGGTTCCACGGGAAAGAACGGAGAAGGAAGACATCCAGGTCCGTGGTGGCTTTGTCTCCCGTGGCCCCACTGAGAAATTCAGGGTGGCAGGTGAAGAACTTGCCTGAGAGGAGGGGAGGAAGAGCCTGACAGGAAGGAGAATTACATAGTCCACTCTGATCCAATCAAACTGAGCTATTTTAATTCCAATCTGTTTTAATTAACCCATTAAAGTAAAACAGCTCCCAAGAACACTGTGGCTAACATGAGGAAATCCCTCCATGCCCAGGTGGGGCAGCCCCGACCCGTCTGGCTCCCCTGTCCCTCTGGACCCCTTCGGGCCTGTGTCACCTGGAATGCATCCCCAGGCCCACACCTCTGGGGCAGCAGGGGCTGAGAGCCAGCGCCTGCAGGGATTCCCCGAGGCCTCCTCCATCAATAATCCCGGGGTTTTATGAGGGCTGGATTACGAGGATTTGGAGAGGGACGATTAAGGAGCACTTCAAAGACGCGCCCGCCGCACCTGCAGCATTTATGAAGATGTATGAATGGAAAGCACAGGACTCAAGGGTTGTCTCTAACTCAGAGCAGGGATGATTTGTGCCTCTGGGCCCTGAAGGCTCCGAGGACTTAGGGTCCTGGCTGCCTGGCGGAGGGGGAGCTGCCTCGCACCTGCGGGGTGACTGAGGTCACAGCCTGCATGGGACCCAGGCCTGCACTGGCCCTTCTGGCCCGCACACTTGTAGCTCTCCATCTGAGGATGTCGCCTGGGCTGGTGCAGGCCCTGGCAGGCAGGGGAGCCCCATGAGAGCAGACTGGAGCCACTTTTCTGGGAAGCCACCCTCAGACCCAGGCCACCCCATCCCTGGCTAAGCTCCAGCCTCCCTCTCCTCTCCTGCATCTCTGCTGTCCTTTGTCCTTCAGAGAGAGGCGTAAGGGGCAAACACTGTCCTGGGGCCTGGAAAGCTTGGAATCCAGTTGCATTTGATTCGGTCACAAAGGTCTCAGCCTTTGAACTTCCCCTGGGAGGGGCGTCTGCATGGTGCAGACCCAGGAATGAGCCTTACTCACCCGAAGAACCAGAGCCCCAGCCCCTGCGGCGACCAGGAGCAGGAATTCGGATCATACACAGCTAAAACAATCCCAGTAGCAACAAAGTTGGTTCAGTAACCTTTTACCAGTCTTTCAGAGAGAGAGACATTTGTCCATGAGGCCTGGGGTGGGGTACAGGTTGGCGGATTGCGGGGAGCTTCATTAGCAGAGACCCCAGGCTGAATCACATCAGTCTACAATGGCCTGGAGGTGTACTACCCCTGAACACCCACCCAGCTGTTTATAAATGAACAAGTGTGTGTAGAAACTTCTCTTATTAAAAAGCTTCATATTTCTTTTTCTTCATAGCTCGAATATAAATATATTGTCTACGAGTGACCAGACATGTCAGACCCCTCAGTTTGATCTTCATCTGTTATCTAAACTCAGCCTCCAGGTACAGCCTGGCCCTTCGGATAGAAATCTGATACACAGAAGCAAACCTCACAGCGGCAGGATCGAGGGGCACGGACCTCAGTGCAGAAAGCCTGCGCCCTCCCAGAGCTCCCCACCAGATACCCTGGCATGGGTGTTGGGGGTGTTTGCAGAACAGGGAACCCCACGGAGGACGGGGTGCAAAGCAGCAGAGCAGAGCAGCCGGCTTGGAGAGCGGCCCCAGGCTTCGAGGTGAGTGGTGGGAAGAAGACCCAGCCCCCTTGCTTGCCCATGTGGTGAAATTCTTCCTTTACTGTAAACATTGTGTGTAGATTGCTTTTTTAAAACCGGCAAATACATAAAAGTATAAAGAAGAAAATATGATCTGCCATTGATTCTGATTCTGTAAGAACTTGAGGGTAACCCTGACCAGGACTTCTGCACCAGGTACGGAAGATCTTGTTGTGAAACTCAGCGCACAGCGTCATGCAACACAGATTCGCCTTGGGAAGGCTTTTCTCCCTGAAAATATTTTTAAAACATGGATTTTCATGCCTTTAAAACTTTGGTGATGAGTTAATTCATTTAAGTATTTCCTGCTTTTGCTGTAGGGTTATTGTTATTCCTTTTGCTATTTTAAATGCCACAAACAGGAACATTCTTGTTTGAGACAGGGAGGGAGGGAGCTGCAGTGTGGAGACCTTGCACCCCAGTGTTCCATGGCTGGGTGTGGACCTTTGGGCCATTGACCTCACCTTTCTGCAGCTCGGTTTTCTCTGCTGTCCGACGGGACAATACCTGTACCCACCAGAGGAGTTACCACTGGCATCAGCAGGTTGACTCACTTTTCTGTGTGCCTAGCCTTCAAACTGAGCCACACTCCTGGCCTCTGACTTTCTGACACAAGGTCTTGCTAGGTCTCTAAACCGCGGGCTGGGCTCACGATGCACCCTGGAGTGCTGGGGCTACAGGTGTGTCCAGGGTGTTTGTGCTTCTTCCTCTCTGGTTCTGTTGATTTACGCTTTGGCTGTGTTCTGTGTGAAGGGCATCTTCTCGCCTTTCAATTAAGGGACTGGAAGAGTAAGAGGAAAAACACAGGGTAAATGCACACATGAGGGAAACCAGGGCCTCCCTCCCCTACTGTCTCCCTCCCGTCGTTCCCCTCGCTGCAGTCTGGCCAGCACCCCCTCCTGTTGCTGACACTAATGAGGTAGCTGGGAATGGCGAATTGTCTGCCAGGAGATGAGCCGCAGGAAGGCTGTTCCGAGCAGAGCTGATAAGATTAAACCAGCCGGAACCCAGTAAACAAACCACATGGGAAAGAGCAGAAATCGTTTCTAGTTTTGCTCCAAGAAATGTGACTCTGGTGCCCTGGGTGCTGGACGCCTTGAGCTCTGTGGCAGAGGACCAGGTCAGGAGGCAGCGCGGGGCTGCGCTCCCATTGGAGAATCCAGGGCTTTGATGATCTGAGGGGACATGACTCACAGGAAAGGCGACTCGCAAAATGTTCTCCCGTGATTACTTTCCCCTGCCCTGTCTCTCCTCCTTCCGCCCTTGGCCTTCCGATGAGTCCTTGTGGCCCTCATCCAGGCAAATGCTGCTCTCGGGGTAATTCTGCACCCTGGGGGCTCATTTGTCTGCTGTCCATCATTCCTCATAGTGTGCCAAAATGACTCGCAAGATGCTGCCAGTTCTGTGCTTATGTGCTCACTGATAAGCGGTCCTGCTCTCTAGGGTGTGGATGTCCATGGGGCAGCACTGGGCCAGCCTGACTGCCAACTGCATGGTAAGAGAAGCTACGGACCTGCAAAGTGGGAATCCTGCAAGCCCTGTGTGCACCCAGCACTCCTGGAGGGCTGAAAGGAGAAACAGCGTCCGGAAGCACTTCACTCGCTGGAAAGGACATCTCTGTCGCTCCCATCAGAGTCCCCACCCAGCCAAGCCATTGGCCGGCCGTGAGCTGTCCTAAGAATTCAAATCACACTTCATCCCTGGCCTGATTCAAACCCTCATCTGTCCCTGGGTGGAGCTTGTCTTCTTCTTCTGAAATCACTGGGGCTGGTCCCTTTTCATAGAAATCTATCATGGCTTCAGACCAAACTACAACATCACAGGACTCTTCTTGGGTATCTATTAGCTCTGAATTTCAAATGGATCCCTCATCTGTCCACAGAAGGAAATCGACCTCCAAATCTGGAAGAAGGCTTAGAAGTCAACAAGGCAAGCTGCTGGGTCTCAGCGCTATCCAACTTCTCATTTTTGCCCCAGTGAACAATACTTTCAGCTCTTTATAAACAGTCTCACTGTTAGGAGTTTACTTCCTTGAATGTAAAAGTTGGTACAAGTCTACATTTACACCTCAAAACTTGTAGATATCAGTAAAATACTAGACATGAGGGTTGGTTAAGCCAACAAAACTTTAATTACTACATTGTAGAGAGGAAAAACTGCTTAATTTCTTTTCTGTGTGCTTCAATTCTCTTTGTCAAGCAGTGGTGTCTACAGAACCAGGTAAAGCCACTGTCATTTCATCTACAGAAAAAATCTGTGCTATTGAGATTCAGAGTATTTCTTACCTTTAAATCTACATTGTTAATGTTCCTAATTTAACTACTTTCTGCCCTCATATTTACAATATAAAATTTGTAATGAAAACAGTTATTTTTCATATCTAATCAAAAATCTTAGACTTTTATTTGGGACATTTAGTCCATTTACATTTAATATAATTACTGACTGACTTGAGATTATTCACACCATCATACAATTATTTATTTTCTATTTCAACTTGAACTGTCTCTGTTATACTTCTTTTTCTTATCTTTTTTAAAACATTGGATTTTTAAATATTTCAGTTCTCCATTTTAACAGATCATAGACAAAATTCACAAAACAATGAAGAGAAAATCATCATAAAATAGACACACCCAGAAAAATAAACAGAACAGGAGAATAATCCAGGGGGAGGAAATATACTTATAAAGAAATAATCTCCAATTACTTATTCAGAGGGGTCTGAAAAGATGGTACAATACATCTGTTGAATAAGATTAAAATGCTTCACAACAAATCTTAGAAGATAAAAATATGGTTACTATGAACAATTTTAAGGGACTGACATATTAAGAAATCTTCTCAAGATATATACGACATAAATGCATAGAGAGATTTACAAAAATGAAAATGTATTTAATGCTACAGATCTCAAAATGATAAAAATGGTAGACTGAGTTGTGTATACTTTATCACAATAAAAATCATAGAAAGAAAATAAAGGAGACAAACAGGATCAACTTGGGATGTAGCCTTTTCAGATAAATAATGGCCATGCTCAGCCCCCATCAGAGAGCACTCTAGCACAGCGTCCTGTCCTGCTTTCATCTGACCAACTGTGGACAAGCTGCAGGTGTCAAAAGGAAGCCTCTTCCTGGGAAAGCTGAACAAGTAACGTGAGGAAATGAGGAAACAACACCTTTCTGCACTGGTGGGTGGAGGCCAACAGCTGGTGGTCATGGTCACGGCTCCTGTGAAGGCTACAGACAGCAGTGGCAAGGGGTGGTTTCCAGAAGATTTCCAGTCCTCTTCTTGCCTGGGACAATCACTGGATGCCTTGTGACCCAATGTCCATCCAGTCCTGGCCTCATGTGCCGGCACTCTCAGGAGAGGAGGGAGGGTCTGGGGGATGAGCTGACGGAGAACAGGGGATGCCTGGCCCACCACACTTGAGCATTAGCTTCACACCTCTTCTCCATCCTGACCCCCAACCTGTGGAATGACCAAGCCTCCCAGTGAGTGAAGGCAGATAGATCTGGCAGGAGGGGCTGCTGGCCAGGTGCAAGCAAGGGAACCGAGCAACAGAGCCAAGCGTTCTCCAAACTGGATCTCGCTTTAGCCCTCTCCCATCCTCACCAGGCAGCACCTCCTAAGAAACCCATCCACTACCAGATAAGAACAACCAGCCCAAGAGCAAGGGACTCCTGAAAAGGAATAATAAGGGTGGATGCACCAACAGTGTAGATGAAACACATTAGAACATACCAACAGATGACAATTACAGCTCTATAAGTCAAAAGCAAGAAGTCATTACAAGAACCAAGAGAAAATACTAGCTGTAAAAAATATAACGAGTGAAGAAAAGATTCTGATAGACGTAGTAAATAATAGAATAAATAAAGCTCTGGGCTGACAATGAGAGTGGTAAAATAAAAGAAATAAATGAAAGGGAAACATAATCATGAAGACCTTTTCAGAATTAATGAATTAGTGAAAGAATTCATTTTTAAAAGGCTTATTCCATGCCTAAATATATTATAATAAAATTTAAGAATTTCAAAGAAAAAGAAACTATTCAAAATGTTTCAAGAGTCAGGAAAAATAACCTACCCTGAAAAAGAATCAAATTTATGTGACCTAACTTGTGAGCAACGTGGATTCAGGAAGTAGATATTTTTTCAAAGGAAATAACTCAGAATTTTAAATTTTACATTTGGGGGTATTATCGTGTAACCATAAGGGTTAATAAAAAATAGTCTTGGGCATATAGACTTCAGGAAATTTTAATATAAATTTATACTTTGAAAGAAATTGATAAAATATTCAAATAAAAATAAATCACAAGAATGTAAGAGACGTAGAAGCTTAAAAGTCTCAAGTGGTTTATTTAATTGGTCAAATTAAAAAAGAGGAGGGTGAGAGAGAGAAAGAGATATTATACCCATAAGAACCAAAACTAAAATTTTAGACTAATTAAAATAATGAGGTGAGTGTAGTTTCCCAAGCAAGATGCGGCAAGCTAAGCTGCTACCTTGCTGGCCCTATACACATCTCAATGTGGATGGAGAGAAGACAGATGTGCTTAAGAAATTTATACAGAAATGTAGCTGGCAAGGGATGTCAAAAAGTTATTTTTTAAAAAAGGATATAGATCCAATGGCAAGCAGGAAAGAAGTTTCTTAAAAATGAAAATACAACAAATGGAAAGTATGAAGTTAGATGGCAGAAACATGCTGGCTAAGATAATAATTATAATAACTAAGTTATCAAAGGAGATACTCATACCACAGAAAATTGAACAAGAGCTAGCAATGCATGGCTCCAAGAGACATAGAACCAAAAGGCCTAAATAAAGTGTTAAACAAGCAAATTCAGGCTGAGTATATCTGAAGTTGTTCCTGTATCTTCTAATCTATTCCACTGATCCTCAGGTCTGTTTCTTTGCCAATACTATACTGTTTTTATCACAGTAGCTTTGTAGTATAGTTTCAAGTTGGGTACTGTGATACCCCCAGCCATGTCTCTGTTGCCTAGAATTGCTTTTGCTATTCTAAATCTCTTCTGGTTCCAAATGAATTTTTCAATTGTTTTCTCTAGTTCTGTGAAATATATTGTTGGAATTTCAATCGGCATTGCATTAAATCCATATAGTAGTTTTGGAAGTATGGCCATTTTCACTATA
>NW_004624835.1:4490051-4512488 GCF_000247695.1 Heterocephalus glaber | reverse complement strand
TTTTGGTACCAGGGATCAAACTCAGGTCCTTGCATTTGTGCAGTAGGCGGCGAAACCACTTAGCTAAATTCCCTGCCCACTTTTTTCATTCTTAATTGCATGGATTTGAGATTTTTCTTTCCTTTTTTTGATAAGGTTGGCTAAAGGTTTATTGATTTTATTTATTCTTTCAAAAAACCAACTCTTTGAGTCATTGATTTTTTGTATCATTCTCTTAGTCTCCATCACATTGATTTCTGCTCTGATCTTTATAATTTCCTCTCTTGTGCGAGCTTTGGGTTTGTCATGCTCTTCTTTTTCTAGAAGCTTGAGGTTCAGCATTAGGTTGTTTATTTGAGCTCTGTTTTCCTAATATGGGCATTTACTGCTATGAATTCCCCTTGTATAACTGCTTTCATAGTGTCCCATAAATTCCTGTATGTTGTACTGGCATTATCATTTACTTGTATAAACTGTCTAATTTCTTCTGTGACCCATTGGTTGTTCAGGAGAGTGTTATTCAATTTCCATGTGTTTGTGGGGTTTTGCAGTTTCTTAGGCTATTGATCTCCAATTTTATTGCACTATGGTCTCATAATATACAGGGGTTAACTTCAATTCTTTTACATTGACTTAGACATGTCCTATGAGCTAGCGTGTGACCTATTTTGGAGAATGACCCGTGTGCACCTGAAAAGAATGTGTATTCTGATTTTGTGGGGTGGAACACTCTGTAAATATCTATTAAGTCCATTTATTCAATAGCTTGGTTCAGTTCTAGAATTTCATTGTTGACTTTTGTCTAGATGATCTGTCTATTTGTGATAGTGGGGTATTGAGGTCCCCCAGTACAATTGTATTAGTGCTTGTTTGGTTTATCATGCCCATTAATATTAGTTTTGTATAGTTGGGGGCATTCCTATTTGGTGCATATATATTTAGGATTGTCATCTCTTCCTCTTGGATTGTTCCCTTCACAAGGATGTAGTGACCATCTTCGTCTCTCTTAATTGGTTTTGGTGTGAAATCTACTTTGTCTGCAAATAAGACTGCTACCCCTGCTTTATTCCGGTTCCTGTCACGTGGAGAAAGAGTTTCTTTTTGAACTAGATGTATTTAGCATCCCTTCGTTATCCTGATTTTTGAACAAGGGGGCTTGTCGCTGAAGGCTATCTGCATAGGAAAAACACCCCAGAATTAATAGCCAGCTTCTTAGAAATAATACAAAACTTAGGGTGCAAAATTGATATCATTTGCCCAAACTCTCAATAATCAATTAGACAATATAGTTTTAAAATATAAATTAGTTACAAAAATTAACCAAATAGCCAAGATATAACTTAGCCTAAAGCAAACAAGTCCTCTGGAGAGAATGTTGACACTGTAATAAAGAATCTAAAAAAATCAGATTAAGTAGAGGCCCAAGCACAAGCAAATGTTGTAAATGCATTAATCCTCCTCTTAATTAATCCACAAATTTATCATAGTCCTCATTGTAGGCCTTTCTGGCATCTTCAAAAGGAACTTAATAAACTTCTTTTTGAAGTATCTGTGAAGAATAAAGGTGCATGCATAGCAAAAGCAACTTAGAAGGCAACAAGAGGAGAAGTAGCTGAAGTAATTCACACACACACAGCCCCGGGCCAGGGGAGTGGAATGGGAGGTTAGGGGAGGCCCACTGACAATTTAACGTGTAGGATGGCACTATAAACAGAAAACAAAATGTGGGCTCCTTAGTAGAAAGCCAAAGGACTCACTACCTGCAGGACAAAATGCTAAACCCCTGTTAACTTTTTGCATAAATATGTAGCCTCCAGGTAGACTAAATCTTTTTTTTTTTTGAGATTAAAAGTGGGAAGGCATTTATTGATAGGACAGCTCCTGAGGGACCTAAAGGGTCCCAAGTGTGCAGCCAAGGACCCTACTTTACAGAGGAGTTTTATAGGGTGAAACCCACAGGGGTACAATGTGGGCCACAGCCTTGAACATCCAACAAGGTTACAAGGACAGTCACTTAGGTAATGGTGGTCCAGCTGGGAATCGAGTCATGCAGCAAGCAAACAAGGATTTTCAGTAAGGGTGGGGGTCAGGGATATTTCCTGGAGAGGCTGGGTTAAAACCATGACCCCCCACCCAGGTGATTGATACCTATTTAGAATATCAATCAGTGCTGTTTATCCCCCCCCCCCACCCACCCACCCAAGCACAAAAGTATGTAGTCTCTCTTTTTACAATTCTGGTCTTCAGTGAATGTGCCTTGGGCTACAATTGTCCTTGGTGCTAAAGGCCCAGCCCTGTATAACCTGCTGTAATATCTATAACTAATTTAGCTGTCTACAATACCAAGAGCCCCCAATAACCCTCCAGCAAATTCCCTTGGCTTAGGTCGGTCTGTCCCTGTCTGTGTGTACAGCCAGGAAGTCTAACTGATGTGGTGCTATGGTTTGTTTCCCCTTTGTTCAGGCCTTCTCCAGGATTTAGCCCTATCTGACTGCCCATAATATTTCTACCTAGCTCATCTATCTGTAATATTCCCCCCTCTGAAGAAGTATCCTGAACTGTCGTGAGGGGGCAAGGGGCGATGACCACTCGAGCTACTTCAGGCTGAAGGGGGTCGTAGTTGTGGTTGGCGTCAGGGATAGCCTTCAGAAGGTCTATCTAAAGGTCCTCGATAGGCATCACGCGTTTCCATCAAGGGTAGGCATACAGCTTTGAGTCTGGAGGAGACAAGGCCAGAAAGACAGTTGAGTATACATGGGCCAAACAATAAGATCAACTGAAATATTACGAGTATAGCCAACAGATGTTTCCACCAGGAAGAGCTAGTAATACCATCCACAAGGAGGATCAGGAGAAGTCCCAGGGAACTTCAGAATCCATCACAGAAGTACTTTAGCAGTTATGAGTTGTTTACAAGGTCAGTCTGGTGGATCTGGGTAAAAGAATTCTAGCACTTTTGTCGTTGGCATAAAAGTTTTGTTTATTCTTGCCTGGAGGCTGCCATACTCCAGTCAGACAAATGGAACCAGGTAGACTGAACCTTAAGGGTGAAATATAGGACCAAGGGCCTTGACTGAGCTGCTTCCTAGGCGTGGGACACCCAGCCACACCCGGCCACACCCGGCCACACCCGGCCACTGCTAGGAAGAAAGCTCAGTCCTGGCTGAGTGCTCTGCTGCCCCAGTTTGGAATTCTCACTGCGATGTCAGCAGAGGAACCTGTTTCCTTTTTGCACTGGGCCAGCAACTGATGTAGTCAGTGGAGTGGGGTGGGGAGGGGGGGGTGTCTTTGTGATCGAAGGAGGGAAGGGCTTCTCTTTCTAAGAAGCCCAAATATGAAATAAAATTGATTTTTCCCATAAAAAAATTAACATGGGTCAAGTAATTGAGACCCTACTGACCGTGGCAGTTTGTAAGATTCCCACTGGAATCGGACAGTGCTGTCTAGAATAACAAAGTTTCCCAGGTTTTAACCACTGTCATGAGAACAATAATTCATCTCACATCATCGTCTGCACTTAGTTAGCTCATTGTCCAGCTGAAGTTCCTGACTTCAATAATGATTAGGACAGACAGACACCTTTGAGAAGACACAGCCCACAGCATCTCCTGGAAGTGCAACGTCCGGCCACAGCAGGTCCCACTGGCTGGGAGGCCATCATGCTCTGGGCTTCGGTCAGAGGGGTCTGGAGGGTCAGATCATCCCAGGCTCAAGAATGGGAGCCGTTTAAGCCTTGGTTGATTAGACGCCCACAGATCCCTAGATTTCTGAAAGTTTCTCCTGGATTCCAGAGCGTGCCTTAGGAGACCTTAACTTCTTAGTTCTGACTCCCCACAAGATCGCCTGTGGGCTCCAGAGCCAAGGCCAAGTCACATGAGCGTCCACAGAAACATCTAATGATGCATGGTTAGCTTCCCATCACTCCAACAAAATACCCGCACTAGCCACCCATGAAGAAGAAAGGTTTATTTTGGCCCCAGTCTTAAGAGTCCCAGTCCATGATGAGTTGGCTCTGTGGCTTTGGCATCATGGCAGAGCGGTTGGCACAGCAAAACCACTCCCCTCATGGCTGGGAGGCAAGATAAAAGAGCAGTGGAAGGGGCTGGGTCCTAGCATCCCCCGTGAGACCACACAACCAGTGACGGAAGACCTCCTCTGAGGAGGCACCGTGTTGTAAGCTTCTGTCACCTCCCCACAGTGCCACCATGGGGGCCCCGCTTCCAGCACATGGGCCTTTGGGAGACACTCAAGATGGAACAATAGCATTGTATGCGAGCTCTTCCTGAAATGAAACAGGGACTGCAGGACTGTTAATTCTTCCACTCAACATCATTCCTGCTGTATGATCTCTGCTCCACAGCAATGAGCCCGGAAAATTACGGTTATGCAAAAGGGAATTATGTGTCACCTTAGAATATTTAGAATACTCTTCCTTCCTTAGAAGGGAGCATTTTGAACAATGCATCACAAAACTCAGTAATCACTTGGGTTAAAAACTGCACAGGAGTCTCATTTGAAAGTCATACTTGGAATAAGCATGTCATGTGGAAATAGTCAATGATTTTCTCTTTATCTGATCAACAAGTTGTGCCTTAATAAATTTCATTTTTATGGTCTCTTATGCATTGTCTTGTTTTTACTGCCAATGAAAAACTAGAAAGTTCCATAAAAAGAGAGACTAAAAATTCACTACTCACTTTAATGTTTGCAGTGGTTTCCTGGTTTGTATCCTTGCTCAGACTAAAGATGACCCCGCTTTACTCTTACTAGGAATATGTATTAAGCTGGTCCTGGGATCTCTAATAAAATTGCCATGGTGTTTTTATTTCTTTAATCTGGAAATGTAAAATATTTATTAAGAGTTTTCCTACATTGAACCATTCTTACATGATGTCTTACTCTTTTTGCATTTTATTTACTGGATTTCATTTGCAAATTCTTATTTAAGAGTTTCACATCTATGACGGTAAGCTATAGTTTTTTAAATACTCTTCTTGTTCAGGTTTATGTCAAGAGGAAGCTAGTCTTGAAAAATGAAGAGGAAAATGGTCTGTATTTTACTGTGTTCTGAATAAGCTTAGGTAACAGAGAAATTGCACATCTCCTGAAGTTTGATACTCTTACCCAGGAGGATTAGCAAGAAATTTCCCATGGGGTCGGGCAGGTCTTCCACTTCCTCCATGCTCGGAGTTCTTTCCAGGTTTTAGGTATCTCCTGGGTCAGTCTGGATTCTTCTAGAAAGGGAACAATTTCACCTGCGTTCTGAATACCTCGGAATGCCTGATGAGCATGACTGCCACAGGCAGTTGCCGGGGCTGATGATTCGGCTCCCGCTTTCTTGCCCTGTGGATTTAGGGAAATTGCCTGTGGTCTGTGTTCTCAGTGTCTGCATGGGGAGTGAGAACAGCAGCTGTACTGTGTGTCTCGGAGGTACCGTGATGATCAAATCTCGTGACGGGTGAGAAGTGCTCAGAACAGCCACACCCAGGTAGTCACTGCCATGAGAGGTTCTGAATTCTGATCGGGCTATCAAAGCACAGCTGCGTCACCATCCGAGTCCTACAGGTGAGCCCTCGGCTAAGGAAGAGACCGGAGCAGCTCGGCAGCCTGTGAGCAGCGGCACAGGGTCCTCTGCAGTGAGTGCTTCCCGGCTTGTCCGTGCGCGGCCCTATGTCCCTCTCTGGGCAGGACAGCTCCACTGGCTCGTCCTCCGCCGTATTCCAGTGCCCTCCTCAGAGGAGTCACCACCGGGGCCCTTGCCCTGGGCCAGCAGCCCTCCGAGGGGTCCCATCAGAAGCAGCGTGGGCCAGGCCACCCAGGGCTTCCACTGCATGGGAGAAATTCCCAGGAATCAGTTTTCACACACCTGTGCTCCTTTCTGAACAAGTGTTTTGTTTTATTTTTCTTAAGGAGAAATGTGACTAATCATGATCCTTTTTTTTTTTTTTTGGCTGTTAAGAAGCTTAAAATAAAATTTGTGACCTTTTTCTAGTACTTGCATGGACTAATCTTGGAGATTTATGAGATTTCTTTCCTTATTTCCCTTTACTTTCATTCTTTTGATAATATATTCATCCCATTGAGCACTACATACATTTACAAACTTCCACAGGGTCTCTGTGGAAGAAAACAAGAATGAATGGGTAAGAAAAAAATCTAAAAATACAGTTTGGCAGTGGTCCTCTCTCGCCCTGGGTTTGGTGTTCGCTAGCCCTGTGGGGTCAGACGCAGCTAATTTCTAGCACTGGATGAGCCCTGTAGAAACATACGACTGCAATTACTCAGTTCCATGATGTTGCATGTGGCAATGACAGGCAGAGGCTAGGCTGATAAAGTGACAGAAATGTATGAACTTAGACAATTTAATGACCACACAGATGTTAATTTCTTTTGTACATAAATGATTGGCTGGTAGGAGCCAGGAGGCTGAGGCAGGGAAAACCAGAAGAGATAACAATTGCACCAACTTACATACAAGCCCCTCCCCGGAGTCTCTGTTCAGACAAAACTCACCTCTCTGGGCTCTTTGTTATCTTTGTATTTATTGCACTTCAATGTAGTAAGAGCCACTTCTTGTTCTTTATTATTTTCCTGATGGCCTGTATTGTGTCATATAGTACCTGCAAGATAGGTAGATGATAGATAGATGATAAATAGACAGAAAGAAAAACAGACACAGGTAGTGTGGACTAAATAAATGTTGCTTGAAGGAGTGAAGCCAGGGTACCGAGGAAGGTTGCTCAGCAGAGTGGAAGAGGCAGAAGCTTTAGAAGCTTTGGGGCATAATAACATGTGCCCTCAATCTAGTAAATGAAAATGTATAAACTAGGTAAAGAGAAAGGAAATTTTAAGCACAGAAAACAGAATTTGCAAAGCTGAAAGTATGATGTGCCCAGAAAGTCATGAATCTTTCCATTTGGCTCCAGTCTGGGTACAGGGGGAGTAGAGATGAGTGTGGGTGTGGATTTTATCTTGCACACTACAGAGAAGCGCTGATGAATTCTAGGTAGGGAGGGGCAGCTGTGCGACGATCACGTATGCACTTTGAAGAGATTCCTTTGACTCCAGCGAGGGCTGTGGGTGGATGACAGACACTGAGGAGCTTTTACACCCATCCAGGAGGGAGATGATAGAGTTTTCCATCCCTTAGGTGGCGGGAATAGTGACGGTGAGGAGCACTCTTGGGAGGTCTTAAGGTGACAGGATCAACAGATGCAGATCAATTCTGAGGTGGACATGTGGGAGGGAGGGGCTGTACCACTCCCCACATTTCTGTGGTGGCTCCGGGGTGAGTGGTGGGATCATGTTCCCACACCAAGAATGAACGAGGATGGCTGCGGGAGGGTAAGTGAGCCAACCTGGACGCACTGCGCTTGAGGTGCGCACAAACCGCCTGACACTGAAGGGCTGCAGATTCAGAGCTCTGAGGATTGGTTCTGCAGACAGAGTGACCTGGGGCCCTGGGTACAGGTGGTGAAAAGTCACAGGTGGGCTGGGTTTTCCGAGCAGATCACAAGAAGGTAAAGGACAGGGCGCCATCAGACTGTGTCCCATGGAGACAGCACACAGAGACGCTCCAACGTTGACGGACAGGGAAGATCCAGAGCGGGAGAGGAGATCAGCCAGCTCCCAGGCCAGGGAGGAAAGCACTGCGAAAACCAGAAGTCTCAGCATGTCAGCAGTGACATGACCCTGGGCAACCCTTCTTCTGAAACAAGATGCTGGATAAAATTTAAAGGCCCATTTTCAAATGAAGTGCAGAACTGGTAAGGAAGTAAGGAAGGCTCAGAAGCAAAATCGTAAAAGGTGTGGATGCAGGCAGGCAGGCTAGGGCACGCCCCACTTTCCCAGAGAAGCCTTGCTGAGGCTGAGACCCAGGGCTTTGGTTTCCACAGCCTTCGGGTCCTGGGAATAGGAGGTGATGAGGTGTGAGGTTTGATGGGAAACCTTAAAGGAGGTGAGGGAAGGGGGCTGCTAGGGCTGCAACCAGGCTGCAGACACCAGGCAAGAGCTGTACCACTGAGCTGCAGCCTCTGCCCAGATCCCAGTCCAAAGGGAAGTGAGTAAACCGGCCCGTCAGCAGGGAGGAGCCCAAAACTCATCTGCTTCGACTGACTTGTCTTATTAGAGAAGGGAAAAAATCTCTCCCTCAGAAAGTCAGACTCCCCTGAGCATTTGGAACTACACATTGGACCTCTGATGGTTTTAATAGAAAACTATAGTTTCTTTTTAAAGGGAAAATACCAAATACTGACGCAAAGTAAACGTGGCACTGGAAGAATGATAAGCAGGGTCCATAGCCACCAGCATCAGCAACAGCTAATCCAGAACCGTCCAGATAGGACAAGCCAGTGTGCTCACTATGAGGACAGATAAACCCGGCATGAAGTCATGGGAAGAGGTAAGAAGAGACAGAGATGCCCCAACATGCTCTGCAACATGGTGCACGACTGACAGAACAGACTCATCTTGACAACCTAGCAAACTCCAAGTAGGGCTGTTCTGAGATCCAGCAGGGAAATCTGTGTGCCAGAGACAAAGGAGCCGGGGAGAAAACTACACCCAGGAAACGGTGAGACCAACTTCTGATTTCTCAACAAAACTGGCAGTAAAGTAATATATTCAGTGTGCTGAGAAAACAGAAAAATGGATCTGAGTTTGTTTACTGAGAAAAGCAGTTTTCAAGAATGAGGATGAAACATAAAATTTTCAGATTAAACAAAATCAGAGATTGCCATCCACTAACAGTTCTCACTTAAGAAACCTCTAAAATTGTGTGATTTAGGAAGGAGAAGGATGTGGCTATGGACAGACCGCACGCGTGAGGAAACAGTACACACAGAGTTGACAATTATGGGGCTAAACCTGAATCGTCGAGTCCTTAAAAGTAACATTAATATCTACTTGTAGGTTTTAAAGATCAGCTGAAATAAAGGGCTAAACTTGCATGGAACATTATGATTTGGAGCGCTCCGATTAGAGTTAAAGTGTCTTGAGATCCTTGTATTACCTGAAGAGTGTTAACAGGGTTGATTACCTGCAAGGTTTGTTATATGCATATGTTCAATGTTAAACCTGCTTCAGTTGTACTCTGTCTTCCTAACTTACTTGTATTTGGATAGGACGCTTCAGCATCATTCTGGGCTACATAAATAAACAGAGTAAGTGTTCTTTAAAAGTTGGCCTCAATGCACAAGAAGGTGAAGCAAGCTGAATAGAAAGAGTCCTTGGAATTTGGGGACTACAAGCTCACATGGCGACTGGTGAGCCTGGGAAAGGAGTTATAGCAAAGCACCTTCAGACTTTTACTGCAGTCCACTTCTAAACACTGAAACATTGGCCCTGTTTTCCCCAGCTCCTGTGTGCACACATGCTCTGTATGGACCCAAACTCGGCGTGCATCGCGTGCGTCTGAGTTGTGGACGGAAGCCCCAGGTGTGTTGCGAACATCTGCTGCGTGGCATGGGTGGGACAGAGCAGCCTGAGCCAGGGCTGAGCACGGAGCAGACGGAGGCCACCATGCCACAGGGACACGCAGGCTCATGGTGCCACCGGCTGGAGCCTGTGCTGCCGGGTCTACTCCTAGGCCAGGTATGGTGCCAGGGCATCGCTGGAGGGAGCAGTGCTCAGAACCCAGGCCCAGGACTGGGCTGGCTGTTGGTCAGAAGGACAAGGAGGCCAAGCAGGAGGACAGTGCAGCACAGTGAAGCTCACCAGCTGAGTCAGGGCCCTGTGGCCCCGCTGCGGGTGCAGCAGGCGCACGTGGGTGCAGGGTCCCTTAAACTGGCGAAGGCATCTTCTGCTTCCACTGACTTTACACCTGAACGCTTCCTTCCGGTCAGGCTCCAGGCATTTCTGTGACTGGTCCCGGGAAGTTACTTTCGGTGAAGTCAGCAGAGTATGTAACTCGACCCCCAGACACTTCCTGGGCCACCAGCTGCCATGACACCGAAGGCCAATAGGTCAGACGGAGTCAGCCAGGCACAGCAAGAAGTGAGCTGCTGCTCCCAGTTGTCCCTGGAGGCTGAGGTCGTGGGTCTGGAAGGCTAGAGCAGACTGGGCAGGGGGCGGGGGGTTGGAGGTGGGCATGAAATACAGGCGGGGGCTTAGCTGCTGGGCTCAGTGAGCAGTGGAGAACCCACAGGCTACAACAGCACGTGCATCGCTTTTCTAAATCCCCAGGGTACAGAAATGATGCTTCAGCGATGGAAATGCTAATTACCTGATTCCGTGTGGGATGAATCCAGTTATTGTGCTGCACCCCATACACGTGTACACATACTAGGGGTCAATTAGGGACATTTTAAAGTCACAGTTACGTGAAATATGACCTAAAATGTGGTGAATATTTAAATTTTAAGAACGTTATAATAAAAGACACCTTGCCATTGATCTTCCTCTCAAACCACTGCCTGAGCTGATCCACACATCAAGCAGTGGACTCCAGCACCCAATGGGCCATCCACAGCCCCTGCCCCGGCCCTGACGAGGAGGAGGCTGGAAGGCTCCATGTGTGTAGATGACATCCGACCTCCCCAGCGCCATGGGCTGCGGGCGGGGGACAGTGTGCCCACAGTTCCAAAGGTGCTGGCGAGGGAGTCACTGTGATAGAAACCCTAAAATGCCCACAAGTCCTAATGTTCGTGAAAGAAAGAAGCTGGATAGAAATTTCCCCAGGTCTGACGAGGACGTCCAGAGGTGCACATTACACATGAGTTGTGAGGCTGAAAGGAGACACTGAACTTTAGCTGAGTGAAGATCAGTCCCGGCACCCGAGCGGGAGCTGGCCTGCAATCCCAGCGAGGATTTTCCAGGGGCTCCACCTGCCGGCGCCGACCGCTTCATTTTCTGCTTCCCTGGACTTGGCTGCATGTTTAGGTGCCACTGTTCTTTTACCCTAGTCATCTGGAAATGTTTCCTGTTCTCTTGCACCTTGGGTTCTGTCGATGATCCGAATCTGTGTGCTCAGACAGATCATGCCATCTGCGAGGACATCAGGATCATCCAGGGATCTTGTGAAACTTCCGCCAAGCAAGGAGACGGTGGCCCTGGCTGGGGGAGGACGGTGGCCCAAGGCCAGCTGCACCGGCCAGGGCTGTACCTCTGGGCTGCGTCTGTCACTTCCACAGGCACCTTCCTTCCCTTCACGATCTTCACTGTCCCGCCCACTGGCGGAGGGCAGGAAGGCCCTCAGAGGCCACCCCAGGGCTCTGTCCTCTCTTGTGTCACCATGAGCCCACCCCAAGGGTCGGCTCACTCACAGCAGCTCGCCCTGACCTTTGAGGTCACTGACCGTTTGCTGCCCCTGGACTCATGCATCTTCTCTCCCTTGATCTATGCATGGCCAGGATCTTCCTGCATTCAGGCTTCCGTGCCCACTGTGCTCTGGAGCACCCTGTTGAAACAGCCCACGCCGGCCAGCCCCTGGTGTCTCCTTGTTTGTGACATGTTAGCTGGCTGGGCCTGGAGATCTAGCCTTCGAGCTCCACTCTGCACTCGTGCCATGGTCACAGGGACCTGTGTTCTGCACAGTGCCTGGGTGAATCCCTGGGCCCGTGTGCACTACTTTGCCGCGGATGCTGTAACCACATGCTGCAGGCTGAAGAAAAGCAGTCCCTCACAGTGTGGGGCTGGAGCTGCTGCTCTTGCGGGTCGTTCCTCTGTGCACAGTGCCCTGGTGCCCTCAGTCCATGTCCCACGTCCAGCCTGTTGGGTCGTGGCCCCCAGGGCCTCACTGAAAGCCACTCTGCTAAAGACCTTCCCTCCAAAGGGGCACATTCTGAGGAACTGCGGGAAGAGGCCCTAAAGCCACCACCTGGGCCACGACGCAGCCCAGGGCACTTCCAGCATGGGCGGCAGGAGCGACTCTGGCCTTGGGAGCCCCAGCCCCCAGCCCAGCCCATGCCCCACCTGGGGTCCAGGGAGCACAGTGGGTCACATGTGCGGTCTGGACCTGGCCTGCCCACCTTGCGAGTGAGGCCCCCAGAGTGTCACCCCTGCCGTCCTCCGTGCCTGGCCACCCGGGACGAGGTCTGAGGCCGGCACGGCAGAGCGGCAGGGCTGTCCGCAGCTGTCCGGGATCGTATTCCACCCACGGCTGGCCTTCCGAAGAGGCTTATGTCCACACCTCCCTCCCATCGCCTAATTGCGGTTTAATGGCTTTGGCCAGGGAGGGGCTTTTCCTGCCCTCAAAGCGGCAGCTTTCATCTGAGTCTGGTTAGCGCGTCTGGGGCTGACAGAGCCGCTGCAGCGGGTTCCCAGGCCCTGAGGTCTTGGTGGTGAGGCCGAGCCAGGTGTGTGTCTTCAGCGCTGGCAGGAGGCCGTTTAGCCAGCAGGACTGAGTGCAGATGGAGGAAGGCGGAGCAGGGAGCTCTGTGGTTTTAGTTGCACGTGGTCTGTATTTACACCTTCGGCCTTAAATGCTTCTTACGTGGACTTCTTTAGCGACTCTACCTACGTGCAGTATTCACAGAGAAGAACTTCAGATGCAGTGACTGATTTCTTTTTTGTTTTTCTTTCTTGAGACTGGGTCTGGCTGTGTAATTCAGGCTGGCCTGGAACTCATGGTGATCCTCCTGCCTCAGCCTCCCGAGTGCTGGGATCAGAGGTGTGCACCACCACACTTGGCTGTGCTGACTGACTTGAGTCTCTCTAGATCCTGCCTCTCAGCACAGTCCTCAGCCATCTGGAGTCAGGATGCAGAGGCTCAGCCCAGCCCTGGCCAGGCTTCTCCTTGGCCCTGCTCTATTATCTGCCCCTGCATCCCGGTCACTGGAATGGGGTGCTGGCCCAGCGGCAGGCTCTCAAGCGCTAGACCCGGGCCAGGTGGGCCCCTGTGTGGGTGAGCACTGGGCCGAAACCTGGGAGCCGGGGTGCTACTGGCTTCTGGTGCGGTTCCACCCTGCTCTGGGCTCTGGATGCAGGCGGCAGCGGCTGCGAAGGACACCATCCTGCCGAGCGAGTGGTGAGGACTGCAGCAGAACTGGCCTTGGAGGACTGGTCGGCTCCGGTTTCCCTCAGGGCGAAGGCAGAGCAGGACCTCTGCAGTGCTGCTGCGGGAATCGCGTGGTACTGGGGGCGAGTTGGGGCCCGGGGCCCACTGGGAAGGAAGGCGGTGTTGGGGACGTGTGGATGAGCGAGTCCTCTGCTGGCCCCTGAGCTGCAGCAGCCAGCCCCAGGGCAGCGCGAAGGCCACCTCACAGGAGGAAGGACGGCTCGCAGGTCCCGCTGCAGATGTCAGACTCGGCAAGCCTGAGGTGACCTTGAAGACCACTCTACCTGCTGACCTGCACACGTGGATCCCCTCCTCGGCCCCGCGCCAGGGCGCTGTGGGCATCACGAAAGAGGCAACAGCGCTGCATCCATGGGGGAAGAGAGCAGTACCAGCACCAGTCCATGTGATTGGCAGGAAGAACGCCCTAGGGAGCGCGGGCAGAGAGGGGATGTCAGCACCGTCGGGAGCGCTCACAGTCTGTCAGGCCCTCTGAGAGTGCAGGCAGCATCCTGTACTCCATTCACCCTCTGCACAGCGAGTCCTGCCCTTTCCCCCACCCCGGTGACTGAGACTCGAACATGAGTGAGGCGCCCGAGGCAGCACACTTAGCCAGTGATGCACTCCCTTCGCTTTATGAAATAATTCACCCCTACAAAGGATATGCAAACAACTATGCTTTAAGAATACCCATGCAGCCATTGCCCACCTTGGTGCCACACCGCTCATGGGTGAGGCCCCGTGCACCTGTCCCCAGTCCCATCTCTCCCAGGTGTACCCTAAATTTAGAGCCCAAGTTTCCAACTACTACCCTGAATTACATCTCAGAGAAGTCGCCCAGGGTGCTGCCAGAAGGTGCCACCGAGGGGCTGGGTTGGGTGACCACTGAGATTTGGATCAGCAAACGGAAGCGCCTGCTGGCCGCGAGAGAGTGCCAGAAAGGACCGAGCTGGGCTTGACCCGGGAAGGTCCTGGGGGTGGCAGGGGACACGCTAAGGCACTCAGAGGACGGCTTTCCCACAGCCGGACCTCAGGGGCCTCGGCTGAGGCTGCGTGTATCTTGGGAAGCCCCAGGGTCCCAACCCACTCAACCCCGAATTCAGCTTGCAACTGAGGATGTCTGCTCAGCGAGCTTCCAGAAGCTCCTAGAAGAGGTGCCGGGTGGGAGAGGACAGGCCCAGGGGCAGGGCAAAGGGGCGGCCTGGGCAGCAGGGACTTTGCCAAGAGCCAAGACACCTGCACAGACACACAACCCTGGCTCCTTTCTGGGGAGCACCGGCGCCCCCTGGCCAGGGCCTCTGGGGGGGGTGAGCTTTGCTTCATTGACAGAAACCCCTGAACAGCTGTGGGTGACACCTGGCTCCACTCCCAGACCTCAAGAAGGGCCCAGCTGCTCCCAGGGCCCCAAGGCCAGCCAGTCCCAGCCCCGGGTCCCTCGCGCTTTCTTCAGTATCTTGGTCTGCTTTCACTTCTAGCAGGAGCCTCGCCAGCATCCGCCTCATGGCTTCCCTTGGTCTGTGGGTCAAAACTGAATTCTCAGGCTGACATGAAGGGAAGGACCCTCACCGTGAGGCTGCGTGGCCCCTTCCAGCAGGCCTCCCACCAGTACATTCATGCCGCTGCAGATTCTGCTCTTCCCCAAGTAGGTGGACACTTTCTGGTCTCCGGCCCTTTCCAGCTGGCACAGCCAGGACAGCAGCCTTGCATCTTCCTCAAGGTAAAGTCACCTGGCCAGCTTAAGGTCTCCCTCCTCCGAGGACACGTCTGTGTGAGATCGAATGTCTCAGGGCTGCTGATTCCGACTGCCTGTGTCTCTCACAGCTGGGCTAAAAGCCACTGAGAGCAGAGACATTAAATACTAGTCCAATAGCTATGCCTCCTTCCCAGTCAAGTATGGAATACCTCAGATCACAAATGCTTCTGTGGTCCAATAATACCGGGAGAAAACAAAAGCACTTGGCAAAATTTTGCTTCCATTTGCAAACCCTGCATGGGATGAGGAATAGTTCCGCAGTCATCTTACCCAGAATCACGGGAAGAATGAAGCTCATGCACCGAGCCCCCCTCCCCATGTCTCAGAAGACTAGTGTCACACTCATTCTAGGGCAGTGCTGAGGGCAGGGCCTAGGGTGAAGGCTCATTTACTCACAGGGCCAGCCTTGGGCTCCGGGATAGCACACTTCCTCTCCTTCATTCCTCAGCCGCTGATGGGCAGGCTCCTCAGTGGTGAGCATCCCACTAAGGCCCAGCTGGCCCCCTCTGGGTCCACAGGCTCTCAGATGAGCATCCAAGGACTCGCTTCCCGGAGGGGCCCAGTGTTCCCATGTGTAGCATGGGTGCCCAAGCTCTGTCCTGACCTTATGAGGACTCTGGGGGCCCACTGGAAAATCACCTGGCACCCAGGACACATTTCAGGCCTCTTTCTCATGAACGGGACATTGGAGATTCCCCAGGACCTCACATGGTCCCCAGTGTCTCCCTCTGTCTTGTCTGCCAACTCTTCTACACAGAAAACAATGAATAACTAGGAGAAGGGCTTGGTGCTGCTTTGGGCTTCTGAAAGCCCTGCCCCACTCCTCCCCGCCAGGATTTCCAAGGCACAGAAGCCAGCTGGCCACAGGGAGCCTCAGCCACCCGGCCCTGTCTCTTCCAAATGCCAAGTCTCCCAAAGCCAGCGGTTCAAACCGTGGACGGCGACTCATCGGTGGATCACCAAATGCAGGTACTGGGTTGCAACCTGAATCTTGAAATAAAAATAAAGTGAAATAAATAAAATAAAATGCAGAGTTTGCAGTATCAGAGCTGATCCCACTCTGGGGGTGAGAGAAGCTTCAGTGTGCTGACGTCTACCTCAGGACTGTTCAGTCTGCACACACCATGCAGCTACGCATTTATTTCAGCACATTGTGGATTTCTTGGACATGGGTGTCCAAACCAAGGGCCTCTTCAGGAACTTCTCTGGTAACCTGGGCCAGTGTCACTTGATACCCTGATAGCAATTTGATCCGGGAGTCGGCTAAATCTTTTTAGCAGTACGGACACACCTGCGGCGGCGTTTGGAATCCACCGTGAATTGACAAAAAGGCTGTAATCCAGAAGTAGTGCCTTCTCCATTACCATCTCTCCTGCCCCCCTGCCCCTCCATCACTGCATCCTCGGATTCCTCCGTGAACTCCAGAGGGCTCTTCTACCTGACAGCCTTTACGAGGGTGTGAGGAGAACCCAGCACAGGTGCCTTTCGGGTGATGCTTTGGAACTCCTGACTCGAGTCTCACGAGGAGCCGGGTGAAGAGTTCCCAAGTGTTCCCGGGGCCCAGCTCCCTTGGTCACCCCTCACTCCTCCCAAACCCAGCATGGTGCCAGAGTTAACTGATACCTGTTGAATGAAATTATCACTAAGTCCAACTCTAGGTATCAAAGCAAAATGGTGGCTGTCCTTAATATTGAAATCCATTTAGCTACCTAAGCATGTTTCTTCCTCACTTTAGGAAAACTCAGCCGACTTCTTCCTCTACCAGAAATAGCCTGGACGATACAAAAACAAATTCAATGACACCAAAGGAAACAATCCGTCAAATCTACAGCACGAGCCAGTTCTACCGAACAAAAGTCTGGGTATCACCAACAGATCTATAGCATAAAGTTGAAGAAGAAAGAAGAGAAGGAGGAGCAGGAGAATGAAGCAGAAGGGGAGGAAGAAACAGAGGAGGAGGAAGAGACAGTGGAGAAGGAGGAGGAGGGACGACTTTGTTGTAGAACAAAGTAAATGAGAACAAAACACACGCAATGAGCGGGCCTTGTGTAGTGACAGTTCAATAAAAGACACGTTGAAGGCATCAAGGGAACGTTGTACTACTCACTAACACTGCTTGTATTCCAGGGGATCAGGTAAAAATAAATAAGGACCATGAATTAGATGACTTTAAAGGACCATCATTAATTGTGTTAGGTGTGGTTATGCTAACAGAAAACGTCATCAGCCTGCAGTGCAGGTACAGCTGTTTAGAGGGGAGAAGATGTGATATCTGTGGTTTGCTCCTAAGTTTCCAAATGAAGACGACGTGACTGTGAGAGAGGATTAGACAAACTCTGACGGGTAAGATGCTGGGGATTGGGAAGCACGGGATACATGCACGGGGGTGTATTCTATGATAAACGCCACTGGTATACGTATTTGAAAATTCCTGTAATAAAGTTAAATATAGTCAGCCCCAGCAGAACAAAGATGACAATGTAAGACTTCAAGATTGCAGTTTCATGCTCTGGTGTGTAATCGCATTCAGGGACCCTAGATGGTAGTTACTGGGCTTCCCACCCGACTTTGAATGCTTTCCAAATGTGGTGATCTGGTATAAGGGGCTCATTATTCCTAAAAAATAAAAGATCATGTGCACTGTTAGAAGCATCAAAACGTCATTCTATTCATCTTGAGCAAAATGTTCTCCCAGCACAGCTTTTCCCTTGAAAGAGGAGGAGGGCGGAGAGAGGCTGGGGTGAGAGGTCGGGAGGAGAAACGACCACTGAGCTCCCCACTGGAGGCAGAATGACAGGACCCTTGGGGAGACAGTCAATTGAAATTAAAGCTGTCTGGAGCAGCCTGCAGGGTGTGCCTGCGATGCAGACCCAGCGAGATGGTGGAAAAGTCTGGCTGTAGCAGCACATGAGGCAGAGGCCTTGTAATGTGCTCCGGCCCCTGGGAGTGGGGCCGGCCGGCGCAGGAAGGCAGGCCGGAAGAGCGGGATGGATTTGACATAAGTACTTTTAAGTGCTCGGAAGGCTGCCCTGCTCCGCGTGGCTTCACAGTGAGGCCCCAGGGAGCCGCAGGAAGGAGCTGAGTGAATCCCCGCAGCTTCTCGTCTTAAGGACAACAGATTTTAAAGCAGGTGGGAGCTCAGAAAGATGCTTCCCTCCTCGTTCTCGGTCTTCTGCGGCCAGCGGGCTCTCGGCGCCTTGCTGTCATTCCACAGGCCACGGTGGCACTGGAGGGAGACGAGCAGCAAGAAGCTGAACAAAGACGGCTGCCAGGGACGGATGTGCATTCGGTCCGTCGCCATGCGCCTGGCCTTCACTAAACCGTGGCTTCTGAGAGAAGGGAGCTGATGAACGTGAATGAAAACTGGAGGCTTCCAGGAGCCAGCGTTGGGGCCTCGTGACCAGAGACTGCCACGTCCAGAGCTACTGTTCTGGTCCAGGAGGCTGTGTCCGGGACGAGGGAGGGAGGCCCGGTTGGGCTGTCTGGGGCCTGGGGACGGATCCGCCTCGGGGGAGCAGGGCGGAGCCTGCCGCTGCCCTCTGCTGGGCCGGCCAGAGAGGCCAAGCAGGGCACTGCCCAAGGGGGCCGCTGCCTCTCCTCCGTGTCTGCTCCACCCGCTACCTCCAGGCCTTAATTCGGGGCTCAGACTCGGCCCTCCAGCGTCCCCACACTGCCTTCTGCAGCTGTGCGCGCGGGCCAGGACACTCCACCCCCTGTGGCGTCCGCCGCACCCAGTGAAGAGCCGCACGCTTTCAAGGGCCGGTGCAGCCTGGCTGATTCCCTCCCTGACTGCTCACCTCTGCTTTCTGCTCGCTCCCTGTGGTCCCTGCAGCCCCTCAGCACAGAGCCCAAGTCCCCAGCCGGGCTCCCCCACTTCGCAAGGCTCCCTCCTTCCCCGACCAGGCCTGTGTGAACGTCGCCCCTCTGCCCACCAGTCTCGTTATTCTTTATTTCTGTCCTCTGGTTTGCGTTGTTAACAATTCAATTGTGGTAAAATGCACAAGTGCACCATCTTAACCGCTGTAGAGGCATTCGATCCACACTGCTGTGCTGATCCACAACTGGTCATCCGGAATGTTGCATGCCTGGCACCACCATGGCCCTGTGCATCGTGCAAGCTGGGAACTCTGTATCGCCTCACCAGGAAGTCCCCATTTCCCCTCTCCCTTTCCCCAGCCCTGGCCCCACCTTTTTCTCTCTACCTCTCTGATCCTGGCTGCCCTGTGCCTCCCAGCAGAGGAACCAGAGTGCTCGTCCACTTACCCCTGACCCTAGCACAACGTCTTCACCATTCATTCGAGTTGTTGGAAGTCAGAATTGCCCTCCTGTTCAAGGCTGAGCAGTACTCCACGTATGAGTGTGTTTCGCTTAGTCCAGTCATTTTTTGATGGACTCTTGGACTGCTTCCATGGTTTAATTCTTGTGAATTATTCTGCCAGGGACATGGGTGTGCAAATAACCTTTCAGGATTCTGCTTTCAATTCTTTTGGTTGTATATCCAGAAACATAGTTCTAAGGTCAGATGGTAATTGTATATTAATGTTTTGAGGGACAGTGGGACACGGTGGCTGTGTCCATTACACATTCCAACAACCAGTGTACAAATTCCATGTTTGTAGCAGCACAACTCATAAGAGGCAAATCTTGGAAGCAGCCTATATGTCCCTTATTAGATGAACGAATAAAGAAAAACCTACGCTGGATGACCCTGTGTGGGGTGGGCACACGCTCCTTTGTCCTGGAGCTCCCGAAGCAGCGGTGCCAACCTGCACCAGACCCTCTGGCTCTTCCGAGCCCAGGAGGACAGGTGCCCCCTCTGCCCAATCCCCGGCAGCTTGGCTGGCAGGCAGCACGCACACCGGGCTCTGAGCCCTGTAACAGCCTCCGCAGTTAGGTCTGTACCAGAGCCACCCACTGCAGGTGAGGTCCAAGTGCTTTCTTTTTTCGGTTCTTATCCTTCTTTCTTTTTCTTGGAGGGGCGGTGGAAATGGTGTCTCACTCTGTTGCCCAGGCCAGGCCAGCCTTGGACTGCTGGGGCTCTGGGCTGATAGGAGCCTCCTGCTTCAGCCTCCCAAGTAGCTGAGAGTACAGGCACAGACTGTCATACAAAACTATTTTGATGATTTTTAAAAGCAAATATCTAGAGTCATACAATGCCTGCCACCACCCAGTTTCAGAACATTTCAAGCCTGCAAATAACACTTTTATGTCCATTTGCTACTCAATTTTACTGCTACTCCCAGCCACTCATACTTGACCATCTGCTTCTCATCTATGAACTTAGATTTCTTGGAGATTTCATACAGATGGGATTACAGGAGATGTAGTTATTTACATCTGGCTTCTCACAGTCCGCATAATATTTTCAAGGTTCATCATGCTGTAGCATGAATCAGTTTTAGTTTTCCTTTTCGTTGCTGAATAGTACTCCATTGTGTGTATATAATACTTTAAAACATCTTTTCATCACTTGATGGGAATCTGGATTGTTTTCATTTGGGGGCTATGAACATTCATGTACATAACTTTGTGTAGACAAATGTTTTTATTTTCTTGGATAGATTCCTGGTAAAATTGTCAGTTCACATAAGTTTATGATTAATTTTAAAGACACTACCTCACTGTTTTCTAAAGTGCCTGTACCGTCTTACGTTTCCACCAAGAAAGCATAAAGGTTCCAGTTTCACCAGTTCAGCCCCTACTCCTGGTATTGTCCCTTTGTTTATAGCCATCCTAGGGGGTGTGTTTTAGGGTTTGTTTATTTGGGTTTTTTGTGTTTTGAAACAGGGTCTCACTGTGTATTTCAGGCTGGCCTTGAACACACTATGTAACACAGGCTGACCTCAAATAGCAATTCTCCTGCTTCAGCCTCTCAAGTGCAGGGATTGCAGGTGTATGCCACCTTGCCTGGCATGTGTTTTATGGAATTAATTCACATATTTCTTGCAATAAATATAGCTGAACATTTTTGTCTGTTGTATATTTTTGTTTTTACTTTTTCTTATTTTTTTAACAATAAAATTTCATAATCAAATACAATTATTAGCAATTTAGATATCTTCTTTGGTAAAATACCTATTTATATGTTTTCCCAGTTATATCGCATTGTCTTCATGTACTGAGTTGTAAGAATTCTTTCTCTATTCTGGATACAAGTCTTTTATCGAAGCATGATTTGCAGGGTTTTCTCACTGTGTGTAACTTGTCTTTCCATGGACTTATGGGGTCCTTTGGGACACAAACATTTTAAATTTTGATAAAGTTTAATTTGTCATTTTTATGGATGTGATTTTGATATCACAACTAAGAATCCTTTGCCTGCCCAAGATCACAAAGATTTTCTCCAGTAATCTTCTTGAAGCCTTTGTAGTTTCGTCTTGGGCCCTGTGCCCAGGATCCACTTGAGTCCGTGCTCTGTGTGGTGAGGTGGGGCTGCATTTCCCATGTGTGGGTGCTCAGCCACCCGCACCCTGCTGGGGAGACTTCCTCGCCCCTGTGACTGCCTTGGCTTCGCCGCTGAAATCCATCGTTCGTGATGACATGTTTTGCTCTGGCCTCTCTGTCTGTCCGTGGATCTACTGCAGTGTATCCTGGAACCAGGACCACCCTCTCTGTTTTACCTTGCTGTTAGAGTCAGTTCTAAATGCAGGTAGAATAACTACTCCAAATTTGCTCTCCTTTTTCAAACTTGTTTTAGTTCTTTGGATCCTTCGCATTTCTGTGTCAATTTTAAGAAATTTTTGTCAATTTTTACAAAAACACCGGCTGGTATACTGACAGGAATCACATTGATCTTACATACCAGTTTGGGCTGAATGGCCGTCTTTGCCATAGTCAAGATTTTGGTGTTATCAGAAATCAAATTGTTTTATTTACTCTTATGTCAGTCTGCTGGTGATTCATAGAAATACAACTGATTCTGTATGTATACTAATTCTAATATTTTCTAATATATTTTTTAGTAGAATGGTCTTTCAAAGCAGAGGTTGAGGTGGGTGAGAGTACACTAGAAATCTACTACCTGCCTAGGGATGTTTCCATCAATTTTCTTTCTTTCTTCCTGGCTAGGATTGAACCCAGGCCCTCATGCATATCAAACACACATCCTACCACTAGGTTACACCCTCCAGTCCCTATCAATTTTTAAAATTAGAGTTTTAAAATCTCCAACTACTGCTAAATTCTCAATTTCTCCTTTCAGTTCTGGTGTTTTTTCCTTATTTTGAGAATATATATATAGAGAGAGAGATCATATATATACATATGGGGAGGGGGAGGGAGGGAGACAAAAAATGTATATACACTTCAGGACAAGAAGAGCTTACAGAAATGTTTCAATACTAAATTTATTGAAATTTCTTGAGATTAACATGTTACCTTTGGCCTCTACAGGGACCAGAGGTGCTCAGAATGGTGGCCACCAGCTTCCAGACATTTATCAGCGGGCGAGCTGCTGCTCGGGTGACCTTGTCACGGAGATTGCTGCATCCACACTTTCAGCTTCTTCCCTAAGGGCCGGCAGAGCAGTGGGTTTTCTGTGACATCTGATGTCCTCTAGGGTCACCCATGTGAGAGGAGCACCGGCTGTTGAGAAAATATCATACTGTTTTCTTTTCCTGAAGTGTGCGAGTGTGCAGAAATTCTGGGGGCAGTCTCTCCCTCCCTCTCTCTCTCTCCCTCCCTCTCCCTCCCTCTCTCCCTCCCTCTCTCCCTC